>OX637334.1:397535-997535 GCA_951799405.1 Agapetus fuscipes | reverse complement strand
ACCCTTTACCAAAGACCGGTCACTGAAAGGTTCATCCTACCTTACAACAACTGGCTCTTGCTTGAGAATTGGCGCTTTCTACAGCGACGACCAAGCTCGCAGAGGGCCTAATATTATTATTACTATTAACTGTAACTGTAGCTCTGCCGCCATTCCACAAGGGGTTGTCAGAGCCTCTGCAGAGTCTCCATTTCTTCCTACCTTTACATACCTCTTTCAATCCATTCATATCCATCACCATTTTCATACACGTTCCTATTCACAAATCTGTTTAAAAAAAAAAATATGGTGCAACTCTCGGAAGTTTAAACGTGAAGGTCTTTACTAGGGGCAGAGACGTGAGAAGGATCTGCCCAGAGGTCTGTAGTCTGTGGGATGAAGAAGAGGAACATGATTTATATCTGGTGCTGCCAGAACTTGTTATTTATTGGAGGGATGATGGGGAAATGAAAGAAGGGTAGTTTTCTGAAAGGATTTGATGGGATTGAAAATTGAGCATGAATTTATATGAGTTATACATAAATTAATTTATAAGATGTGTATTATCTAAGTTGCAAAGATATATTGACATTTAAGGCTCTTATTTAATGCATATTCACAAGCAGACGCATCTAAGTTTGCAATTACACATACTGCATGTGTAATCGCATGGTACACTGGTACACCGGTCCGTAGTCCAGCGGTAACACTTCGGACTCGTAAATAGAAGGTTGTGGGTTCGAATCTCGGCGGAGCACAAAAAATATACCATTTATATTTTCAAATTTGCTCTTCGCTGGGTTGAAAAATTCATAAACCTTTACCAAAGACCGGTCATCAAAAGGTCCATCCAGCCTTCCAGCAACTGGGTCTTCCCTGACTTACAGGTTGGTATGATGCCTATACCACTGATACTGAAAAAAATGTTTCTCTTTGCCAATTTCACCCCTGTTTCAAGGAAGATCGGCAAAATTGCATCGTCCAATTGTATTTTATTTGACGTTAAGATTTAAATTTTTAAATGCACACTACGTACGCATTTTATATTTATTTTTAATGTTAATATAACTTGGTAATTTAGATTATATATTATGATAGCTTCACACAAGTATTACATTACATTTGTATGTATGTATTTGGCTATGAGGGCTGAAACTTATTTTAGGGTTGAAAGGAGACCGTAGCGAAAAGGATAACACAGTTAGGCGAGAGAAGAACTGGTAACTAAGTTACGTGGAGTTCATCACCTGACCCATCGTCGCCAAAATAATCTCTTCTATAATCTAAGTTGCAAAGATATCGAGGGTTAAAAGGCGATAGGGCATAAACGACATAAACTAAATTGTTCAGGGGAGCAGTTAAAGATTGAGTTTGCAGAAAAATGGCTTTTTTTTTATCATATCGTTAAAATCGAAAAAGCTCTAAAATAAATTAAATAAAGGCATTTATTGGCATTCCTATAAATGTGGTTTAACGATGTTGTACGTTTTTTTTATGCCACAAGAGCATTTAGGATGAAAAAAGGCCAAAATCTGGTCGGTTACACCAAAACCATACTTCCAAAGCACAGTTGTTTGCTTGGGCATAAACAACAACAAAAATCATCGTAGAGCTATGGGAGTTAGCGCATTAGAAAGAGCGGAAAATTTTAAGTAGGAAAGCATTCATAATATTGGCTCCTTTCCTTTAATTGGCTCCTTATATCTACTCATAATTTTAATCCTGTAAATTTAGCTGTTGGTCTCCTTAATAAATAAAATAAATAAATCACTTTTGACCAAAACACCGCTTACTTCCTTTTAACTGTAACTCTGTCGCCATTCCGCTAGGGGTGTCCAGAGCCTCTGCCGTCGATACCGCCGAACCGTCGATATATTGACATTTAAAATTCATATCACCAACTGAGATTATAGATTAAGATATCTATGAATTAAAAATCAATTAATTAACTTTATATTGTATGTATTTCAAACTGTTTGTAAAACAATTGGACAAGCCAGAAGAGGGCCCTTGAGGTGTGATTCACAACAACCAAAAATGCGCTGGCATGTTCTATTGAAAAAAACAATGAAATTTCCAAATTTATTCGATAAATATGGTAAAAAGTGAAAACGCAAAAGCTCATAAATCAAATCAGTTAAACATTGCGTAAATACTCCACCATCGCGTAACTGAAAAAAATGTTTTAATAGTAAAACACTCACTAGGGGTGCTATTATACCTTTCATACATTTTTTTGCTTTTCACGCCATGTTCTGAGTATTATCGCATTCTCTCTTTTACTTAGGATACAGTCCGTATTATTATTATTTTTAAATAAATTCATGTTATAATTTCCACCACAAAAGAAAAGAAAAAAATGCACAGCATTCGAAATCAGCCTTTATAAATAGACGGCAGAGAGGCGTTTTTGTGTTGCCGCTAACAAAGCCTCTTAGGTCAGTTGGCATTGAAGGCGTCGATTTAAATAAAATATAGGGAAACGGGAAAAGTCATTGTAAATTGGAAGGTATTATTCTATGGGGGGTTGGAAGGGGTGGGTGTGGGTGGGCAGGGGGAGGGAGTAGAGGAAATGAAAATTCGCGCGTTTTTCATAATGCCTTGACGCAAAAAAAAAACATACGCACAAGGTCACCCAGTTAGTGGTTATTGCTAAATTTATTAAGGTTTAAGTGAACTGAAGTAATTTTTTTTGCTTTTTTGATTTTGACGTTCCTTGACTTATATGGTGGTTGGCCACTTAGTGAGGAGAGCACCTCCCGAACAGTCTCAGTAGTAACATCTCGAATTTAGGCCTTAAGTCATATGTTAAGACGCTCAGAATCACTTTGTATTTTTGTTTGTAAATTTAAAATCCTCGAGCCCTAAACTCTCACGTCTATAATCTTTCAGTGATTTCTGAGCCACCTTTGCTTTGTGTAAACACTTGGGAAAGTGTAGCTTCACGGGAGGGCCTTCTGCCACTCGCATCTCACATAACTTTTGCATGCGAGTCCTGTGACACATCCCCGGATGGGATGGATATACAGGGCGTGGGTCAGTGGAGGGGAGACTGACCCCTGAGAGAAGGTGTTGACCACCCATACTGTAAAAAATGGTTCACTTTGCCAATGTCACCCCTGTTTCAGGGAAGGACGGCAAGAATTGCAGGGCTTATGTTCATTTGAGATTGGGTTTTTATAATGTATGTAGGTCCACATGCGGCATGTGTTAGCGCGAAATTATACATGTCTGCTTGTGGGAATGCATTTGATATAAATCTTAAATGATATATATTCTTGCAGCTTAGATTAGATTGATCTGTAATTCACAATAAAAAAAACTACAATTCGACCCACGAGCGGTTTTTTGCATTCACTATCATTTGATTCAAAGATGACCTCTCAATGAGATTGTCTTAAGAATCACATTCTACACAATCTGAGCTAAGAAAAAAATGCAATAGTGTGAGAGTTGTTTTAAATTTTTTTTAAATAAATCTCCAGTTTTTATTACACATTAATCTAGTACACATAAAAAACATAGCTCATGTGAAATTACCTCTGATGGACATAAGACAAACAAGCACTAAAGGGACGAATTGTAGTTTTAAAATATTATATTTACCCCTTCCCTCACCCCTCCATAACTCCACCACTTAAAACTTGCTCCGGAATTCACTTTTTGTCTTTTTTAGTTGTTTGTTGATAATGGTGTGATAAAACCGTAAGCGCTCGAGGAAATAACTCAACTCGTGAAGAAAAAAAATGGCTTTTCATTTTAACATTATTAATTTTAAATTAATCTCCACAATGTCAATACACAAATCCTTAAAAAAACGCTGTTTTAATTATTCTTTCAAATTAAAATAAGTATGATACTTTGTTGTACTAATGACAGCGCCTTACTTGCCTCAAACATAAGATGCTCTAAAATCTACAGCCCTGGTGTGAATAAGCTAAGCGTTGTTGGTATTTAGAGCAACTGAAAAAGGAAAGGCCCACTGTATATTAAAAATGTACAAAAATATAACATAACGGGTAGAAAAACGAGGAAAGATTGGGGAGGTGAATGGGGGGCGGCTTGAATAATGGAAATATTTTTTTGGTATAATGTGAAAATCATATTAAGTGGGGTTAAATGTAATTGAATTTATTGGAATAAATCGATTTTCGGCGGGAAGTAGACTAACTAAAAAAGGCATGTTAGAAAAATGAATGATACGACTAAATTTTGATTTAAAACATCAATGAATACTACTCTCTTGTTTAGTAAATTTAAATAATATAGAAGAGGACTAGAGTTCGATCCCCAACATGGGTTTCTGAAATGATTTCCCGTTTCGGTGTTTATTTCAAACCGAACAACAAAATACCGAAAAGGATCACTCTTCACAATAAATGAGAACCTGGCCGCTATGTAGCTGGGAAACCTCCACATAAAGTATGTTTTTGTGGCTGGTATGATCGAGGGGATAACGCGTCGGCACTCGGATTTGCGTTATTGAAACATCGCAAGTGCGACCCCGTCTGCGTCTTGTTGACAATAACTTTGAACATGGTTCAAAATATGGCATTAGGTAACTGTTAATTAGATCATGTTAATACCTGTTTCTGTAAGGAAAAATATTTCGGTAAATTGCATTCATCTACACAAAACTATTAAAAAAATAAAGTGGTTGGCGTAGGCTTGAGTATTGCAATGCGGTAAGAAGTTTTCACTTTATGTGCAGCTTGGTTTCGTTGCTATTTAGTGATTGCATAATTTTTCAATACAGTAAATAAATAACATATTTAAAAACATTTCTTCTCAAATGCTTTGTCGCAAACCGCAAGTTTCCATTTGGTTCTGATATTTCCACAGTGAACCTCATTTCCAACTTTCACATTTTGTTCCCGCACTCCAAGATCAATACTTCATTTCCATATAAATCAAAATATAAGTGCAACTTTGGAAATACGTGAAAAATAACATTGCGAAGAATATTGCAAACTGCAATGGCGACTAACGATGCACTGAGGTGCAGAGAGAATTGTTGGCTTGCGTTACGGTTCCATCCGCAAGAAAACATCAAAGTTAGCATTCTAATTGTCACCTTAAAGGTAAAACTGAAACATTCCTGATCCACTGATTTGTGAAATCGAGGATAAAACTTTAAAATGTGTGTAACTTCTTGCAATAAGAGAATTAAATCTAAGGCAGGTTGATTTTGACGACACCAACTAGGGCTTACTCGAGACTCGCCCAGTTGTGTGCCGGAGCACCAGCTCTGATTCAAGGGAGTAAAACTCCGATGATCAATGGTCTGCTACTGATTTATTGAGTCATTCATTACTCCTTTTATATTACAAAGTTGTACATACTTTTTCCTTCTAAAGATTATAATCCAGAAATTTCTATGCATTGGGCAACAAATACAGTGTATTGACCTACTTTGTCAGCAAATTCAATCATTAATATATCAAAGCTGATTAATAATTATAAATCCAGAAATTTCTATGCATTGGGCCACAGTGTATTGACCTACATTGTCAGCAAATTCGTTCTTTATTGACAATCATTAGTATGCCAATGCTGATAAAGCATGTTTGACCATTTTCAACAAATTATTTTAAAATAACAAACATGTAAGTACATAATGTGGCTACTTTCTGCGATTCTGGAACAATTATGAAATTCTGAACTCATGTTAAAAAGTATCTTTAACACAGGTAAAGGCTCATTAACCTTTTTTTTTTTTTAAGAAATCCTGTGCGGGAGACTCCCTAGATTCTAAAGACTCTAGGGGTCTATGGCACTTGTTGTAGTGCCGCAGAGGTGTACGAGCTCGGTCGTCGCTACAAAGCGCCAATACTCAAGCAAGACCCGGTTGCTGTAAGGCTGGATGGACCTTTGGTGACCGTTCATTGGTAAGGTTTATGAATTTTTCAACCCAGCGAAGAGCACATTCGAAATATAAATGGTATATTTTTGTGCTCCACCGGGATCCGAATCCACAACCTTCCATTTACGAGTCCGAAGTGTTGCCACTACGGACTACGGACCGGTCCCAACCTTCTAAACCTTCTAAACTACAAGATTTTTACATTTTTTTGACTTGAGGCTGAACACCCATTCTGTACAAAATGTTTCACTTAGCCAATATCACCCCTGTTTCAGGGAAGGTCGACAAAAGTTCGCTTTTCATTTAAGGTTTGGATTTGAATTTGTAAGTACGCATGAGGCATTTTTTGCGCAAATTTACACGTGTCTGTTTTAAGGGATGCATTTAATATGAATTTGGAATTTGAATATAACTTTGCAACTTAGATTAAAGATAAATAGACAGTAAAACAATCTTACATGTGTAAATGATGGAAATGGATTCATTGAAAGAGATATTCAGTGATAAGAGAAGATCTAGCTACCCCAGCTAAACAGCTACTTACTTGCAAACTTTGATGTTTTCTTCTGGATGCAACTGTACTTTCATACATCCGCAAGCTAAGGACCCGGTCTAGAATAAAAATGGTGTGCCATTTTGAAATTTCCGAGTCACACAGAAATAAATTCAAAACGCGGCGCCATTACAATATTTCTTTCATTTCTTTTAATGCAGTTTAGTGAACAAGACAACAGTGATGGATGGACGCTACTCCACCTTGCTGAGAATATTCTGGAGGTAAAAGTTGCTTTTCAGGTAATTTGTGAGCGTAATGACCTAAAGAAGCAAGCTGGGGAGTGCAAACATACTCTAAAATAAAACTAAGAAAAACTATACCTCCAGTAGGAAATAATATACATGTTTACAAAGTATTCATCAAGTCTCTACTACTTACATTCTTATTTCTAAGTTGCGAAAGTATGTATATCAATATTTTAAATTCACATTAAATGCATGCCCACAAACAGACACGTCTAATTACAAATGCTGCATGTGTATGTACAAATTAAAATCCAAACCTCAAAAGAACATAGGCCCTGCAACTTTTGCCCTATGTCATATATTCTTGCATACAAGCTCTCCTTTTATTATGACTCTGGACTCTTATTATGTTTCTTGACTTATAGATTGGTATGCGGCTGACCACCCATACTGTGAAAAAATGTTTCACTATGCCAATGTCACCCCTGTCTCAGGGAAGGACGGCAAGAGTTGCAGGGCTTATGTTCATTTGAGATGGGTTCTTATAATGTAGGTCCACATGTGGCATGTGTTAGCGCGAAATTATACATGTCTGCTTGTGGGAATGCATTTGATATAAATCTTAAATGGTATATATCCTTGCAGCTTAGATTAGATTAGATTAGATATCTTATTCATTCGCTGTTTCAGGAATGTGGTCCATCCATACCTTTCTCGGTCTTCTCTGCCACGACGCGACGTTCTAAAATGTTGGCCGTAGCTGACACATCTTCCCGAAATGGAGAATAAGTTTTCCGCTTCTAATATTGTTATTGTATTCATGGAACTTTATCCGCCGCCAGCCAAATAATTTATACAGCGGCCTTGTTAATGCCAAACCTAATTGTCTTCAGATATGTTCACCGTGGATATTTTCCTGAAGGCGTGGAAACTTCTCCACAAAGCGTGGAATTTTTCAATTAAATTTAGATCAAGGTAAACTGTGTAATGATGGAATATTTATATACAGAGTAACAAATTAATCTAATAAAAATAGGATGATATCGCACGCTTAATCAAAAAGAGCAATAACTCAAAAAACATGAATGTTGGGAAATCACGTTTAAAGTTCAGACAACCAGTACAACTTGTATGGGATGATAAAGGCGTCCGATGTTTTATCTCGGTCATATTCGTCCAAATTGAACGGCTGTCGCATTCTACCTATTCTTTTCGCATTGTTCTTGAGTTTTATTACATAATCTCGATTTTCCCAATTTTTTAATTATTGCTCTTTATTATTAAACGTGCGATATATTTGATTGTAGAGGCATTCACTTTGTTACCATTCATCTTAAAACAATAATAATTAATAAATAAAAACGTCTTTATTGTATTTAATATATTCTCGCCGTACTCCAGTTCTGTATTCCGACGAGGAAGTCTCAACGGCTGACGGTAGATTTTACCGTATCGATTTGAAGATAGGACGGAATTAAACATGGCGGTGCCTGAACAGCTGATCGTTGTTCCATATAAGATTTATCAGCTGTTAATACGCCATTATGTTTTAATCCGTCCTGTCTTCAAATAGATCGTGTTACGACAAAACGTTCATTGACAAAATGTCCTCTGACAGAATGGTCACGCGATAAAATGTCAACGGACAAAATGTTCATTGAAATTATGTTCACCGACATAATGTCCAAAGATATATTGTGCACCGACATAATTAACATAACCACCCATACTGTAAAAAATGGTTCACTTTGCCAATGTCACCCCTGTTTCAGGGAATGTCGGCAATAGTTGCAGGGCTTATGTTCATTTGAGGTTTGGATTTTATTTGTAAGTACACAATCAGCATTTGTAAGCGCGAACTACACGTGTTTGTTTGTGGGCATACATCTGAGAGCTTTGAATGAATATATCCTTGCAACTTAGATTATAGATTATTATAGAAAAAAATGCACACGCGACATAATATGCACACGCGACATAATATCCACCGACAAAATGTCCACAACTCAAAAATGATCATTGGAAATCTCGTACAAACTTCTACTACGTAATGGACTTCGAATGCAATTTTTAATCTTGTTAGTACCAAGTAAAATAAATGCACGTACTGTTGTAACAAATAATATCCAACCTCAAAAGGAGAAATAAATAAGACGTTGGCAGCGGAAATGTGAAGGTTGGATAAGAAGCGGGAAATACGTTTGATGCGGTGCGTAACGTACGGTAAGGAATAGATGATTGGCAATCGTAAATGATATGAAAGCCGGCCGTGGATGGAGTAAATAACGCAAAGCCGGCATGCCTACATAATGTTTATGTCGGCTCCATGGTAGAACGACACAGTGACAAAACGACACGTACAAAAATAATGACAGAACCGCACAGTGACAAAATGACACATGACGTAACGACACATGACAGAACGGCATGACAGAGCGACACAGTGACAAAACGACACATGACAGAAAAAGAGCGAACACATCTAATTTTGCAGACAGGAGCTTTGCGGTGGCCGGGTCGGTTGCCTGGAACAATTTGCCCGTCGGTGTTCGCGCGAACCAGCCTACCACCACCTTCAGAAAGGGACTGAAGACACTGCTTTTTTCCTGAAGCCATGGCGCCTTTGAGATGGTCCTGGACCATTAAATGGCGGCACAGGAAAGAAATCATCCATCATCATGACAAAAACGACACATGAAGTAACGACATATGACAGAACGACACAGTGACAAAACAACACAGTGACATAACGACACATGACAGAACGACACATGACATAACCGCACAATGACAAAACGACACGTGACGTAACGACACAGTGACAAAACGACACATAACATAACGACACATGACGGAATGATACAGTGATAATACCACGCATGACAGAACGACAAAGTGACAGAACGTAACATGACAAAACATAACTACGACAAAACATCACAAGAAAGTCGTTCTGTCTTGTGATATTTTTTCATGTACCGTTTACGGTATGCTTTGTTATCGGTATGTGATCAAAAATTAAATTAGGCTGATTTATTCGGTGAGCGCTGTTTTTGTGTGTATCACACTTCAAGAGCCCTCTGCGAGCTTGGTCGTCGCTGTAGAAAGCGCCAATTCTCAAGCAAGACCCAGTTGTTGTAAGGCTGGATGGACCTTTTGATGACCGGTCTTTGGTAAAGGTTTATGAATTTTTCAACCCAGCGAAGAGCAAATTTGAAAATATAAATGGTATATTTTTTGTGCTCCGCCGGGATTCGAACCCACGACCTTCCAGTTACGAGTCTGAAGTTTTACCACCTAGACTACGGACCGGTGATGGTTTGTCCTATTGTTGTTTTGTCTGAGTGATTTATTTTCTGTGTTGTTTTGTTATAGTGATGTTTTATCATTTGATGCTCTGTCATGTGTTGTTCTGTCATGTGTCCTTCTGGCATGTATCGTTTTGTAACTGTGCCGTTCTATCCTGTCATCGTTTATATCTGAAGTTTACCTTAAGCAAAAAAAAAACAAAAATATTTTGATCGGCAGGAATTGAGTTTGGATATATCCTCGTATGGGCGCATGTAAAGGAAACGATCGCGTACTTTAAGAAAAGGTGAGCAGGGTGGATGATATGGTAGTCGACCTTGTTAAACTGTTACTGTTACAATATCCTGACGCCTTTCCACTAGGGGTGGCCGGTGCCTCCGCAAATGCATCTCCACCACTTTCTGTCCTGGCATACCTCTTTCATCTCTTAAACATCCATCACGTTCTTCAAATATCCTCTCTCTTATTCTCACTCTGCAGGTTTCATTATTTCGCAATCTCACCTATTTTGTCTATCCATTCCTTCCACAGTATTCCCCTTGCATGCTTCTCTCTGTCTGAACAGTTTTCATAAAAAACAAAACAATTTTCTTTGACCTCGTTGATAAGCGACAACAATGATGTCTAGACACTTAGTTTGTACTTGTTCGTCGAATAATAAACTCGTCTCCTGATGACTTCGATAACGACAAGAAAATTAAAATTCGTTCTCTTTGATTTCGAAATTTAGCGGTAAAAAAACTTCAATAAGCTACACATTAAGTGTAACTTCTTGCCGCGTTTTCCCCGAAGGGTTAGCATGTGGCAAGTGGAACGTATTCATTTTTACAGTTAAGGGGGCCGATAAAATCATCACATTTTTAGGGATCATGTCAAATATTCTCAGAATGGTTTATGTTATGTTTAGTGCCGATCGGATTACAAAAAAATCCTCCTTATGCTTTCTTAAATATTCAAAGTATGGAAAAAGTTGTTCCCAATGTCTTGCAAAAACCGCTAAACAAATAAAGACCTAATTTAGAGAAAACGCGCGGAATAGGTACTCTCAAAATAGATTATGTGATATTTTAAATCGATCGTACAACAAATATTTTTGACCCTGTGTTGCGTAATGTTGTTTCCCTTAGCTATGGAAATAAATTGATCCCACACGTCGAAATGACGCAAAAAAACAAAAACGGATCTAAGCGAAAGCTTTGTACAACCCCAGTAGATTTTCCCAAGTAGATTTTGCAGCAGAATTCAACAGTGATATTTTTAAAATTAGCACCTTTCTTAGCAACATCTTTGAAGGCAAAATCTTAGGACAACGCACAAGAGGTCGCCCAAGAACTTCATACTTCAAGGATTTGAAGCGGCTCATGGATGTCTCCTCCTATTCGCATCTCAAGAGGATGGCAGCAGACAGAGACAGATGGCTGATACAACAAGGCTCTGCCTTTAGAAGTTTGATGATGATTTTTTAAAAACTTTTAATCTAGGTATTTCTAGTAATTCATAATTTAACTATTTTAAGCGCGTGATTTCTTACAGGGTCAACAAGTACACCAGCTACCCTACACTTATCCTGTAACAGCCTTTTTCCAGCATATTCCTCGGTCTGGGAGTACTTCATGACTTCAGGTACCCAGCGGCTCAGGGTAGATATCTACGTAGAAGGTCATTACACGTAAGATAACAAAATAATCCTCCGATAAAAATAATACAAGATCAATATAGACCGGTCCGTAGTTCAGTGGTAAGACTTCGGACTCTAAATGGAAGGTTGTAGGTTCGAATCCCTGCGGAGCACAAAAAATATACAATTTATATTATCAAATTTGCTCTTCGCTGGGTTGAAAAATTCATAAACCTTTACCAATGACCGGTCACCAAAGGTCCATTAAGCCTTACAGCAACTGGGTCTTGTTTGAGAATTGGCGCTTTCTACAGCGACGACCAAGCTCGCAGAGGGCTCTTGAGGTGTCTATAATCTAAGTTTCAAGGATATATTCTTTTAAAGCTCTCAAACGCATGCCCGCATGCCCACAAACAAACACGTGTAGTTCGCGCTTACAAATAAAATCCAAACCTCAAATGAACATAGCCCTACAACTTTTGCCGACCTTCCCTGACACAGGGGTGACATTGGCAAAGTGAACCATTTTTTATACACAAAAACAGTGCTCACCAAATAAATCAGCCTTTTTATTTTTTTATTTTAATGACTAGAACGACTCATCTATCTAAAATCTATACTCTAAGTTGCAAAGATGTATTGACATTTCAGGCTCATATTATAGACATTTCATATAGACATTTCAATTTCACACGTATAAGTTCACGCATGCTGCATTTGTACGTACAAAATAAACTAAACCTCACAATATTAACATAAACTTTGCAACACCTGCAGCTTTTCCCCGAAACCGGGATGGCATTGGCAAAAGTGAACCAAGTTTTTACAGCATGGGGGGGACAGCCTCATACCAACCTTGTATTCCTCAAAGAAACAATATAATCACAACCTGGAGAAAATAAGAACTATCTTTTTTTTCTTAAAGACAACACACGTCTCCATTCCCATATATAACACAAGCTGAAACATCGTAAACAACTATCTATCCAGGCAGGGGTAAACAATAACGGTCCGCGGTCCCTCGGGGGTCCACGCAGAGATGAGTAATGGCGGGTCGCGGGCCCTGATCAGCAGACCCCCAGCTTGAAAAGCCCTGGAGGTAGAGAGAAAAAACGAGGGGTGGGGTTTGAAACCCCCTGAGGTTGTGACCCTATATGAGATCGCATTTTTTTTTGGTTTTTTTTTTGGACGCTGAAAAAAATTGTGCGCGGAAAAAGAAAGGGGATGTTTTAAAAAGCATGTCTGTTAAATTTGAGCTATAATTTATTATTCCTTGAGTAGAATATCGGTACGAGGCTGACCACCATACTGTAAGAGTTGATTCAATTTTTCTATCATTACCCATGTTTTAAAATACGTTGGCACGAGCTCAAGGGTTTGATGTTAGTTTGAGGATTAGGTCTTATTTTGTAAGACCGGTCCAAAGCTCAGTGGTAACACTGCGGACTCTGAATGGGAAGGTTGTGGGTTCGAATCCCGGCGGAGCACAAAAAATATACCATTTCTATTTTCAAATTTGCTCTTCGCTGGGTTGAAAAATTCATAAACCTTTACCAATGACCGGTCACCAAAGGTCAATCCAGCCTTACAGCAACTGGGTCTTGCTTGAGTATTGGCGCTTTGTAGCGACGACCAAGCTCTTACACCTCTGCGGCACTACAACAAGTGTCATAGACCCCTGGAGTCTCTAGAATCTAGGGAGTCTCCCGCACAGGATTTCTTAAAAATAAAAAGCACATATGTCCGGTCGATAGCTCAGTTGGTAGAGTGCTTGCATTCTACCCCGTGAGCTCGGGTTCGAATCCCACCGAGGAGGGTGTCAGAAATGATGTCCTGTTTCGGTGTTTATTTCAAACCCCATAATAAAAATACCGGCAAGGTTTACTCAGCCTTTACAAGAAATGAGTACCAGCCCTCTCGGGAGCTGGGAAACCCCCACTTCAACTGATGTGGTTGGTGTAAGGCCGGCCCCCTTACCTGTAAAATAAATAGGTTCAACTCGCCACATGCGACCCCTTCGGGGATAACGCGGCAAGAAGTTACACTATATGTGTAGCTTAGTTGCGTAGTTGCGTTGCCACCTGGCATATAAAGCTAACATGGGTTTCTTAGGTAATTGCATCTTTTTTGCTTCATATTTACTACGAGAGAAAACACTAAAAAAAGTGTGAAAATCCTGTCCTTCATAAGATTTTCATGAGCACTTCCTTATTATTAGGTCACTTACTATAATAAGCTACAACCGATAAAATGCTTTATCCACGATTTCTCAAATCAGTGAATCAGCAATTATTCACTTTAACCTTTGAAGTGGTGATTCGTAGAACACAGATAAATTAATATTGTGAATAAAATAAAAATATTAAATATGCAGAAATCAGAAATATAACTGTTAGCAATGAGCAGAAATTTATGAAAAATTTATTCGTGGAAATTTTCAGTGGCGTAGCGAGGGGGGGGGGGGGCAGATGAAGTTGAGTAGGTAATGTGATTATGCAGGAGAGCGGTATGAGGCTGTACACTCCGTGACGCCACTGGGAATTACTAATGGAGGCCGTAAGTCAAGTGTGGGCAGAAATGTTATAAAAATGCTTAGCAAAGACTTCACAAAAATTCTATAGTCAGAAAAGTTGTGACCTCACCCGGCCGAGATCCTTTAAATCTGTAATCTATTATCTAAGTTGCAAAGATATATTAACATTTAAGAATCATATTCAGTGCATGCCCACAAAGAGACAAGTGTAAATTCCTGCAGATGTAATTACAAATTATACCTAATTCGCACCTCAAATAAACAGAAACCCTGTAACTTTTGCCGCCTTTACCTAAAACGGGAAAAGCTGCGGCAAATCAAGTCATTTTTTTATAGTTTGGGTAGGCAGCCTCATACCAAGCTATAGATCAAGGAATAGAAATATAAAATAACGTTTAGGTATATAAAAACAACAAACTTAAAAAGAAAACCCTGCGTGCTAATATTTTCTTTCTTATTCCTCCCAGTTGAAAGCTCAGTTGGTAGAACGCTTGCGTTTCATGCCAGAGGGCTAAGTAATTATAAACAAGTTGTAGGTAGTTTTTCTTGTGCTATATTATCCCTGCGATGTTGGGAAATTTCCCGGTAAGTTCAGATTGTCTGGAGATACTGGCAACACTGTTCTATCAGATCTTCCTTCTTTCAGTCTCTCGTCCTTCATACCTGGTTCTTCAAAGGCGTCCAACTCCTCAGGGATTTCTTGCTACATACTTCTAGGAGTCACTTCCCTTTAAGATGTGATCTTTACAATATAATATTACTAAAGCATATTATCTGATGTTCATAGTTCATGAACTATCATATTCCCCCAGGATTTACTTTCAGCTAGAGAAAATATGATATCTTTAATCTGTAATGTAAGTTGCAAAGATATAATACTTACGTGCATTCCCATAATAAGACACGTGTAAGTTCGCACTAACGCATGTCGCATGTGGACTTGCAACTTAACAAACCCAATCTCAAGTGAACACAAGCCCTGCAGTTTTAGTCGACCTTCCCTGAAACAGGGGTGACATAAGCAAAGTGAAACTATTTTAACGGTATGGGTGGCCAGCCTCATACTAATCTGTAAGTCAAGGAATACAAACAATTAATTACATTTAAGTATATAAAACAAACACTAAACAATTAACAATAAATAACTTAACCAACCCAATCTCAAGTGAACACAAGCCCTGCAACTTAAGTTGGCCTTTCCTGAAACAGGGGTGACATAAGCAAAGTGAAATTACTTTTACGGTATGGGTGACCAGCCTCATACTAATCTATAAGTCAAAGGAATACAAAAAATGAATAACATTTCAGTATACAAAAACAAAAGAACATATAAAAATCTATACAAAAAATCAGTAGATATATAATTTTCATAACATAAAAATATATGAAAGAATAAGCTGCCAACATTACAGATTAACCGCCATTATTTCTGCCTTTACATACTTCTTTCATTTCATCCAGATTTATAAGCTTTTTCATTCAAGCTCTCTTTTAATATGGCTGGATATCCTATTCGTTTGCTATTTCAGGACTTTGGTCCATCCATTCCTTTCTCGGTCTTTCTCGCGAAATAGTCTGCAATGATGCATAATTTGAATTATATTTATTTTTAGTACCAGCTAAGTATCACATTTTAAATACCAAAAGGGGTTATTAATAAAAAGATGCTAAAGCAATAAAAATGTATTCCATGATGAAAGAGTTATCCGTCAATGTGACATTGTAAGACTTGATAAGTTTCGAGTTTTCATGAAAATTTAAAGTGGTTATTTATTCGTAAGACCTAAATAAATAGGTAGCAAATAATACAAATACATGGAATCATTAACAATGAAAATGGGTTGCCAGTCAAGAATAGAAGCGAAATGGGAGTAATTTATCTTACTTGCCACACTTAAGTGACAGTTTTTTACTCATTTAAGGCCCTTACTGACTAGAATCATAGTGTTACGATTTTTGAGGTTCGAAAGTCTTTCAATTAACAACACTGGTCTTCTTTTACAGTTATTTATTTCACACTTTTAAATTTATTTTAACAAAGACTAGTCCGGTCGATAGCGCAGGTGGTAGAATGCTTGCATTCCACGCCGAAAGCTCGGGTTCGAATCCCACCGAGGGTGTCAAAAATGATGTCCCGTTTCGGTGTTTATTTCAAACCCCAAAATAAAATACCGGCAAGGTTTACTCAGCCTTCACAAGAAATGAGTACCAGCCCCCTCGGGAGCTGGGAAACCCCCCACTTCACTGAAGTGGTTGGCGTAAGGCCGGCCCCCTTTCCTGTAAAAATAAATAGGTTCAATTCGCCACATGCGACCCCTTCGGGGATAACGCGGCAAGAAGTTACACTATATGTGTAGCTTAGTTGCGTTTTTTTTTTTTTAAGACAGTCTCGATTATTCCATTACACTTGGTTTGAGTTCACTGGTCGAATTCGTTCGTTGTCACAGATGACTGACCCCTAGTGCAAGCAAATAGCACTTTATATACTCTTTACAACAGTGTTATCTAGAAACTATATTCGCTAGACAGTTCCAGAATTAAGGAAAGATTCAAGTAGGTACGTAGTATCATTATTTCTAAACACTTCAAGTACTTTATTCAATTATGTATTCCTACCCACACATACTTATGAGGATTCCTATTACATAGCTATAACTAATACCTATACTTATTTTAATATTTATATAACAATAGTTTTTCCAAAAATTCACTACATCTACATTGAGGGACAGATTGGTTTTAAAATTTTAATTATATTTTTATTGGTTAATTATCTAGAGAATTCTTCAGCCCCTTTTTTTTTATCACAAATATTTCCACAATATACGTTACAAATTTTACATTTTTTTTCTTCATAACATAAGAAGGATAAGGTTAGATGATAATTTACTCTTTTATTATTGTTTGATAAAAACTATCGAAATAGAGACTTTTTCATAAAAATAAGTGTTTTAAATTGTTTATTTAAAAGTGTTTCCCTATTACAAAAAAATATATCAACATTTGAGAGTGAAATAGGAAAACTGCAAAATATGTCATCTATTTATTAATAAATTCAACATTAAATTAAAATAACTTTTTAATCAACAAACACGTACTTCTTATTTTCACAAAATTATGTGTTTTTTTTTTTAATATCAAAAGAGTTATTTTTAATTAATGTTTTAAAAAGAATTTCCACTCGGTAAATATGCAAACTTTAGAAAATTCAATACATTAAATATTACATTCTTTAACACATATGTCGTTTTACTGAAACCATTTCATTTTCCACTAATTCTCTCCATGCATGACATTGGTAAAGTGAACCGTCCGAATACCGTATTTTCGATGAATTCTTTTACTATGCTTTTCTAGGTGATTCTCTTTCACTCCAGTACAAGTTTTCTTCAAACCGTCACAATGTTATGGAGTCATTTGTCAGCGTCACATTTCCCGCCCGGCTTTCTGCTCTTCTCTGTTATATTCCCGCCAACTGTGTCAACTCTATCATATCTCGGTCTTCCTCTCCCGCCTTATCTGCAAACCAACTACACAACCTCACGTTTAAACGCAGCATAGCGTTAACCAAAAAATACATATGAACTAAAACACTCACCTGAAGTGTGGTAACGTTTGCTTCATATTCATCTTAAGGCCCGATAGAGTTAGAACGTCATGTTTTATACTGGAGGTTCTGCTACTAACATCTAAACGACCTACATTTCACCGTCAAGGACGAGAATAAGAGCCGGTTAGGGGAAAATTGAACGATTTATTGGACAATTCTTCAATCTAGGCTTATCGCTGGAATCCGACACAGCTATAAACACAAATCATGGGCTTTTCAACTTATGAGCTCCACTAAATACAACATGATTTTCTGTAACTTTTTACAACATTTTATTCATTTTTCATTCACAATCGTGGTGATAATGAATTGAATTGATGAAACTCTTCAAGTTTCATAATAAACATCGCACATCCCACACTTTCATCAAGATCATCTTCATCATTTCAGTTTCACGCTGCAGAAAAACGTCCGAAAGCTCCTGCTCCCACAAACCACGGCAACAGATCTAGGAAACCAGCATTATCAGCCGACCATGTAAGCTAAAACTCCTATTCTAACATAAATTAATTTGTAAGATAATCTTCAAATGACAGGTAGGCAATAAGACTCCAGTGGGCCGGACATGTAGCACGTGCAGAGGACTCCAGGATCATCAGAACAGTCTTGGATGGTGCCCCCTCAGGTGTTAGACCACTTGGACGTCCCAGGATGCGGTGGGCAGACAACGTCGAAGCCGACGCCGAAGTCTCTGGGAGTTAGGGGGCCATGGAGGGAAGCAGCACAAGACAGAGTCCTGGAGGAATGTGGTGCGGGAGGCCCTGAGCCTTTAAGGCTTACGAGCCGAAGAAAGTAAAAGTAAAAAAGTAAGTAAGATAATCTATATCAAATCATTATTTAGAGATGAACCATTTCAATGAGAAATAATCATAAGTTTCACCGATCATCAGTAAAAGTGAAAACACCAAAAACTGAAATGAAAGAGTTAGATTTGAGGAGGCCCCTGGGACAGATATCACACAAAGATAGTCCATCTCCATGCATAATTCTCGTGATAAACTGGAGTCATCATATAATGATATGGTGATGAATATGCTCAAAGGTTTCTTGTACATAACGTGGGCACGTATCAAATATGGAGATTTTTTATATACCTTACATAACATAGACCAAGAAACACGGAAATAATTAAAATCTAAGACATAATAAAATATTTTGTTTTGTCCCATTATATTGTCAGACTTGCAAGCTACCATACTTTTACCTGTTAGGTGTTAGCATAGTTTACAATAAACTAAATTGTTTCATTATATTTTTAGGGTTAATCTGTTTACACGGTGAAAGTCCATTTTTACTTATTTAAAAATTCAAATGGATAAAACATAGTTGTAATTCACTTCTTTATTTTTTTTTGTGCTCGAACATCTTCGCCTAAATTAAACATTCTGCTCCTGAAGATGCCTCATTAGGCGAAAATGTTCGAGCACAAAAAAATAAAAAAATAAGTGAATTAGGTATAACTATGTTTTATCCATTTGAATTTTTAAATAATTCATTTTTAAATCGTACCAAGCAATAAGTCAAATAAACGTATTTTCTAAAAAAAAAAATCACAAATGGCCTAGTCTTATTTCCATATCGTTACGATTCTCCTTATATTTTATGCATGGAAATAATATAGTGCGATATGAATAAATTTCCCGAAAGTCGGGGCGGTTTTTAGAATGAAAATTTAAGACATCAAAAAGGGAATTTCTCTCACATATGAGCGAGAAAATTAAGATGGAAAACAGTTTCCGGCATCAATTTTCTCAAGCCTCTTCTCAAAGAGATTGCCTTGACTATTTTTCCTGACTTCAACCTGAGTTGTAACTGTTACTGTATGCAGTCGGCATTCTGCTAGGGGTGGCTAGTACCAAAACAGATGCGCCTGTCCTTGCATACTTCTTTCATCTCCTCAACATTCATCAATCTCGTCTGCTTGCTCTTCTTTCATGTCTTACTCTGCAGCTTCTATTTATTCGCAATCTTGCTCATACATTCTCTCTTCGGTTTATCCCTTTACGTTTACCTTCCTACACTTTTTTAATTATAGGTACCGCGAAGAGATGAAATTTCAAAAGTCATACTTGCATAACCAAAAACAGGCATTATCAATAAATACTTGTTCAATTTTTATTTAAATGATTTATTAATTAATAACTACCCAATCCCATCAGATGTTGAATCATCGTTGTCTGGACGACAGCTCAGTTTGTAGAATGCTTGCATTCCATGGCGAGATTAAGGGTCCAATCCCCACTGAGGGTGTGGATCCAAAGGCTGGTCAAAAAAAATGGTTCCAAATGCCACAAGCAACCCCTGAGGGAACAAAACGGTAAAAAGTTGTACTATACGAGCAACTTAGTGGCATCTTTGCATCAATATCCATTCTTTCTAGATACCTATTCAAGTCACACATTAAAGTAATGAAAGAGGACCGGTCCGTAGTTCAGTGGTAACACTGCGGACTCTGAATGGGAAGGTTGTGGGTTCGATTCCCAGCGGGGCACAAAAAATATACCATTTATATTTTAAAATTTGCTCTTCGCTGGGTTGAAAAATTCATAAACCTTTACCAATGACCGGTCACCAAAGGTCCATCCAGCCTTACAGCAACTAGGTATTGCTTGAGTATTGGCGCTTTGTAGCGACGACCAAGCTCGTACACCTCTGCGGCACTACAACAAGTGTCATAGACTCGTGGAGTCTCTAGAATCTAGGGAGTCTCCCGCACAGGATTTCTTAAAAAAAAAAAGTATCCATTCTTTAGAGATACTATTAAGTTACACATTAAACTCAAAGAGGTGAACGAAATTATCCTATTTTCTATAATAATTTAAGGCTGCCCGCGAAACGACGTTAGAAAATTACGCGTTCAAATGAAAGTTAGACGATGGGGTAACAATGTTTTGAGGAATTTACTTTGAGATATAGATGAACAAGTTTCAGGTGAGCTCCTCGCGGTACACGAGCTTTAAAATGGAGTGCGCGTCATAACGAATTACAACTTTCATTTTGATACGGAGCTGGTTAACCTGATTACTGCGGTGAAGAAGGACAAGAAACGGAAGAGGGTGTGAAGTGAGATGAAGTGAGAGAAGAGCGTGTGAAGTGAGATGAAGTGATAGAAGAGGGTGTGAAGTAAGAAGTTCAGATAATGTAGATTTGCCATTATTAGAATAAGAAGAGTATCTTTGCAACCCCTTTTCAAGGGAAGGCTGTAGGAGTTGATAGTTATTGACTGCTTTTGAATGCAGTAAGTGTAATTGCGAGCTTGCAAACGGTGGCTTGTGCGCAAGCATTAGTAAATTTTGAATTTAAAAATATATTTGCAACTTGGATTATTCATTGAAGTTAGCTTGTACAAGACGTACGACAAGAGAAGAATCAAGTAACCGAGAAGAGGCTTTTTGTTGATTAAGTTAATTTGTGGGAAATGTATTAAAGAAATCCTTGTCGAAAACAATAAAAAGTCTTACTGTATGCATTTCCAAATGTGTTGAACCATTTGGCGACAGGATAGAACAGCACAGTGACAAAACATCACATGACAAAATGTCACATGACTTACATCACAATAACAGTACATCAATCACATGATAAAACAACACGAAAAATACTTCACAATGACAAAACAGCACAAGCACAAAACATTACATACCTAAAACAGAACACACCATAAATGGCACACGTAAAAAACATTTTTAAATGCATAAGGAAACCGGATTTTGAATCCAAAATCTGAACTGTAATATCTGAACACAACTTTCAGAGTTGTTCACAACACGTTTGATTCGTAGCTGATCCATGGATCACCGTTATTCTTGTATGGAAAGTTCACGTTGACGGTGGTTGAGCCATGGATTTGCTGTGTGTGATTTACACAGATTGAATTTGCCTCTTTCTCAGTCAACTTAGAACTCAAATATCTAACGTGTATGAAAATGTTCCCGCATCTTAAATTCACATCAAAATCTCAAAAAAACTAAATTAATAAGTCTCTTCTCTGCCTTTAAATTCCTTCTTGACCTTTGTCCTATAAAAGCTTACCTCAATTAAACCTAAAATGTATATCATTGGTGTTCAAGGTTAACTGTATATTATTTTACTTTTTGTGCGTCCCCTTGCCTCTATGGGATGCTTATTCCTGATAAATACTAAAGTAGGGTCTATATACATTCTATCGATTAGTATTTAGGAGCAACATTCCTTGTAATTTGGGTTACTTACTACAATAGCTCCACACCCCAGGGAGATATTGAGGTCGTTACTAGCGGTATCCCCCAAGGCTCGCATATAGGTCCTTTACCCTTCACACTATATAGCACCTCATGTAATCAACAGAAGGGGACAAATAATGTACGGCAGTTATTTATCTAAAGATGACCCAAGCTCAAACAATATATTGGTGGTTAATGCGAAGGATAATATAACGTGTCAGATAACAGGATACTTAGATGGATGCCTAGAGAACGGTAGAAGATAGGCGGTAGGCCTCAATAAGCACATTAGGAGTATACATTAATAGGAGTCTATACATTGTATTGCTTTTTTTGCATTCGTGAGTCCATTTGATGAATTAAACATTAACAAATAAAAGCTCACGATTGGAACGGTTTAACAAAACTGGACATTCGTTATTACAAAGAAAAGCTTTGTTTTGTCTCACCTTCAAGATCATTCGATTTTTATGATACGCAGATTTATTTAAATTGTATACTTAAATATCATTTTTCTACAAGTGTATACATTTTGAAGGATGTTTCGAGTTTGCAACCAGTTCATCTGATATTATAGTAACACAAACGTAACTAAGCTAAACATATAGTGAAACTCCTTGCCACGCTATCCCCGCAGGGTTTCGCATAGGTAACAATAAATTTATTTTTGCTTTTAAACATAAGAAGACCGGTCCGTAGCTCAGTGGTAACACTGCGGACTCTGAATGGGAAGGTTGTGGGTTCAAATCCCGGCGGAGCACAAAAAATATACCATTTATATTTTCAAATTTGCTCTACCGTCCGGTCGATAGCTCAGGTGGTAGAGTGCTTGCATTCCATGCCGAAAGCTCGGGTTCGAATCCCACCGAGGGAGTCAGAAATGATTTCCCGTTTCGGTGTTTATTTCAAACCCCAAAATAAAATACCGGCAAGGTTTACTCAGCCTTCACAAGAAATGAGTACCAGCACTCTCGGGAGCTGGGAAACCTCCACTCCAACTGAAGTGGTTGGCGTAAGGCCGGCCCCCTTACCTGTAAAAATAAATAGGTTCAACTCGCCACATGCGACCCCTTCGGGGATTAACGCGGCAAGAAGTTACACTATATGAGTAGCTTAGTTGCGTTGCGTTGCTCTTCGCTGGGTTGAAAAATTCATAAACCTTTACCAATGACCGGTCACCAAAGGTCCATCCAGCCTTACAGCGACTGGGTCTTGCTTGAGTATTGGCGCTTTGTAGCGTCGACCAAGCTCGTACACCTCTGCGGCACTATAGACTCCTAGAGTCTCTAGAATCTAGGGAGTCTCCCGCACAGGATTTCTTAAAAAAAAAACAAATGAAAATACTAATAAGATCTAATAAACGATCCGGTTCTTCATCTGTCAAAATTGGCATATGATTCGATTGAGATTCGATTGCAAATAGCGGTGTAGATCTTCAAAAGGCAGGGGAAATAGATACGAGGTATAATGGTGATATTGAGGGAATGGTTTGATGTTGAAACTTCAGACCTCCGTGTGGAGTGGCGGCATCAGATGCACCAGAGCGCATGCATTTTTGATTACCTCTCAGAGCGCAGCAGGAGAGGAAGTTGCTGGGAAACTCAATGACGGCATATCGGATTGAAATTTCATGCATAACATTGATGGCACCGAAACAACGAAATTTTCATATTGCATGAATGGAACAAAGTCAGATAATTTACTTACTGAATTTCAGTTTCCAAATCGAGTACGAAATCCTTGTTCAGAACGACAGCACTTTAGTGAAAATCGGCGATCTTCGTTTGAAGTGACACCACTCACAAAAAAATCCACATACCTGAAACAAAAATAAATTGGCAATTAATATACGTTTAAAACAATATATTGTAAGGTTATATCTATATAAATAATGCACTTTTATAACTTTTCCCGTATAAAAGGGATGCAGGTTGTCATCCCCATACAATATATGGGAGAGGGGGAGGGGAGGGAGAGGGGGGTTCGCATTTTATTCTTTGTTTATTTACTAGAAAACTAGCACCTTCTGAAATAAGGCGATTGCGAACTCTATACACAAAAATTAACACTAAATAGTGAGAGATAATTTAATTAGGACGATTGAATTTTGTAACAAGCCATATTAAATTAAATCCACAAAAAGAAACTATTCGTATAGATTTTAAATTTATATTTAACACATATTAAACGTTATATTTTGTAGCACAATATCAAGGGGATAAAAAGGAAATAAATAAAATAAAACTATTTCATTGATTGTAGAGGCATCATTCACTATTCATTATCCATGCATACCTCTTTCAATACATTCATATCCATCACCTTTTTTCTACATTTACTTCTCTTGCATTCGCTTTGTACTCGTATATATCGCACGCTTAATAATAAAGAGAAATAACTCGAAAACTGGGTAAATCGAGATTTTGTAATAAAACGCAAGAACAATGCGAGAAGAATAGGTAGAATGCGACAGCCGTTCAATTTGGACGAATATGACCGAGATAAAACATCGGCCGCCTTTTTCATCCCATACAAGTTGTACTGGGTGTTTGAACTTTAAACGTGATTTCCCAACATTCTTGTTTTTTGAGTTATTGCTCTTTATTATTAAACGTGCGATATCATTCTTTCACAATTTCACCAACCTAATTCAACCATACTTTTCTCGGTCTTCCCTGTCTCACAGCTATCAACAAAAAAGTTTATTTATTTTTTATCTCGGTTCGATCCCCCCCTGGGTTATTTGATCATAACTTTGACCCTGGTTCAGATGTAATTGGGTAATTTTATTAATTAATAATTCATTAAAATATACAAGAATAAATTATTAATTGATGATATTAAAACCTGTTTCTGGCCAGGCAGAATAGGTTGGTGAATTGCATTCCTCTTCACAAATCTATTTAAAAAAGAAAATGTATTTTTCACACAACAAAAACTAAAAATATTTCAAGTGCATTTTTAAATTATTGACAAAAACTTTCACGCTCAATAATGAAGTTTAGAAATTACCGACATTTAAAGTTTTCCATTGCAATTATCGGCAGCGCGAATTGCATTCCGCGTTGGCAACTGTACTGCAGCTCGCAACATCTCACCAGCGACATCTCTGGATGAAGTTTCAGTACAAAATTTATATTTCGTTTGCGTGCGCCTCACAACTTAGTAGAAAACTTTCAATTTGAATTTCCTGTAGGAGCTACAATGTACAAGCGCCAACTTGCCGGTTTATTTAAACACGACACTCTGGCTGTTTTATGTGGAGACTGCACTAATTTACTTTGTGTCATTAGGAGCACTAATTAGATAGATACTTTCAACTGAAGATGTAAAAGACAGGCAAGGTTTACTCAGCCTTCAAAACAAATGAGAACCAGTTTCCTTACGAGCTAGGAACCCCAATTTCTGGCGTAAGGTCGTCACCCTTGCCTGTAAAAATAAATACTGTTACGAATGTGTTTTTTTACTTGTGATTGTGTGTCTGTGTGTTTTTTTTATTTTTTGAGTGTGTCTCTAGATGTAGGTGTTAAGGTGATTGTACTAGTGTTTGCTCCAATATTCTGGCAAAATCTCACATGTTCCAGTTCGCAATGTTTCGACAACCGTCCTTATGTCATTCTATGGAAAGGGATGAAGCCGTCTATAGCGTTGACTTGTATCGGAGCTGGCGAGCAAGACAGTACAAAAGTTAAGTGTGAACCAAAAGTGAACGGAATCTTAAAATAAAATGTGTGAAATAAATTAACCGTTTTTTTTAATTGAACCCGTAATTCATAACAATACGTTCATCATTGTCCAGTTGTAATTGAGTGATAACTTCGGGGGTTTATATTTCCTTAAAGAGTAAATCTTGACTCCAGTATCTCGCAACGCAAAAAAAAAACGCAACGAAGCTACACATATAGTGTAACTTGTTGCCTGCGTTATCCCCGAAGGGGTCGCATGTGGCGCTTCGGGACCTATTTATTTTAACAGGTAAGGAGGCCAGCCTCACCAACCACTTTCAGTTGAAGTGAAGGTTTCCCAGCTCCCGGGGGGGCTGGTTCTCATTTCTTGTAAAAGCTGAGTAAGCCTTTGAGATCAAATTCTTTGCCCTCGGCATGGAATGCAAGCATTCCACCAATTGAGCTATCGACCTTTTTACGAGCTTGATCGTCGTCGCTACAAAGCGCCAATTCTCAAGCAAGACCCAGTTGCTGTAAGGCTGGATGGACCTTAGGTAATATTATAATATTATTGATAATATTAGGTTTTATGAATTTTTCAACCCAGCGAACAGCAAATTTGAAAATATAAATGGTATATTTTTTGTGCTCCGCCGGAAATCGAACCCACAACCTTCCCATTCAGAGTCCGAAGTGTTGCCACTGAACTACGGGCCGGTCTCTCGGATCTCGAGTATAAAATATTGCGTAACTACTAAACTATCGCGAAAACAGAAAAAATATACTAAGATAATTAGATATACTTATACGTCATATTTGATTCACACAAGCGTTGGATTACCGAAGCCATTTCACCGCTAACAATGGTGGAAGTATTGTTACAACTAAATTGGATACAAATTCAAGGTCTGGGTTAGTCTTTGTGTGTATATTGAATCTTCCCCGTTCTGAATGCTGAACCACTAATCTCCTTGGAAGCCTCCGAAGGATCTGCGAGTCTAAGCAAGACTAACACTCTCTCAGCTCGCTAGACTCAAGCTTTTATGCCAACAAATTGAATTACCAAGAAGTCTTTTGTGTGGTCGAGATGATGCGTAACCCAACCAATTCCATAATTTACGTTTTCATTTGATTATATTTTAAATTTTCTAGTAACTGGTTAAAGTGATTTGATTTTGTAAGATGAAGAAAAAACGGGAAGAACTGAAAGGTGAAGACCAAAATTTTGAAAATAAACACTCGATTACTAAAATGGCCCGTTTTCGTGAAGAAGATACACTCAAAAAAATGGTATTCTTGTAAAAATGTGTTTAATTGTGCAATTTACAACTAAATTTTGTGTAAATTAAAAGTAACAATTGATGATTTCCAGATCATTTAAATATTTTTCATCAAAAAAATATCTTGAAAAATAAAGGACCAAGATTAGAACCTTGTGGAATACCACATATACAAGGAATATACAACCATTTTTTCACCTAAAGTAAAGACAAAAACTAAGATGTGGAACGTTTTCGCACTGAGTGGTAGGTTTTCCTATTAATAACTTTCCAAACTCTAATACGTGACTTCATGAAGGGATTTTCAGTTTAAATACAATCATTGTAACACGTCACATATACCATATTAAGCTACATGCTGATGAAGCAGATTACTCGTATTGTCTTAGTGATAAAGGCATGGAATAATATTGTTTAGCGAATTGCTAACTTCGTAATATTTCAGTGAACAGGATTAAAAGCTTTCAGATAAATTTAGATAAATAATCAATCAATTTCAAAATGTATCAAAGATCATGCAGACGTCAATGTCCCTTAACCGTAAAAAAAAAAAAATCAAATCGTTTTCTCTTTGAAAGTAAAGCTACACAGGAAGTGCATGCTTTTGTAAGTTTAAAGAGGATTTAGGATCCACTTTTTTGGCACAAGATTTTCTCTCTAGATAAGATAAGGGTCTGTAAAAATGCAGGTGTTCGACAAGTTCTACATTTGCACAACCCTTGCTCCAAGCAAAGTGACAAATTTACTGATGCCCCACGTAGCTCCACTTTCCCCTTTCTTTCAGCTCCCCAACTATGAAACTTTTCGTACGCACTCAACCATAACGTTTTACCAACTAGATGGGGCGCTGCTTTAGCTTCCATATATTTCTATGGTGCATGTTGTGGCTCAGTGTGACGATAAAGTTGTATACTTTGGATACGTATCCCAGCTCCCGCATAAATATCACCTTCGGTTATCGCTCAATGACAAAATATAAACATAAATTCTGTCCGAGGGCAGTCGATACGCAAGCCCGCTCGTTAGGGGAGAGGGCAAGAAGCACTGGAAGGGGTTGCGTGGAGTTGCAGGTAGAGAGGGAAGAGTTACTGGTTTTGGGAGACATAAATAAAGCTTAGGGTTACCCTGAACCGTCTGCTATTTATCGAAAGACAAATATATTACAAAATCTCATAGTAGACTGTCAGAGACTTTTACGGGAGTCGGTATAATTTAGGGTGATACTTTCAGAAGCCTTTTAATGGGGAGATAAAATATTGGTAATTAAGATTTAAAGGCATTTATTAGTTCTTACGACAATCGAAGAATTGATTATAGTTCCTTGACTTATAGGTAGGGACTGGAAAATAGTGGTGTTATTTTTTGGGAAATTCGCGTTATTTTTTTGGGAAATTCGCGTTATTTTTGGTCGAAAACAGGGAAATTCGCGTTATTTTTTTTATGATAAACAGAGAGATACGGTGTAATTTTTAGGGTTGATTTGATCAAAATTTAGGTTTATATAATTGCAAAACAAAAGATATTAATAATATTTACAATTTAATATATAAACAACAATATGTACCTTCAAAAACAATGAATAAACAACATCTGAATCCATACGAGTACCTAACTTACAAAAAACCATTGATTGAAAAAAGTATTAATATTTCAATGACACTCCGAATACCCTGCAATATACTTTTAAAATATTATTTTTTTGTGCATAATTTTTCAAGGAATGTTGGCTTTTATGAAAGCCTCTTGGCTAATCCAGCAACAGCTTCACTGCTTGAAGGATTTTCCTTCATTGATGTCACAATTCAAGTCTGTTTGGATGATCCGACAGTAAAACAAAAAAAAAAAACAAAAAAAATAGGCTAATTTATTTGGTGAGCGCTGTTTTTGTGTGTATCACACCTCAAGAGCCCTCTGCGAGCTTGGTCGTCGCTGTAAAAAGCGCCAATTCTCAAGCAAGATCCAGTTGTTGTAAGGTTGGATGGACCTTTTGATGACCGGTCTTTGGTAAAAATTTATGAATTTTTCAACCCAAAGAAGAGCAAATTTGAAAATGTAAATGGTATATTTTTTGTGCTCCGCCAGGATTCGAACCCACAACCCTCCAGTTACGAGTCCGAAGTGTTACCACTTGGACTACGGACCGATCAAAGTTCTGCTTATCATTAATTTGTTCAATAAAATAGATTTGTGAATAGGAATGCAATTCACCAACCTTCTCTGCCTGGCCAGAAACAGGTATTATTATCATTAATTAATAATTCATTATTGTTTATTTTAACGAATTATGACTTTCTAATTACCCAATAACATCTGCTGAACCAGGGTCAAATGACCCAGGCGGGGATCGAGCCCCGCGTCTAGCGTTCTAGCGTGTTTCAACGTTGAAAGATCAGCCCACTTGGCCCCCTCGGCTATAAAACCGACCAATTTTCCTGTGCTTTGCACCTTGCAAAGGGTTTTCCCAAGAATCTTTTTTTCCCCACAAAATCGTTGCGTTGCAAAAGCGACACATGACAACTTTTTCGCACAATTTTTACCAAAAGTATGAAAATTCGCGATATTTGCGTAAAACCTCAAATTTCGCGTTATTCGCGTAAAAACATCAAAATTCGCGAATAAATTCGTTTTATCGCGATCGCGAAATTTTCCAGTCCCTACTTATAGGTTGTTATGCGGCTGACCACCCATACTGTAAAAATTGGTTCACTTTGCCAATGTCACCCCTGTTTCAGGGAAGGACGGCAAGAGTTGCAAGGCTTATGTTCATTTGAGATTGGGTTTTATATTGTAGGTCCACATGCGGCATGTGTTAGCGCGAAATTATACATATCTGCTTGTGGGAATGCATTTAATATAAAACTTAAATGATATATATCTTTGCAGCTTAGATTAGATTAGATTAGATTAGATGATTTTTCTCACTATCACTAAAGGTGAACTGAAATAATAATTGCATTAAAAAAAATTAAAAGGGTATAAAATTATTCGGCTTTTGTTTTCAGAGAAGAATCCACATACCAAAATTTGTCACTTTATACAATAGAGAAAATAATTCAAGACTAGTTTAAAAATAAAACGCTTTATTTGAATATGGATAATAGTAGCTTGGTGATTGCCTTTTTTATAAATAACCCTGAACAATTTCCTTTGTTTTCTTAGTCTGCTTCACAAAGGAAGATCTGCATTGAAGCAGAAATCTATCTCATCTATTACTTGCCAAGATGCTCTCAATTAATATTCTGCATCTTCAGTATCGATGGTCGTGGACCACGTTCCGTTTTGAAGCACGCTCCCGCAAGCCACAAAGCTGCAGCATGATTAAATTACTCAGATCGCTCTGCTTGTCCAGACATTTAGCGAGTTAATCCCGTCCATGGACATGGAACAGCAACAAGCCGACACGTGGTCAACTCGGGGTGAACTGCATTGTTAATTGCATCAAAGAAGTTGGCGGGGAAACTGCTTACGGCGGACCAGACGTAAGCTATCTAACCATTAATGCTGAAATATTTAAATCTGGATATTATAAATTACTCACCACAAACGATTGAGGTGTACTCATTTCAAAATATCGACAGAGTTGTGAAACCTAGAGAAAAAGCTTTCTAATAATTAGTTAATGGTAATAATAGTTTGTGTCGTTTGCCAGCACAAGAAAAAGACAAATTTCGAACAACCGTGCAAAAAAGGTTCAGACTCCATTGAAGGAATGTAAATTTTTTTTGCGATGTAAGAATCGAGACATCGAAAGCTAAGATCCAAAAAAAGTGAACAGTTGTTTTTAACATAAAATCGCAAAACGAAAGTATCTTATATTTGAAGTTTTCAACCTTCTGAGTAAATTTAAAAAAATTGACTTAACAAGAAATTAGAAAATCACCTTTTTTTGCACAATGACGTCACGTGTTATCTCAAAATTTACAACTCAATTAAATGTTAAATTTAAACGAGTAGGTACACAAATGGATAAGTATTTTTTTTAATATTTCCAAAAACTAAAAACATCTTTAAGAACTAGTAGGTTTTTCTAAAAATAAATTTCAAGACTTGTCAAAAATATCTGAAAATTTGACTGAAAAATATATCTTGCCGTTTTTAAAAGGCTGCGCTTTATCCTAATTGTAAAAAAATCATATTCACTTTGTTAAAAATAGTGATCCGTTTTATAATTAAGAAACCTCTAAAAAAGAATATTTAACGTTAATTTTCTTACTAAACACATAATGCATTTTATGTAGGAATATCTGTATAATATATTTTATACTATGAAGTGCGGCTAATGGTATGTCAACACACAGCTCACATACCGTAGAGGCTAGAAGAGAACGCAGGCAAATTGTGAACAGAAACTTATCGCTACTGCGCCGACTGTAGAGCAAAATTCTGCTCGGATCGTAGAGTGTACAAGCTTCTCTACGAGTCCGCGTTCACCACGCCAACTTTGCGTTAAAAACTCTAGCTAAACGTCATACCAATAATGTATAGTAAGTAAAATAGCGCCTACAGTGAGCATTGACGTTTTTAGTATATATTTTCAACTACTTGGCGTAGAGGATCTCGTCTACGAAATCTCGTAGAGGTTTGGTATTGAGGAAGGTGGATAAGGGAAACTTTGGGACGCGGTCATGTGTGGATCACAAATGTCAGTCAAAATTTACGCAGTATGAATTCGTACCATTACTTTAACATCCTCTTTCAGCTTACATTTATATTTTACCCTTTCATTCTGTTTCTCAGACTATTTCCCGGTCATATTTTTCAAGTGTTTAATTGTCACCGTGCATACTTCACTCATTTTCCTCATAGACTATTCTTCACTAGCATACATCAATGTGGGTAAGAATATATGTACAATTATGTAACGCCATTCTCAAATCCACTTTCTGCTACTTGTATTTTTTTTCGATTCTTCCTATCGAAGAGTTCCTTAATAAATTGATATGAGGCTGACCCCAAATGCTGTAAAAAATTGGTTCACTTTGCCAATGCCACCCTTGTTTCAGGAAAAGGCGGCAGGAAATATGAGCCTTAAATGTCAAAATATCTTTGCCACTTAGATTATAGAACGTACCACTTGCTTTCACTTACACACCTAATTCTCAATTTCTTTGGCCACGTCCTACAGAAATTGGTTCACTTTATTAATTTCCTAATAAATTAATAATAATAAAAGCCTTCATGGCTATCTTTGGCTCTATACGACAGACAGATAGCCATTATGTTAGCTTGTGTCGCTAACTAAATCCTGAAGGATGTTTCGAGTTGCCAACTTGTGAGTGAAATGTTTGCGTAGGAGGAGAGAGCGAGTCAACTGTACAGCGTGCATGGGCGGAATCTCATCTGCATACAAAGATGCTGGCAACTCAAAAGTGCAACAAGAATACCAAATACTCGCCAAGAGGGGGATGCTTTCACAAAGTTCAGAGAGAAGTAACAAGGTGATAAAAGTACTTGGAAAGAATGTGTAAACAACAAAACCACCATTCTATGGAATTAACCAACAATATTAGTCGTTTAAAACCCAGATAAAGACCTGAAACTGAGATTACTTCTCATCAAAACCTATGTATGGAGTATCTTGATGTACGGCTGCGAGACATGGTGCCTATCCAAAAGAGATAAACGTAGACTAGAGGCTTTCGAGATGTGATCATATAGAAGACTACTAGGAATTTCCTGGAGAGACCACACTACAAAGGAGGAGGTTCTCCAAAGAATCGAAGGAGGAAGGCATCTGTTCAAGACCTTGTCCGAAAGGCGTGCAAAATAGATCGGCCATGTAATACGACAAGAAGGCCTCTTGCAGGCCATAATGGAGGGGATGACCGAGGGGACCAACTCTAGGGGACGCCCACGCCCAGAATACCTGGATGACCTGTTGGTGGACGTGCGCTGCTCATCATATGCAGACCTTAAAAGAGAAGAATGGAGAAGAGTGAAAAAAATTGCTGCAAGCCAATCCCAGGATTGAAACAAGAGAAGAAGAAAACCCTGGATACTTCCGAAAACGAAAAAAATACATGGAAACACAGAGAAAGCTGTTTTTTGTGTTTGTATTCATTTATAATACAAGCTGCAAAGATATATTAACAATTAAGATTCATGATTATTGTCCGGTCGATAGCTCAGTTGGTAGAGTGCTTGCATTCCATACCGAGAGCCCGGGTCCGATTACTACCGAGGGTGTCAGAAATGATTTCCCGTTTCGGTGTTTATTTCAAACGCAAAAAAAAATACCGGAAAGGTTTACTCAGTCTTTAATACCAAGAAACTAAAACCAAGAAATTAATACCAGCACCCTTGGGAACTGGAAACCCCCCACTTCAACTGAAGTGGTTGGCGTAAGGACACTCCCTTACCTGTGAAAATAAATAGGTTCCACTCGACACATGCGACCGCATTGGGGACAACGAGACAAGGAGTTAAACTTGTGCAGTTAATTGTATGAGACGCGTGATTCAACATAAGACATCACGCGATCAATATGAAACTATTCCGAAAATATTTTACATGTTTCTTGTAAAAACAATTAAAAATCGGTTGAGTGGTTTAGAAGTCCATAGAGAATACAGACATATATTCAATTGTATATAATAGAAATATAGATAGAAGATGTATGATCAGCCTCATATCAACCAACCTATAACAAGGATACATAAAGAAAATATTTCCGAAATAAAAAGATAAGCACGTTGTATAAAAAAATAATAAATTGAACCAATCGGGGAAAAGGAACATAATCCTCAGGACGTCGTGGCAAAAAGTTTTCCGCCGGCATTCGGCGAAGTTTTGTTATTCCTTCAGACACGCAAACATCACAAAAACCTCAAATAACATCATATCTGAGAAAGCGCTTGATTTATCGGAACGAGATGGGTTTTTGTCGTCCGCTATGATTGACTGCGATCAGGAAATGTATATTTTTATTTATATAGAAGAGAATAAACACTCCCGGACGGGAATCGTAGGCTTTTATCACAGAAACAAAGGATCATAATTTTATCCTAGTATCATTGTTGCTAGGTTGTTTTTTTTTGTATTTCGGTATTTTTTTCTTAATTTTTTGTATATCTACCACTTTTTCTTCGACTACTCTTAGTGCAACAGTAAATGATTTATTAAATTGATTTTAACTTTTTTTTTTATAAATTCGTAAATAGGAATGCAATTGACTAATTAATAACAATTGACTATTGAATAACAATTGGCCAATGATATACTGTCTGGTTAGAAACGGGTATTAATATCTAATCTAATCTAATCTAATCTAAGCTGCAAAGATATATATCATTTAAGATTTATACTAAATGCATTCCCACAAGCAGATATGTATAATTTCGCGCTAACACATGCCGCATGTGGACCTACAATATAAAAACCCAATCTCAAATGAACATAAGCCTTGCAACTCTTGCCGTCCTTCCCTGAAACAGGGGTGACATTGGCAAAGTGAACCAATTTTTATATTATGGGTGGTCAGCCGCATAACAACCTATAAGTCAAGGAACAATATCATAAATTATTAATTTTTCAATCTAACTTAACAAATTTAAAGAAATGATTCAATACTTTATTATAATGATTGCGGCGAGTTTCGCTACGACAATTGCAGACTTATCAACAAGAAGGCCGAAATTATTATTTTTTTTAATCCGATCGACATTAAACTTCAAAGGAACCATACCGAGAATAATTGACAAGTTTCCTGATAATACTTTGATTTGAAAAATTCAGTTGAATGGTTAACGAGTCTATAGGGAACCCTTCTTCAGAACACAGCCTTCTCCATATTATCACACAGGGTATGATTGAGGGGAGAAGAACTCAGGGACGCCGAAGGACATCGTGGATGAAAGACCTGCGGCAATGGTTCAACAAAAGCCTCTAGTCCCTGTTTCGAGCCGCAGCATCAAAGGTCAAGATAGCCATGATGATCGCCGATCTTCTATAGAAGTAGCACCAAAAGAAGAACAAGAAGGGCATATCAATACATACGTTCATACAATATATACGTTCTTTCAATTTTATGCAGGTACCCATAAGCCAGCGGTCGGGGAACTTTTTTAACCATTACCCCAAAATATTTTTGCGTAAGTCGATATTACCCCTTCCGCCCATTTGAAAAGAAGACAATCAATGTATATTTAAATAAACATTATTTATTGAATTAATTTACACGGAAAATAAAAATAAAGTCAAAAAGGAAAGTTAAGAAAAAAATCCTTACTAAAAGGCCTTAAAAAAGGCGGCAGGAAATATGAGCCTTATCTAATCTAATCTAAGTTGCAAAATATAAGTATCATTAGAGATTCACATCTAATCTAATCTAATCTAATCTAAGCAGCAAAGATATATATCATTTAAGATTTATACTAAATGCATTCCCACAAGCAGATATGTATAATTTCGCGCTAACACATGCCGCATGTGGACCTACAATATAAAAACCCAATCTCAAATGAACATAAGCCTTGCAACTCTTGCCGACCTTCCCTGAAACAGGGTGACATTGGCAAAGTGAACCATTTTCTACAGCATGGGTGGTAAGCCACATACCAAATTATATGTCAAGGATGTCAATGTATCTTTGCCACTTAGATTATAGAACTTAACACTTGCTTTCACTTACACACCTACAGGTAATTTTTAATTTCTTTGGAAAATAAAAATAAAGTTAAAAAGGAAAGTAAAGAAAAAAATCCTTACTACCCAAAAAAAAATGTTGGGGTAATTTACCGCGGTTCCGCTGCATTAGTTAAAGCGAAAAAAATGTACTGATTTTCAAGAATATTTTCGCAAAAATAAATACAATTTATTGTCATGAAAGCAACCCATAATGTCGACGTTTCCTACAGGATAACTCAGCTTCCCTTGGTACATCCGCTCTCGCTAAATAAGTCCCCCTTTTCCGGCTCCCACTCCGGATGTACCTGAATCCTACTGTAACTGTAACTGTAACTCTGTCGCCATTCCGCTAGGGGTGGCCAGAGCCTCTGCAGAGTTGCCTCCATTTTTTCCTATCCTGACATACCTCTTTCAATTCCTTCATATCCATCACCTTTTTCATGCATTTTCTTCTTTTACGCTCACTTTGTATATCCCATTCCTTCACAATCTCCTCAATCTGATCACTCCATACTTTTCTCGGTCGTCCCTTCCCTCTTTTTCCTTTCACACTTTCTTTGTAATCCTAAATGATAACAAATTACATCAAACCTCCTTTCAAGGTTTTCTTATAGGCCGACTTTCCTTCTCTGACAGCAGTCTTTTGGTGTAAATCATTCGTTAATACATTTTAATCCAAGACCCAACCTGGTGTGTCTGGACGACATCAAAGGAACTGCAGGCAGAGGATGGCTGCACACAGCAGCCGATAGACAGAAATGGAGAGGATTGGAGGAGATCTACGTCCAGGAGTGGACTGAGAAAAGCTGATGAAGAAGTAGAAGAATCCAAGTTACATGTCAATTCCTTAAAGGTAAAAAAATAAGTGACAAATTAAGCTAACATGGGTTTCTCAGATAACTAAAAAAAACTTTTTTCCTATTTTCTACGAGAGAAAACCCTAAAATCTGTGAAAAGCCTGCAGTTTAGTGCTTTTTCATGAGCACTTCCTTAGATTTAGTTCACTTACTATTTAGAAGGTACTCCAAATAAAATGTTTAATCCACGATTTCGCAAAACAGTGAATCAACACTCCTTCAGTCTTACCTTTAAGGTGACGATATGAAGTAACGCAACTAACCTACACATATAGTGCAACTTCTTGCCGCGTTATCACCGAAGGGGTCGCATGTGGCGAGAAGAACCTATTTATTTTTATAGGTAAGAGAGCCGGCCTTACACCAACCACTTTAGTTGAAGTGGAGGTTTTCCAGCTCGGAAGCGAAGGCTGAGTAATCCTAGCCGGTTTTTAATTTTGGTGGTTGATAAACACCGAAACGGGAAATCATTTCTCACACCCTCGGTGGGATTCGAACCCGAGCTCACGGCATGGAATGCAAGCACTCATCACTGAGCTATCGAGCGGACAAGTAAAGGAAATGTTTAGAATCCGCATTGAATGCATACTCACAAACAAAGATGTGAAAGTTCGCACATGCTGCATGTGTATTTGCAAAGTAAGACCAAAGCCTCAAATGAACAAAAAACACCTGCAACCGATTATTCCTCTAACATCCTAACTTGAATACATAGTACATTTTTTCCCTGAAGAAGTCGCATATGGACAGAGGAACCTATATTTTTTCACAGCTAAAGAGACACTGAGCACATCGACGGATGGAGAAGAAAGAGGAGACGGTTCTGATGGGACCATCCACGATATGACATGGATCTTTGTATATGAAATACAAAATTATTACACGGCCAGACTCTACCAGGCTGACCACCCAAAAGATAGAAGAATATCTGGTTTTCTGCATCACACAAGGGGAGTCCAAAATAAACAGATTTACAATAAGAGATGGAGAAAGACATTCCCACAAGCATCACTAAAATATGCATATCTCATAATAATAAACAACCACAAAAAACACCGTACATTAAAAAATAAATGAGCGGAAAATGGAAATCATACATAACGAAAAAAAAAACAATATTCCGCGTAGGGGAACGGAATGAAAAAAATAATTTAAGCCCTGGCAGCATTATTTTTTCGAGGCTCTGCGGACGTTCGTAAATTGTACACCAAGTATAAAAATATACGTGTAGACATTGCCAAAAAATGTATGGATACTGAAACAGAACATCTATTGAGCCGTGAAGCTTGCACACACTTTTTGGTGAAATGGTCTTGTTGAGTTTTAACGTAAGTTTTTATGGTTAGGGCACTGTCCTGGGGGATTCCCCTGGGAACGCCACATGTGATTTGTCATCACGGTGTTGCCAGCGTTAGAAATGTTCGCACATGTCGAGTGGCGGTTAAACACACGTGAAATGTCTTGTTTAAAAAGGTGATGGGAGGAATGAGGACTTGAAAGAATGTGAGGGGATGACGGAGTGACAAAAAACAATGTGTGAGATTGTAGAGAATATTATATACTGCTGAAAATTTCCGCTGATATTTCCTTGACATATAGATCGGTATGACACTGACCACTCATACTGTATAAAAAAAGTTCACTTTGCCAATGTCACCCCTGTTTCAGGGAAGGTCGGCAGGAGTTGCAGTACTTATGTTCATTAGAGATTTGGGTTCTTATATTGTAGGTCCACATACGGCGTGTGTACCTAAGGGCTCAGGGAAATGAATCTTCAATGTAATATATCATTGCAACTTAGATTATAGATACAATACACTACTGTGAATAAATGCACTTTGATCGTGACTTTTGCTTTGCCGGTCCTGTGCTGTAGAATGCCCTAACCCACGAGCTTACCGTATAGATTGCAAGTGCGTTTAGGTCGGGATTGAAGACATGTTTGTTTCGGAGATGTTAAAGTTGAATAGTGCCCTTGCAGTGATTCATCACAAAACGGCACTATAAATGAAGACTACAGGAGAAAAACTAGTAATGTCAGCAAAAATAAGAAAATAAGTTCGTAAGAAAGAAAGTTAAATCTAGTGACATATGTGTGCATCTACAGCTCTGCAAAATTCGAAATGCAACAACAGTCGCTATCACAGATTATGGCGGTATTTTCTGATCTTTCTGACAGGCAATAACCATGATTTATAATTTATCATTTTGATTTATAATTCGCTAATCTAATTAGTCTAATCTAACTAATCTAATCTAACTAATAACTAAGGCTAATCTGCAATGCTGATTTGTAATGTTGGTTTATTAGTTTGCTACATTTTTTGCATAAGAAATTTTTGACATTTTTTTGTGTAGATTTATTTTTAAGATTTTGTTGTTTACTTAAATGTTATTTATTACTCGTATTCCTTGACTTATAGGTTGGTATGAGGCTGACCACCCATACTGTAAAAAATGGTTCACTTTGCCAATGTCACCCCTGTTTCAGGGAATGTCGGCAAGAGTTGCAGGGCTTATGTTCGTTTGAGGTTTGGATTTTATTTGTAAGTACACAAGCAGCATTTGTAAGCGCGAACTACAAGTGTTTGTTTGTGGGCATACATCTGAGAGCTTTGAATGAATATATCCTTGCAACTTAGATTATAGATAGATAGATTTACTTATAATTTTCTTAAACTGGCATTCCTTGTTCTTCCCCAGGTGTATTCTTCAAATGTTGTCTATTTATTATAATTATCCTTCTCTAGTAAATTAAATACCCTTTCACTTCTCCATAGAATTTTCCGGTTCTCACATTAATTGAATCTGAGTGAACACACAGAAAGTGAAGCTGACTGGCTGGAATAAGACTCATTACTCTCAACAGTGAAACAAATAATTTCTCGGCGGTTTAAATGCAAGGCGCGGCGGTGAAAGGAGAGATGCATGAAGGATAAGATAACGGCGTGTAGAGGTGTGTGAGAGGTGAAAGGTTGGAAGGGAAATGTGGGAGAGAGAAGTGAAGCGAAAGCAGTAAGAGAAAACTTACTAAAACGTGTGGAATGTAACTTATGGTGAATGCGATAGAACTATTCTTTGTTCTGTTTTATTATTAAGGTTGGTATGAGGCTGACATCCCATGCTGTACAAAATGGTTCACTTTGCCAATGTGGCCCCTGTTTCAGGGAAAGTCGACAAAAGTTGCAGGGTTTATGTTCATTTGAGATTTGGTTATTTAATTGTAAGTGCATTGTTTGTAAACGCAAACTTACACGTGTGTTTGTGGGCATGCATTCAATATGAATTTGAAATGTTAACTAATCTAAGCAACTTAGATTATAGATAAATAGATAATAGATACAGAATTTTTGTCATATGCTAAGATGCAACATTGTTTGACGAACTCGGTACTATAAAAAAAATCTTCGGCTATGTGACGTCACCCACAGACTATTATCAATAATCTAAGTTGCAAAGATTTTTTGTTTAATATTCATATTACATGCATTCCCATAAGCAGACACACATAAATTAGAGCTTACCCATCCCGCACGGTCTGGTAAGTGGAATCTATTTATTTTACAGGTTAGGGGAACGGCCTTACGCAAATCACTTCTGTTGAAATGGGGGCTTCCTAACTCCTGAGGGGCTAGTATTAATTTCTTGTGAAGACAGAATAAACCTTACCGATATTTTATTTTGGGTTTTAAATTAGCACCGAAACGGCACCCCACGGTGGGATGCGAACCCGGGCTCTCGGCATAAAATGCGAGCACTCTAACAACTGAGCCATCGACAGGACTTGTTAGAAACAGTACAATACCTCAACATTTAAAGTGCAAAATAAAATATACAATGTTTGATTTTCCCCCTTTGTGCCTGTTCCTTCAGGAGTGCAACTTTTGCCGCCGTTCAGCGCCTGTGAGTGCGGAACAAGAGGCCGCTAATGGCGCACACAAAGGCGGCTCTCCATGCATCTAGGCACCTCCCCACGCGCCAGCCCTCTGCTCTCACACAACCTGCAAGCCGTAAGGTCGTGTTTACCGTGAACTGTGGGCCAAAGGGTAAATGCACGCGCGAGTAACACTCACACGAACCTTCAGGGAATTTTCACCCCTACGGAAAATTGACAGGTGTGAAATTTCAGTATGCAAAAAAATGGCAACTGGTTTTTATATGATAAGGAAAGTGCATATCTAACAATGCCATCCCAGTTTCAGGGAACGGCGGCAAAAGTTGTAACTTATGTTCACTTAAGGTTTACGTTTTTAATTTGTAAGAGCACATGCAGCTTACATGCGTGTGACTGTGGGCGTGCATTCAGTGTAAGTCTTAAAATATTAATGCATAATTGCAACATTATTTTTTTGTTTATCTGAAATAAATCATGCCCTCGACTTTGGGTGTAGTTGTCAAGCGCATACGGAGATTGGAGATTTCCAACAGGGTGGGACTGTCAACTAAGCCGTTGATGACCTTAGGGGCCGTCCATAAATTACGTCATCGATTTTGGCCGATTTTCAACCCCCCCCCCTTCCTTACAATCATCCTATAGATGATATAAGATAATGATATCTAATGACCCCCCCTCCTCCTCTTTCTTTAATAATGGATGAGGTTAATAATTAATAATGTTATAGTACTTACATAATATTTTGTATATTTTGTAGAAATTGGTATTTACACGAACGACGTCACTTTTGGTACTCGTACATCATTTGCCATCATCCGCAGACCAGACTCCCCCCCCCCCCTTAATGCGAATGACGTAATATATGGACAGCCCCTTATGACAAAGCACCATAAGGGACCTGTAGCGCCTCGTTTCCAGGGTTCTGAACTTAGATTATAGACACTTCAAAAACTCCCTCAAAGCCTATCAGTCACTTCAAACAGCGTCGATAACGCTCTGCCGGAAATCAAATTCAAGACTCTCCGATTATGAGGCATAGCGTTAACTACAAGACTAAATACTGGAACGTTATTTATGTATATAAACTTGTAGAATATGACATTAAACACATTGGGAATGCGATTCACACGTCAGTGCACCGCCAAAGGGCTAGAAGCACGTTTAGTGTTCCCAGAGTGCTGTACAGAGTAGAGTGTTGGCAGATTGGGGAAGAGGGAACGTAAGGCAGGCTGGGAGGAGAATTATGAAGGCTGGGTTGCGCATATACTGGCTGCGAGGGGTCAACAAAACAATGAAACGACTTGCTGATTTTATTTGGGTTCTTTTAATCAAACTGCGATTCATTATAATATAATAATAATAATATTAGGATGATTTATTTGGTGAGCGCTGTTTTTGTGTGTATCACACCTCAAAAGCCCTCTGCGAGCTTGGTCGTCGCTGTAGAAAGCGCCAATTCTCAAGCAAGACCCAGTTGTTGTAAGGTTGGATGGACCTTTCAGTGACCGGTCTTTGGTAAAGGTTTATGCATTTTTCAACTCAGCGAAGAGCACATTCGAAATATAAATGGTATATTTTTTGTGCTCCGCCGGGATCCGAATCCACAACCTTCCATTTACGAGTCCGAAGTGCTGCCACTGGACTACGGACCGGTCAAATATAGAAATAATATTGTAAAAAAAAAGTAAAAATAATAATAAAAACAATCGGTTTACCATGTACCGATTACTTTCCTTGCTCTGCTTATATCGACTTAGCGATTTTAATATTAGAATTAGTTTTCTTTTAAGTTTTGGATGTCCTAATATTTTATTATTGTTGTGTATGTTCCTTGACTTATAAGTTGGTATGCGGCTGACCGCCCATGCTGTAGAAAATAGTTCACTTTACCAATGTAACCCCTGTTTCAGGGAAGGTCGGCTAGAGTTGCAGGGTGTATGTTCGTTTGAGATTTGGGTTTTTATGTTGTAGGTTCGCATGCGGCATGTGCAAGCGCGAGCTTGAAGTGTCCGCTTGTAAGAATGCATATAATATGTATCCCCAATGTTTACATATCTTTGCAACTAAGATCAGATAAGATGAAACACTTTTACAAAATAACATAGTATACCTTTCTTAGTATCGTTTCGATAATAGTAAGGTATAATAAAGAGACCTCTACGATAAACTGAGACTGAGAACGAAAATCGTAGACCCTGTGGGGTTCTACGCCATACAATATTTTCCCCTTGTAATATGTAATGATCATTGTACATACGGACATATAAAAACTCCCATTAGCTTCCTGCTCTCCTGGCTGAGTAATGCGATACAGAGAACATATTTCACTCAGGATTTAAAAGCACAAATATAACAAAGTAACAAAGATCGATAACAGAATAGTTTGTTAAAATAAATACAAAAGAATAGCACTAGATTACACGAGTAATCAGCACAAAAAGTTTTACTTCCTTTGGATAACGTTGGATGGACCTTAAGTGAGCGGTCTTTGATACAGGTATGTATATGAATTTTTCACCCAGCGAAGAGCATATTTGAAAATATAAATGATATTTTTTTTGGAACCCACAACCTTCCATTTACGAGTCAGAAGTGTTAACCACTAGACTACGGCCCGGTCACTAAGTACATACAGTACATATTATCAGTATAGTTTATCAGCCTCACACCAATCTTCTGTGAATACATGAAAAAACTCGTGAACAAATAAACACGTGTTAAATTCTTCCACCCTTAAAAAGCTTTCACGGAACAAAACAAGAATTAAGGGTTGTCCGCGGCGTTCCTCTATTATCTGAAATAATTATTTAATTACTGGTCACATTCACACATTAGCGGTACAATTATTAGGCACTCTATAAAGCAGTCCACAAAATGTCCTCCATCCCTTCACAACCCTTATCAAAACGAGGTATTGTAGTCGTAGCGAACAAGGAACACCTTAATATCAAAAGGATTAATGAAATCAACTACGATTCACTATATTTTATTATGAGTTCTTTCAGTATTGAATAACTCGGTGTGTAGACCAATTTTGTTAGCACACCTAGCGGCAGAATAGAGGTAGGAACAGTACCTACCCGAGTTCTTATGGACTTAATCTCCACACGGACCATCTAGAAATATAAAAAAGATCGCCTGGAGGCTATCAAGATGTAGATTTGAAGAAAAAATTCCAAGACATCGTGGGTCGACAAGAGGTGTTGCGGGACGTAAAAGAGAAAAGAGAGCTTATAAGTCACATATTGAAGAGGAAAGCCGAGCTAATAGGGCACTTGATTAGACGTAGCACCTTTCTTAACAACATCTTCGAAGGCAAAATCTTGGAAAGACGAAAAAGAGGTCGGCCAAGAACTTCATACTTCAAAGATGTGAAGCGGCTCATGGATGTCTCCTCCTATTCGCATCTCAAGAGGATGGCAGCAGACAGAGACAAATGACTGACACAAAAAAACGATGCCTTTAGAAGATGATAATGAAGATGAACGATTACAAAGTGAATGTCTCTACAATCAATACAATTATTAATCTTACATGTCAATACATCTTTACAAGTTCAACTATATAAAGAGCCTATTGCTAGTATAGTCGTCGCCATCAGCAATCAGATGTGTAATGCCATTTCTAGAATTGAGAAGTTAGGGAGGGGAGCGATCGAAAAACGCGAATAGAAAAGTTGATCATAAGAAAACAGCTGGGGCAGCACAAGTCATGTCGCGGATTCCCATCACGAACGTGGAACTGTAAACCCGTTTAAATTAAGCCTTCAAATGGACATACTGGGTATAAAACCATACATACAAGAACAGGGTTGCCCACTGATCCGGTAATGCATGAGGTATACCGGGTTTAACAGGTTTCGAAAGCAAAACCTTAGGCATCGTTTATATATTTTTTTAATTTAAAAAGCCTCTTTCATCAGATATGTCGCTACGCTACTTTAAAGAACGTTACTAAGCTACACATATAGTGTAGGTTTTTGTGCGCGTTTTCCCCAAAGGAGTCGCATGTGGCGAGTGGAACATATTTACTTTTAAAGGTAAGGGTCACGGCCTTACATCAACCACTTCTGTTGCAGTGAGAGTTTCCCGACTCCCAAGGGGGCTAGTACTCATTTCTTGTGAAGGCTGAGTAAATACAAGTCGTAGAGAGTAAAATGTATACAACATATAAGATTTTTATTACATGCATTCTCATAAGCAGACACGTATAACAACCCAATCTCAAATGAACATATGCCCTGCAACTCTTTCCGACCGTTCCTGCACTAGAGGTGACATTGGAAAAATTACTATTTTTTACAGTATCGGTGGTCAACCTCATACCAACCTATGTATAAGCCATGGAATATCAAAGAACATGCACGAAAAAAGTGACGAATGTCGACAAAAAGAAAAAAAATCAAGGACTTATGAAAGTGGAGATGCATATGCAGAGATACTGGCTACCCCTACCAGAATGGCGGCAGGATACAGTAACAGTTGAATGCAAAGAAATATTGAAAAAATCTAAGTAAAAATTTTGAAAGCTTCTATAATTTAAGTGCCAACCCTGTCAGCAAAGATCCAAGGAAAAATTACGCCCAATGAAATGTCGGCACAAAATTATTATTTCATCCGTGAACTACGGAACTAAAAGGAAACCCTGGGTTAGGGTTGCCGCAAACGCAGGATATAATATAACAGATTATAGTTAGTTGGGAGTATATGACATTACTAAAGATATCAGTAATTTATCCTTGACTTATAGATTGGTATGAGGCTGACCACCAATACTGTAAAAAGTGGTTCACTTTGCCAATGTCCCCCCTGTTTCAGGGAAGGTCGGCAAGGGTTGCAGGGCTTATGTTCATTTGAGATTGGGTTTTTTATACTGTAGGTCCACATGCGGCATGTGTGAGCGCGAAATTATGCGTGTCTAATCTAAATCTAAATCTGAATCTAAGCTGCAAAGGTGTGTATCATTTGAAATTCATATTAAATGTCTGCTTGTGGGAATGCATTTAATATGAATCTCAAATGATACACATCTTTGCAACTTAGATTTTTAGCTAAATAGAGCAAGAAACCGGCAAAGCAGACGCTCTTGTGGTGTTAACACAAAATGCCAATAAAGTTTGAACTGATCAGTTCATCAATCGCTGCCTTAGTTCTTGTTTATCGTATACGCCATTGAGAAAATTTTAGAAGAACAATGTTTGCATGTGTACTGGACCAATGTGTCTTATGAAAACAAGAAATTTATTTAAAAAATATTTAAAAGAACTCTCACATTATCGAGTTTTACGGTTTTTCTTAGCTCAGATTGTGTAGAATTTGATTCATAAGACAACTGCATGAAAAAGTAATATTTGACAAGATTGGCGTATACGATAAACAAGAACTGGGGGAGCGCAATGCCCTCCGCCGGACAAGGATGTGTCTCCTGATGATGTTGGATAAGAAGCCAACGAATTGAGATTGAGATTTCCAATAACGGTTTGTATAAATATCCAGCTATTTAATTTATTTTCATTTTGTTACAAATATGGTCAGTTTGACAAAAATATTAAGGACTATCGGGGCTATTCTTAGACATTTTAGTCGTCGGTTGAGCCCACGCTTTGACAAACTGATGATGCATTTGTATGAAGACCTGTCAATTCAAGATGGCCGCAAGTGAACAGCTGATTTGTTTCCATGCAAATATTACAAAATTCGGTAGGTAAAAATGACCGTGCTGATGAAACTTCCAGCTCAGGCACCATTAGTTTGTCAAAGCGTGGGCTCAACAGACGACTAAAATGTCTAAGAATAGACCCGTATGTGACGTTGAATTTAATCTTAATCTAAATCTAAGTTGCAAAGATATGTATCATTTGAGGTTCATATTGAATGCATTCCCACAAGCAGACACGCATAATTTCGCGCTCACACATGCCGCATGTGGACCTACAATATAAAAAACCCAATCTCAAATGAACATAAGTCCTGCAACTCTTGCCGACCTTCCCTGAAATAGGAGTGACATTGGCAAAGTGAACCATTTTTTACAGTATGGGTGGTCAGTCTCATGCATTTGTATGAAGACCTGTCAATTCAAGATGGCCGCAAGTGAACAGCTGATTTGTTTCCATGCAAATATTACAAAATTCGGTAGGTAAAAATGACCGTGCTGATGAAACTTCCAGCGCAGGCACCATTAGTTTGTCAAAACGTGGGCTCAACCGACGACTAAATGTCTAAGAATAGCCCCGATTGACGCAATCGTTGACGTTTTGTCATTGTTGAGATTGAGAGCGGTTTTTAAACTTTTGGCCACAGGAACTTTAATTTCTTTCAACTCGGAATCAATACGGCCAGCAAAAAAAAAAAACGCAACTAAGCTACACATATAGTGTAACTTCTTGCCTGCGTTTCCCCGAATGGGTCGCATACGGCGCTTCGGGACCTATTTATTTTTACAGGTAAGGGGGTCGGCCTCACACCAAACACTTTCAGTTGAAGTGGGGGATTCCCAGCTCCCGGGGGAGCTGATTCTCATTTATTGTGAAGGCTGAGTAAACCTTTGAGATCGAAACCTTGCTCTCGGCATGGAATGCAAGCATTCTACCAATTGAGCTATCGACCTTTTTCAGCAAGATGAAAAATTCCATTACCTGATTTTTCTGATGGTCAAAATTATTTACCTGAGTTTCTTGACTAATAAGTTGTATGAGGCTGACCCCTATGCTGTAATAACCTGGTTGGCTTTTTACTTTTTTTCCAGGTTGAGGGAAAGGCGGCAAGAGTTGCAATGTTTATGTTCATGTGAGGTTTGGTTTATTTTGTGTGTACGCAAGCAGCATGTGTAAGAGCATACTTACATGAGCATATATTTTTGCAACTTAGATTCATATATGGTCTAGTCAAGACAGAAAATATTTGCAATTTCATTTGAATTTTGTGAAAATGTATGCGCTTTATACAGTAGCGTACTTTGTTTTCAATATAATATGTATAATATTTTCATATTCCAATGAATTTTTGTGTTCCGACTCCAACGAGTGGCGGTTTTTGCTGTGGATAGCACTGAAAGTGTACATTTCCAAAGGCTGTATGTCTTTATGACCACAGACGCGGTGCATCCAAAATAGCTGCCTCCCGGTTCCGTGGTAGAACGACACAGTGACAAAACGACCACACACATGACAGAACATCAGAAAATAGAAAACACCATAAACGGCATGACAAAAAAGTAAGACATGAAAAACGTGCGAAAATGGATATATTCTTGTTTCATGATCCTGTCTCATGCATATATTAATTGGTCAAGCTTATAAAAAAAATAGCTAACGTAACCTAACTAAACATGGTAACGTACCATGTTGAAAGCACCAGTTCCCATAGATCACCGAAGATAAACAACATTGGGCGCGGACAGTACTTGGATGGGTGACCGCTCAGGTACACCGCGTGTCGTTGGCATCTTGGACCGGTCCGTAGTCCAGTGGCAGCACTTCGGACTCGTAAATGGAAGGTTGTGGATTCGGATCCCGGCGGAGCACAAAAAATATACCATTTACATTTCGAATGTGCTCTTCGCTGAGTTGAAAAATTCATAAACCTTTACCAAAGACCGGTCACTGAAAGGTCCATCCAAACTTACAACAACTGGGTCTTGCTTGAGAATTGGCGCTTTCTACAGCGACGACCAAGCTCGCAGAGGGCTCTTGAGGTCTGATACACACAAAAACAGCGCTCACCAAATAAATCAGCCTAATTTTTTATTTTTTTTTTAAGCTACGCATAAAGAAAAACTTTTTACCGCGTTATCCCCGAAGGAGTCGCATATGGCGTGTGGAAGCAAAATAAATATCTGTGTTGGTTGTGTGATGTTTTTCATGTGCCGTTTATTGTATGTTTTTTGTAAAGTATGTTGTTTTTAAATAGATTTGTGGAAAGGAATACAATTCACCAACCTATTTTGCTTAGCCAGTTGTCTTCATGCGAAAGCAGAAGCTTGTGTGCAATGTTGCAATGACATCTGTTGAACCAGGGTCGGAGTTATGGTCAAGTGGGCCATGCGCAGATTCGAACCAACTTTATTCTGTTCCAAATAAGCTAGTCGAACGTGCGTCTCTATCCCCTCGGCCATAGCACCGACTGTTTTTTTAGTGGTAACCGTGATGTTTTGTCATGTGCCGTTTGTGTTATGTGATGTATTGTCATGTGATGTTTTGTCAGTGATGCCTTATCATGTGATGTTCTGTCATATATCATGTTCTTTATGTCATGAGTCTTTTTGTCACTGTGTCGTTCTACCCTGTCACCCTGCCCCCTATTCACCTGCAATATCCATTTATGTTCTCCATCCCTCTCTGCCACCTCTCATCCCCCATCAGGCGTCTCCCTCACTGGAGGGGATCGATGTTACAGCAGAGACAGTAGATGAAACAGAGCGAATGTATTCAGACCGATCCATACAGGTGGATTTATTTCAAGCTAATAACGCTATATAAATAAACACCGGTCCGTAGTCTAGTGGTAACGCATCGGACACGTTTCCTTGACTTATAGGTTGGTATGCGGCTGACCACCCATGCTGCAGAAAATAGTTTACTTTACCAATGTAGCCCCGTTTCAGAGAAGGTCGGCAAGAGTTGCAGGATGTATGTTCGATTGAGATTTGGGTTTTTATGTTATAGGTTCACAATCACATGCGGCATGTGCAAGCGCAAACTTGTACGTGTATGCTTGTGAGAATGCATATAATGTGAATCTCCAATGTAACATAATCTTTGCAACTTAGATAAGATTAGATTAGACACGTAAATGGAACGTCTTGGGTTCGAATCCTGGTACCAAAACACGATTTATATTATCAAATATGCTCTTCGCTGGGATGAAAAATTAATATACCTTTACCAAAGACCGGTCATCAAAGATCTAGCCTTACAGCAACTGGGTCTTGCTTGAGAATTGGCGATTTGTGGCAACAGATAATCTCGTAAAAGGTCCAGTCGATAGCTCAGTTGGTAAAATGCTTGCATTCCATGCCGAGAGCCAGAGTTCGATACCCACCGAGGATTTATGTTCATTTGAGGTTTGGATTTCAATGTGTAAGTACACATTTGGAAATACGAACTTACAAGTGTCATTTGTGGCATGAATTTTAGTCAGAAAGTTAGCAAGAATTGCAAGGTTCTTGTTCATGTGAGGTTTGGCAGATGTGTTGGCGCGAACTTACACGTATATGACACGAACTTATACAATACGTCTGTGCGTGCATTAAATATAAGCAATATTTTTGGCAACTTTCAAATCAAAATACTCAAAGCATATAACATAATTGGTATCTAAATTTATATCTAAATCTAAATATAAGCTGCAAAGATATGTATCATTTGAGATTCATATTAAATGCATTCCCACAAGCAGACATGCATAATTTCGCGCTTACACATGCCGCATGTGGACCTACAATATAAAAAACCCAATCTCAAATGAACATAAGCCCTGCAACTCTTGCCGACCTTCCCTGAAGCAGGGGTGACATTGGCATAGTAAACCATTTTTACAGTATGGGTGGTCAGCCGCATACCAACCTATCAGTCAAGGTGTAACAAAATAAAGGTGCCCTTATAAAAACTTGAGCTCTTCCATCAATTCCATTCACAGATAAACTTCTACAAGAATAATTGTTACAAATTACCCGCCATTAATTAAACCTCAGTCGTTTATAGGCGCTTATCGTCATAAAAAAACTAAAAATAACAGAACGGCGGCCATTTTCTTTAAAAGGACTACGCTCAGCAGTAATCCCGATTTACAAGATGTGCATCTACAGCCTGGTTCAGCATAATTTAAAACAGCCACGCTAAACCTTTTCTATACATTTTGCACGCTTAATAATACTTAAAGAGAAATAACTCGAAAATTGTGAAAATCGAGATTTTGTAATAAAACGCAAGAACAATACGAGAAGAATAGGTAGAATTCGACAGCCGTTCAATTTGGACGAATATGACCGAGATAAAACATCGGCCGCCTTTTTCATCCCATACAAGTTGTACTGGGTGTCTGAACTTTAAACGTGATTTCCCAACATTCTTGTTTTTTGAGTTATTGCTCTTTATTATTAAACGTGCGATTTGGTCAAAAAAAATCTTGTCTCTTCGGGTGGGGGAAAAATCATCTGCTATAGATTTATTCCTTTTACTATTTATGTTTCTTCACTTATAATTTGGTAAGAGGCTGACAACAAATACTGAAAAAAATGTATGTTACTTATTTGTCACTCAAGTATAAGAACAAAGCAGAAAGAATGGCAGATTGTTGTGGGCGTGCATAAAATATGTATTTTGCATTATTGCAAGTTTGAACCTTCGATTATTAAGCTAAGGATAGAAATAAATGGCGGTTGATCTGTAATGTTGGCAGCTAGGGTTTATTAAATTGAAATTTGTTTTCTGTTTTAGTTTTGATGTCCATATATATATTATTATTTATTGATTTAAAAATGTAATGTGTCGTGTATGTTCCTTGACTTATAGGTTATGCGGCTGAGCACCCATGCTGTAAAAATGGTTCACTTTGCCAATGTCACCCCTGTCTCAGGGAAGGACGGCAAGAGATGCAGGGTGTATGTCCATTTGAGATTTGGTTTTTATGTTGTAGGTTCACATGCGGCATGTGCAAGCGCGAACTTGTTGAATCTCCAATGTAACATATATTTGCAACTTAGATTAGATTACATTAGGATCATAAACGACGTAGATGAAAGAAAAAATCAAGATGGTGGACACAAAGGACTAAAGGACTACATAGAACATGCAAAATGAAAGTTCTTGGATGATTACAGGCAGAACATTGCGAGATCGAATTTTTGTTTTTGTTTTTGTTTTGAAAAAAAATATTTTGAAAATTATTTTTATAAAAATATTTGTAACCATTCTGCTCCTACAGACAACTCATTAAGCGAAAATGTTCGAGCACAAAAAATAAATAAATAAGTGAATTAAAACTATGTTTTACACATTTGAATTTTTAAATAATTAAAAATGGACTTTCACTGTGTTAATAGATCAACACTAAAAAATATAATAATAATATTACGATGATTTATTTGGTGAGCGCTGTTTTTGTGTGAATCACACCTCAAGAGCCCTCTGAATGTAAGTATGTATGTATGTATGTATGTATTGGACCGGTCCGTAGTCCGTAGTGGCAACACTTCGGACTCGTAAATGGAAGGTTGTGGATTCGGATCCCGGCGAAGCACAAAAAAATACAATTTATATTTCGAATGTGCTCTTCGCTGGGTTGAAAAATGCATAAATCTTTACCAATGACCGGTCACCAAGGGTCCATCCAGCCTTACAGAAACTGGGTCTTGCTTGAGTATTGGCGCTCTGTAGCGACGACCAAGCTCGTACACCTCTGCGGCACTACAACAAGTGTCATAGACCCCTAGAGTCTTTAGAATCTAGGGAGTCTCCCGCACAGGATTTCTTAAAAAAAAAAAAAAAAAAAGGATAGACTTACAGTTACAGTGAAAAATTGCACAGACCATAGGTTGTGCGTCTCTGATTAAAAGGCTGTTTTTTCTTTAAAATGAGATAGCCAGTGCGACTACACGTTAGTTAGTCTGCTACCTTAGCTGGAAGTAGTAGACTTTCTGGATTGTTCTGCGGGAGCACAATCCACTGTGTCTTGGCTAATCCATGTTTATGGCGAGTAGCAGGCCTGCCGCACTGCTCTTAGCTTATCTAATCTAATCTAATCTAAGCTGCAAAGATATATATCATTTAAGATTTATACTAAATGCATTCCCACAAGCAGATATGTATAATTTTGCGCTAACACATGCCGCATGTGGACCTACAATATAAAAACCCAATCTCAAATGAACATAAGCCTTGCAACTCTTGCCGTCCTTCCCTGAAACAGGGGTGACATTGGCAAAGTGAACCAATTTTTATATTATGGGTGGTCAGCCGCATAACAACCTATAAGTCAAGGAACATACATGACAAATTACATTTTTTAAAATCAAAGAAGAGCTTAAATTAAAGTAATCTACAAAACATTTTAAAAAATTAAAATTGATTCTTGGCCTTAGCCGCCTACTCTTGAGGTGTGATACACACAAAAACAGCGCTCACCAAATAAATCATCCTAATATTATTATTTATTACATTACAGATCAGCTGACATTTTTTTCGGTCCTTAAATGCTTCTTTAATTTCATCCAGAGTCATAACCTTTTTCATACAAGCTCTCCTTTTATTAACACTCTGGATATCCCATTCATTCACTATTTCGGAAATTTGGTCCATCCATTATTTTCTCGGTCTTTCTCTACCACGGCATCCTTCTATTCTTGCAACATATACTTTCGTCGTCAATCTTTCATCATTCATTCTCTCCATATGCCCAAACCATCTTAGCATACTTATTTTAATCTTCACTCTCACACTTTCTCTTACACCACATTCCTCTCTTACACCACATTCCTCTCTTACAAAATCATTCCTCACCCTATCACTCCGTCTTTTTACTATTATACTTCTTAGGCAGTCCGAATGATACACAAAAATTTAAAGGAATCCAAATTAAAAGGAAATTTGAAAAGTGAGAACAGAACAGGGCTTGCATCAAGAGAGTGATGAATGTAGAAATGAAAGAAGTGTGAAAGCACAGAAAAGACACGTATTTGCGGAGGTACCTACGTACGTAATGACCAGCCCTAGTAGAATAACGGCTAGATACAGTTATATTTATAAAAGAAATATGTTTCCACTGTGTATTCTCGTGTAATACAGAAAGCAACCACTCGAAAAGCTTTTAGCGAAAAAAAATGCACCGATTCGCTTGTGAAACCAAAAATAGTTTTCTCAAGTGAATGTTATCTTCCTTGTAATCACTCGAGTTTAACAAAATGGCTATTTAGTTTTTGTGCACGAAATGAAAAATTCAAATACTCGAACCCTACAAGCGCTGAGATCCCTATCTACTAAACAGCACATAAAATTACCCAAAAGTTGTGACGGGTTAAACGAAAATTGCAATCATGAGTCGTCATGGGGCATCCACACGCTTGCCAACCTCGGCCAAGTCGAGCGTGTGGACGGCCGTTTGGCTCAGCTGGGGGCGTGGCTTAAGCCGCCTTGGCTCAGCTTGTCGCCGATCCGACCAGAGTCGGTTTTTTGACGCAAGTCAAAGGGAATTCACGCATGCGCATGCCAGGCACACACATACTTGTGCGCGCGCATTCTGGTGCGGTACGGTTTCTATGAATTTTGATCATCCACCATCGTCTTTGCCGAATTATTCGTTTCTTTTTAGTTTCTCTCTTTTTGTTTTGTTTTTTTTTTAAATAAAAATAAGTTTATCCAAATGTTATAGCTAAAAGCTGGACGTCCACCATGCTTGCTTATTCTAACACACACAGACGCACGCACAAGCGTGTGGATGACCCTGTTTGGTTTTCCAAGAGCTTGCAAGCCCTTGACTCAAGGCGTTTGAGGCAAGCGTGTGGAAGCCCCATCAGGTTTCCCTCAGTGAGTTCAGCACTTTATGCACTAAAAAGCGCACGTGAGCCGAAACAAACGAGGATGCACATTTACCGCGAAAAAAGTGGCGGTAAAAAAATATATACGGCAGCGCCATTCTGGAAATTTCCACACGGGGAACCGAAAACAAGAACAATCCGAGGTAAGGAGGAGAGCGCGCATTTGTCTGGATTAAAGTGCAAAGAAAGGAACGTGCAAGTCAGGGCGGTAGACCTTTACTCCTAGTATAAATAAAACACGTTAAAATTCAACGCTTACGTTTACCGAAGAATATATCAAATCTAAAACAGTGCCTTTATTGGGCGTTTTAGTTTCTATAATTATTTTGATGGAACGTTACAGAACAGTTTCAACTTTGAGTTTTACAGTTGGAGTACGGGAGAGAAGGGGGAAATAAAATATCACATAAAAAGGAAATAAACTTAACAAGGGGATGAAATAAAGTTGGAATAATGGCGCCACTACATTGTGTGGTTGAAAGGGAAATTCATTTGATAAATATAAACAAACCTGCTGAGATGACTGAAGGAAAATTATTCATTTATCATCGTGTGGTATCTAAAAAACAATCAAAGTTGCAAAGATATATTTCATATTCGTATTACATACATTCCCATAAGCAGACACGTATAAGTTCGCGCTTACACAAGCCGCATGTGAATTAACAACATTAATTTTCCTTGACTTATAAGTTGGTATGAGGCTGACCACCGATACTGTAAAAAAATGTTCACTTTGCCAATGTCACCCATGTTTCAGGGAAGGTCGGCAAGAGTTGCAGGGCTTATGTACATTTGAGATTGGGTTTTTATATTGAAGGTCCACATGCGGCGTGTGTGGGCGCGAAATTATGCGTGTCTGCTTGTGGGAATGCATTTAATATGAACCTCAAATGATACATATCTTTGCAGCTTAAATTAAGATTTAGAACACCCAATCTCAAATGAACATAAAACCTGCAACTTTTTCCGACCTTCCCTGAAACATTCGCCAAAGTGTGACCAATAACTACAAGAACGGAACATTCAAAGAAATAAAAATAAAAATAAATTGAATTTGAGAAATAAAACTATTTCATAGTTTTTATTACTATTCACGTATTAATCTCATTATTTAGAGAGTAAACCCACAATACCAAAAATTTCAGATTCCAGCGGAAAATGTTTGAATGAAAATAAAAATAATAATGTGGTTAAAAAGCCTTTCATGTTGCAATCGCGTGCTGAATACGCTTTTAATTATAACACGCGAATCAGCTAGTTTTAAAATTTCGCGATAAAAAAAAATTGCTGCATTTTCGGTGGAAATACGTACATAACAAGTATGGTGAGTTCTAGAGCTCACTGCAATGCTAACATATTCATTTCGATGAAAATTGCCTTGAAAACATTCGTTAAAATAAGTAAATAATGTCCATTTTCTTAAATTGATACGTGATTTTGACATAGATGAATTAAGAGGATAAAAAAAAAAAAAAACCGATGAGGTAAGTAAATTTTCAATGGATGCTGTCTCTGAGAGGTGCGGTAGTACTAATGTACCAAAGAGCGCCTCTAAGAGGTGCGGTAAGTTTCATATACCAAAGTGCCTCTTAGAGGTGCGGTAGTTTTCACATACCTAAGTGCTCTCTTAGAGGTGCGATTCCGCGAGAGGTAAGTGGTCTGGAATTTAAGGATAGTACATAAAAAACACAACAAATCTATCTAATTTACAAAAAACAAACTGCTATTAAGAAAATGGATTCATTCTTTCAACTTCTCTGCGTGATGGGAGCTAACAAAGTCACTTCTGATTTTATCGACATAGTTTCTAAACTCCCCGTCGAGATCGTCTGCATCATATTCAGGTAAATATTCACATTAATTACCAAGAAATTTCTAATTACAATTTATACTATGATTAATTTGCTTTTATAAAATACTAATTCAATTTATTTCTTTTGTTCACAGGATGCTGGATGACCGTTCTCTGTACTCCGCTTCCGAGGTTGATCCAACCTGGAAAGACGCGATCAATGGAGACAAGATTTTGAGGATCAGACTGCGAAACCACATTCGCGTCGCTAAAAATGACCCACTTAACAACCGCTTCAACAGCATGACTTCGCAAGCCAAACCCAAAAGGAAGACCAGAGATTCTAACAAGAAACCGTCGCAGCAAGATCTTGGATTTAACGGTAAGGATAATCTACTTTTATTGAAGTGTAAACTTATCCTTTTTTATGTTATCGATTGCAATGGTCTAATGATTTCTTTTCTTTGTTCACAGGTAACACTTTCGTTCTACCTAAAGCTTCATCCTTCGGCCACGAAGTTCGACCAGCCAAGCGGCAGAGACTTGACGACAACTTCGCCAGTTCAGTACAGAAGAAACGACTAATCAGATTTTGACTATTTGTTTTGTATAGAATCATTGACAATGCATTTCCGTGTGAACTCTTCTATGACTTTAAAATAAACATTGACATTCAATTGAATTTTCTATTTCTTTTATTTGAATGTATATTAGATATACTTTTTTTTACAGCAAGTTTAGCAAATACATTTTCGAAGATTTCCTATATGGAAATTGAAAATACGTATCCTGTAAAAGTAGACATACGCGAGCTGAATGCTTCAGGTCAGTTGTAGGATAGTACACCTTGTAAGCTCCGTCTAAAAAGGATATATCGTGAAAAAGCCATTAAGTAAAACAAAATTAAGAAGCCTCCAACGATTTATCAAAAGCTCTTACGCTTTGGCGCCCTTGGGTTTGCTGTAAATGGTCGTTGAGAATATAAAGCACCGTCTCTCTATTATTTATGGGAGCGTTTGATTAAAATTATTCTAATATTGCAGCCATCCCTCTGGGACGGTGACACTGGCGCCCCAAAAAATCACGACCCCAAATGATTATGAAATTAATTTTTGTGTTGCCACAGTATAATTATTTAATGCGGTGCTTTGTATGTGCGGAGAGAGCGGCTTAATGACCTCAATTATGCCAGAAAATTAAAACTGTTGGGATGGCAAACGGAAAATTTCAGATAAGCCCAACTAAGTTATGCATTATCTTTTATTGGTACAAAATTTTTAAAGAAAAGTCCTTGTTCCACAAAAAGATGGAATTGGATAAAATAGATTGGAAATTATAGAAAAACTAAAAAAGAGGCTGATGTTATGAACACGAATTTACTGAGACTTTAACTCAGACTTACTCAGAGCGTATGATGAATTTTCTCATTTTTTTCCTATCCTTGCATGCCCCCTTCAATTAATTCATATCCATTCCCTTTTTTAAACTTCTTTAAATCTTCTTTTTTAAATTTCCCTCTTTTACATTCGCTTCGTATATCCCATTCATTCACAATTTATGTCATCGTTTTTCAACATCATCTTACTTAGATATAACATTTCTTTATATTAATTGATACTGTAAAAACGGTCCATAAATATGTGTGTATTTTACCGGATGATGTTTGACTTTGTGATCAGTTCAATGGAAATCAACCAGCCATTTTCATCTTTACATTTTGTATTGGTTCCGAAATCTTCCGTGGAGCTTTCAGATTATGTAATATAACAAGTTTCATGGTTTGTTTAACATTATCCCAAGTTGCAAAGCTCGCTAATTGTAACGGCAAAAGTTAAACAACTCCGAAAACTTGCTAATATTTTAAAATGGATCCAAAGAGCCGGACTAAACCAAAGTAACTTAGTCCGAAGATTTTCCCTTGTTTCGCTTCATGCTAAAAATTATCATAGCCACTTAGGTAGCTGTATGTGTAGACATAAGTAACAATAATATTAATATAATGATTTATTTGGTGAACGCTATTTTTGCGTGAAACACACCTCGAGAGTAGAGATGCCACGAATAGTGAATTGGCCGAATACCGAATATTCGGCAACGCTGTCGGCCGAAGCGCCGAATATTCGGCGCTTCGGAGAAGCCTAGCTTAGGAGAGCCTAGATCGGAAGGCCGATCCTTACAAGTGGTGGTCAGCAAACGAAAAACAATACCCGAACCTTTTGAAATTTGCAAAAGCTTATCTTTCTTCGCCTGGAAGTAGCGTTTATAGTGAGAGGTTATTTTCTGAGGCTGTTAACGTTTACGATAAAAAGTGCAATCGTTTGCTACCAGAAAATGCTGAAAAGCTCGTTTTTATCCATCACAACTTACCACTGATTAATTTTAAGTACTAAAATGTTGTAATTTGGAAATAAATACATAATTTTTGAGTAAAATAACGTGTCTTTTTTACATGATTTGCTATTCGGTATTCGGCCGAATAGTACGCACTATTCGGCCGAATACCGAATAGCAAAAAAGTGGCCGAATAGGCCGAATACCGAATAGTTGCCGAATATTCGTGGCATCATTACTCGAGAGCCTTCTAAGACCTTAATCGTTGCTATGGAAAGTGTCCATTTTCAAGCAAGAGTCAGTTGCGGTTCTAATTATGAAAGTAGAATTACACCGTGTTTTTTTTATTTAAATTAAAAAAAACAAAACATTTTATTCAAAGATAAACCTGGTTAGTGTATCAATTTTGGGTTTGAAATATAAACACAAACGGGAAACCTTTACTGGCACCATTGGTGGGGATAGAACTGTAGCCCTCTGGCATGAAACGCAAGCATTTATCAACTGAGCTATCGACCCAAAATATTATATGGGATCGAACAGTAGAAAACAAATATTAAACTGTTCCTTTATATTTCATGACTAAATTCTACAAAATTATAGGTTCCCTCCCACTTTAACCGTAATCAAATTCGCGGTAAATAAAACAACTAAATTAAATTAAAACAGCAATAAAATATAAAGTAATCACAGTTAAAACATGAGATAAATACGTTATCAAAAGGTAATATGAAATAATACCTTCGGGGTAAAGGTTTTGTGGGAACGGGGTAAAGTTTTTCCAGAATTGGGGTACAAGGTAAAATGCGCTAAAGCTTTTGGGGTAAGCCGGGCTTACTCCAACTTTTAAGCCTCCCTTATCGAGTGTCAAATGATAAATTGCCCACAAGTATATTTTGAATTTATCGCCTTGCTAAGGGTAATTTTTTGTATTCTAATTTTTCCTTGTGAGATTTATGCGTTTTGTTTTAAAGCCGACAACAGGAACGGAGTTTACAGAGACCAGAACCTGTTTTCAAGAATTAAATTAATTAATTAGTTTCAGTTTTTCTTATAGTATCTCAAAAACTGTTCACATTACCTGAAATATTATCCATAGACTTACTACACATTGTATCATTTTATAATTATGAAGAAAAAAAATATTTCCAAAATACAAAACAACAAAATGAGAGCAAAAAAATGTGAAAAAAAACGAGTTTTTTTAAATATTTTTTGTGGCGTCATTTTTTAAGTTATATAAAAAAATTAACTCCAAAATTTAGATCCAAAATCATTAAATACCTACGCGTGATTTTTTTCATTATTGTCACTTGTTTACTAAGGCCATAAAGTATAAGATACGAGTATATACTTTGAAAAACGACGGGATTATTTTGTGAATGGAGCCTTTAGCAACTTCCTGAAACTACCAAAATTGGTCTCTGTTCTCAACTCCAGAGGTAGACTGTCTCAGTAGTATGGACCAGCCGATATCTATAAGTTTCAAAGATATGTATCATTTGAGATTCATATTAAATGCATTCCCACAAGAAGACACGCAGAATTTCGCGCTCACGCATGCCGCCTGTGGACCTACAATATAAAAACCCAATCTCAAATGAACATAAGCCCTGCAACTCTTGCCGGCCTTCCCTGAAACAGGGCTGACATTGGCAAAGTGAACCATTTTTTACAGTATGGGTGGTCAGCCTCATACCAAACAATAAGTCAAGGAATATAGACTGTACGATTATATTGCATCATGCTAATTTTTTGAGGTTTTTTTTTTAAAATAGACTAGAAACAAAACTGGATTCTCTTAATTTTTTTTGTGTTATTTTGTCTTATCTGAACATCAGGTTCCTGAAAAGTATTTGAAAAATGTAATACACGACAAAAGTATAAAAGTGTTATCTTAAATCAATATCGTCCAGATATAGGATTTTATTTTCCAGATTTATACGGAATTTAACATTTTTATTTCATTTTAAAATACGCCACCTCTCGCCACCAGATATATTTCCGTTCGGGAAATCATTTTTCTTCCTCTGGCAACCCCGCTCAAATAACACAAAATACATTTGTTCTGTGACGTCACACGATCTTACGCCGGAAAGGTAAAATGGATATTTATTGTTGAAAGGGGATCACTGACGTCACGACCCAGAGGTGAGGACCTGGGTTATATGAATGTACCCATTTCATAAAGCTTAAATGTGATTTATTTAATAATTAAGAGTTTTTTTAACATTGCTTTTTCCTTCTAAATTTTCTGAATACCTTTGGTTTGTCAATTTCGATTTTTGAAAAGCATTATTTGTAGACATTAACTCCATGTTTGTAGAGAGAAAATTTGACCAAGTACATCATTTAAAGAAAGAACAATATTCAAGTTGACAACCCACAAAAATTAAATGAATCGGATCGATTCAATGGCATCATAGTTTATCCATTTTTCAATAGATAAATAATTAAAATTATGTCTATTCATGTCAGGACGAAAACATAAATTAAATTTGATAAAAATAACAAAATCATGTTAACAGCCTACACAGAAACAAATTAATCGTATAATTTAAAAGGTATTATTTATGCCTTACCATTATTTCAGTTAGTACATGCTAACATCTACGAGTATATTTAAAAAAAAAAACATTCGAATCAAAGAACGAAAAATTAAAATTAAAAAAAAAGAACAAAATTCAAGTTTACAACATGAAAACATTTAACTCAAGTTGAAAATGAACCGGATCATTTAAAGGTTTTATACCTACCTATCTAATCTTTACCTGAAAACGGAAAAATATTTGTATTTTACGTGGGAAAACATATGTTTTGGTGTGTATGCTAACACAAAGTGATGTTTTAAAGGATGATCTGTACACATGCAGGCACAAAGGAGTTGAATACGAGCCCCAGGCCTGACAGCACAACAAAGATACATATTGTGAACACAGCATTTAACAGAACTTCCTGAACACATGTCCGCCCTGACATTACCTGGCAAACGAAATTAACTTCTCAATGTCATTGAACAAAATGTTGAAATTTACTTTTAACGTCAACTGCAAAGATTGTCAAATTAATTTTAATTAAACCGTAACAAAGCTGTTACTGTAACTCAGTTGCCTTTCCAACTTTTAAAGAATATTTATTATATTTTCAAGAGAAAAATTATGAAGTGTTATAGACCCAGAGTCTTTTGAATCTAGGGAGTCTCCCGCTTTTGAAGCTCTTTTTATAACCTAGTGAAATCAGACTTTTTTTTTTAAATCGCGTGCCTAGAAAGTCGAGTGCAGTTGTGTGTACAATTTATTATTCTCCGAAGTCACAAATGGCACACGAATAGACATTGCCAAAATGCTGACGTCACAAGTCCGCGTTGCTAGGGAAAAGACCGACAAAGATTATGTTATGGATTGCTAAGGATCGCTGTCTCATACAAGTGCGACATTTACCCGCCTAGAAAAAAGTTCTAAATTCAAATTTGTGCTTAGTCCATTATGAAATGTCTTCTTGCAGACAGCTTGCAGATTTATGCTTCAGTTATCAGGACCGCAAGAATGTGGAGGAGGATTTGGTGGTGATTAACGACGAGGGCATCATCATGAGAGGTGGAACTGCAGCCAAGAACAAGAGAGAAGGCGGACTGGGCAGGAAGCCAATTCAATAAGGTGTTCTGGGCGGGAAGGGGACGCTAACTAGCTGCAAGCCAACATAACCTCAAACTCTCAAAAACCAGGCATGCAGAATACTCCATGTGTCCACAAGCATTCGCACTAATTATAAGATATTGTAGTGTTTTTTTGGGTTCGGAAAGTCTCTAAATTAAAACATACTGGTCTTCTTTCTGGATATTTATTTTCACTTAATTCATTTTACAAATTTACATTTATTTTTAACACTTTTAGCAACTCAAATTTATTTTCACAGTTCAGAACCACACACACTCTTTAATCAAAGGTGACTATCTATCTGCCTTGGTGCACTCAATTTTGCTCCTTATATACTTCAGAAACAGTAGTCTCTAGTGATTCATTTGCCAGAAAACTCTCGAACGTTCCAAGAGTACAAAGGGATTGTTTTATTTCTAGATTTCATAGGCCTATGATTATATATTGCTACCTACGATGTACACCTATATTAATCTACTTTTGACATAACACTATAATAATTATTACTACCTACGATGTACACCTATATTAATCAACTATTAACATAACAATATATTTTGAAGAATTTTATGTAAACTTTAAAGGAGCACCTATCATCTAAGTTGCAAAGATATCGATTCTTTAAAGGTAAAACTGAATAAGTGACATATTAAGCTAACATGGGTTTCTAAGATAAATGCACATTTTTTTCCTATTTTCTACGAGAGAAAACACTACAGAAGTTTGATAATCCTGTAGTTAATAAGTTTTTTATGAGCACTGCATTATAATTAGTTCACTTATTATGAGAAGTTACTTTCAATAAAATATTTTATCCACGATTTCTCAAATCAGCGTATCAGCACTAAGTCAGTTTTACCTGGTGGCGATATATTGACATTTAAGGTTATACGAGAGCTTAAGAAGATTATTAATATCGGGACTAAAGAACCTCTTTAATTGTTTTATGAAACTAAAATCGTAATTTTATGTCAAATAACTTTGACTCATCATGACTAGATGGCGTTACTCCCCAGCGTTTTAGTTTTTATAAGCTTTTGGATAAACGCTATGGTTGAGTAAACGCTTTTAGAATTCACCGGTAGGGCTTAGAAACTTTTCTTAGCCATTTGTGTTTCTTTTTTATAATATATCAAAAAAATCCTGACTTTCATTAAAAGCAATAAGTTGTACATTTTTTAAATAAAAGTACCTATTTACTTTATTTCGAAATAAATTAATTTATTATTTGTTACACATTTCATTTTTCACAAAAATGTATAGAAAGTAACACAACGCTCCTTGAGAGCGTTTTACTTTTTATATAATTATTGTACAACGCCATGGTTGTGTTTACTGTATATTCAGATAAAAGATTCAGCACACATAATTATAGTGTTGTAAAAAAACTTTAACAATTTATTGCATCTTGAATACAAACACGGATTTGTGTGCAGAGCACATAATATTTTAATTTACCACCAGTGCGTTCCGCTGTCCTCACCATTTTTTATAAATTATTGAAGTGTAGGTCTCAGTGGTAGAGAACCAGTGTATTAAAACAAATTTGGCCATAAAAAATATTTTCATTATATTTAGGTCTCATTTTCTATCTTGAATTATAAGTTAGTATAAGGCTGACCACCCATACTGTAAGAAATGGTTGAATCTACCAATGTCACCCCTGTGTCAGGGAAAGTTAGCAAAAGTTGCAGGGCTTATGTTAATTTTAGGTTTTGGTTTCAATTTGTAAATACACATCAGCATTTGTAAGTGCGAACTTACAAGTGTCTGTTTGTGAAATGCACTTTATATAAATCTTAAATGTTAACATAGCTTTTCAACTTAGATTATAGATTGTGGTTATCAAGCGCATAATAATTCTTTTTCATACGATTGTGTGGTGTACATTTTATTTGTTGATTTGTCTACGAATTAATAAAAACACAAACATGGAATGACAGGGATGTTATCGATCTAAAATATAGGACATGGATACAGAAACGGATTTTGGAATAATATTATTTATCCGGTAATTCAGGATAATTTAGGTTACAGCCATGACATTTTTAAGTAATAGTGTAAATAAAATACCCAACAAATATAGCACTGAGATTTGTTTTACTTATTCTAGGTTATGAGTCGCTTAGTATCAATGTTAATCTAAGTTGCAAAGATTTATTACATTCAAGCTTCACATTATTTGCATTTTCACAAGCAGGCACGAATAATAATCACGTTTAAGCATGCTGCATGTGGACTAATCTAATCTAATCCTAGCTGCAAGGATATATATATCATTTAAGATTTATATTAAATGCATTCCCACAAGCAGACATGTATAATATCACGCTAACACATGCCGCATGTGGACCTACATTATAAAAACCCAATCTTAAATGAACATAAGTCCTGCAACTCTTGCCGTCCTTCCCTGAAACAGGGGTGACATTGGCAAAGTGAACCATTTTTTATAGTATGGGTGGTCAGCCGCATACCAACCTATAAGTCAAGGAACATAAATCACAAATTACATTTTTTAAATCAATAAATAATAATATAAACATGGACATCAAAAAAAACTAAAACATAAAACCAATTTCACTTAAACAAACCCTAGCCGCCAACATTACAGATCAACCGCCATTTCTTTCTATCCTTACATACTTCTTTCATTTCCTCCAGAGTCATAACCTTCTTCATACAAGCTCTTCTTTTATTATGACTCTGGATATTCCATTCATTCGCAATTTCGGATATTTGGTCCATCCATACCTTTCTCGGTCTTCCTCTACCACGACATCCATCTATTCTACCAACATATACTTTCTTCGTCAGTCTTTCCTCATTCATTCTCTCCATATGCCCAAACCATCTTAACAAACTTCTTTTAATCTTCTTTTAATCAGTAATCTTTTAATCAGTAATACATACCACACCAGAATTCGCAGAGTATCCATGCCCATAACTGCGTTTGCTCCATCCACCATCGACGATAGCAGTTATATATGGAATGTTATGATCAATGTTATTTTTTAATATTGCATGTTTTTTTTCCTCTTCTATAGCCGTCGTCATTTTTTCGGATAAATTTTTTTCCCATACCTAAGTTCACATTAAAAAAATTAGAAAGCTATAATATAATCTGTTTTTTAATAAATATTGTAAGTAAAAGTAAATAAAACTAGTTATAAAACACATACTTGGCCAACTTTTTCTTCGTTTTTTCGAAATGTCGTGTGTGACATTATAGGAGTATTCAGGATTTCAAAAAATTCTTCCGCTTGCGAATACCCTATGCCTATGACGTTTGCTGCCCACGCAAATTCTGAGTTTATTTGACCAAATTCTTTTTTGTTCGAGGAATGCGAGAAAACTTGCCTTTCCTTCATGCAAAATGGGCATTTAAATGTGAAGGTGCTTTCCAGTCCTACACGTTTTTCTTTGTGGAAGAAGAATTTTCCTCCTATACAGGACCGATAATGTTGAGACAAAGTAAACAGTTGCTCAAAAACATATCCAATGTCAACAATTCTTCTTCCAACTATTTCCCTAGCTTCATATTTTTCATTAGCAGCTTCCACAAGAAGTTCAGGCAACTGATTTGAAATAAAAAGTCCACTTGTGTCTTTGACTTTTTTTTTCATATTTTGGTATGTCTTGAGAACCGGTGGTCTCAAAATGAAAGCATCATTATAGAAGATTTCATCATCGGAGATACATTTATCATCATTAAATGATATTTCTTCTATAAGTGCCTCACCAGTATATGTTTCCCTTTGTGATTGGCTAAAAAAATATTAAAAACAAAATAGTATGAGAATAAAACGAGGAATACAAATTATTTTTGAAAAAAATGAAATAATTTAATAATACAATTTTGTACATACAAAAGCAGGCGTTTCTTTTCCCATGCCATCTCAAGGTTTTTAAGACGCCACCTCCCCTGCTTTGGTACACGTACTTTCTTTTTTGCTATGATTTTGACCATGCTGTTATTAAACATAAGAATGAAAACAGAATTCTTTAATTAAATCATTAGAAACTAAATATCAAACGTAATTTTTTTTGACAGGAGAAAAATTTATCATCATCAATAGTATGATTTTTTGTTAAACATATGCACATAATGCAATAAATCGCATTATTGTGCCAGAATATTGTTTCACTTAATTGCATAATAAAATAATATTAGGATGATTTATTTGGTGAGAGCTGTTTTTGTGTGTATCACACCTCAAGAGCCCTCTGCGAGCTTGGTCGTCGCTGTAGAAAGCGCCAATTCTCAAGCCAGACCCAGTTGTTGTAAGGTTGGGTGGACCTTTCAGTGACCGGTCTTTGGTAAAGGTGTATGAATTTTTCAACTCAGCGAAGAGCACATTCGAAATATAAATGGTATATTTTTTGTGCTCCGCCGGGATCCGAATCCACAACCTTCCATTTACGAGTCCGAAGTGTTGCCACTACGGACTACGGACCGGTCCAAGGTGATTGTATAGGTTTCATTTAATTGTATACCTACATACTTCAGTCCTCAATACATTGAGTTAAGAGATTTTGGTTTGCATTATATTAGATAAGAATCAAAAGTTTGCATATTAGAACAATGGTTTCCAAACTTTATGCTACCATGCCTCCTTAAAACAGCTCTTTTTTTCGTGACTCCCTTCATCTCCTTCATCTTGTCCATAAAATTCCTGTCGACGGGGATGGAGTAGTCACGTCTTTTGAAGTTAGCTCCCTCAAAAAAAAATTCGCGCCTCCCTTTTCGCGTTTTATTTTTAAATTTCATACTAATATTTTTGGCGCCCCCCCTAGCCATACCTTGCGCCTCCCATGAGAGGCGCCCCCCCTCCCCCCCTTCAGTTTGGAAACCGCTGTATCAGAATGAACTTTAATACCTACTTTTTTATATGACCTTTCTGATTGAAGATTAAGTATGTACTCGTTTACTTTCATTTTCGTCTTCATATCCAATATGTTATTTATTTAAAAAATGAAAAAAGGTTTCAGATTACTTTACAGGGAATGTTACGAATACTTGTGAGGGCGTGAGTATGTGTTGAGTAGGTATGTAGCCTATAAGTGTGTGTGCTACTGGACTTTACTCGGGTACGACGAGAGCAACGCATCTAAGTATTATATTATGCCTGTATAGTATAATAATATACCGTGGATGCGTAGCTTTATACACATTGTTTATACAGCAAAATGAATACTTTTCTTCTAATAATTAAACTAAATGATGGAATATATTCTAAGCATATACTTACCCCACTGGTTTGAAGTTCATATAATATAATAAATCTAATAAACTATAAATAAATAAAAACATAGACATTTTCGGAATAACAAATCTACTTCTACCGTTTTAATAAATCAATTAAGCAACATTGGGCGCGGATAGTACTTAGATGGGTTACCGCTCAGGTACACCGCGTGTCGTTGGCATCTTGGACCGGTCCGTAGTCCAGTGGCAACACTTCGGACTCGTAAATGGAAGGTTGTGGATTCGAATCCCGGCGGAGCACAAAACATATACCATTTATATTTCCAAATGTGCTCTTCGGTCACTGAAAGGTCCATCCAACCTTACAACAACTGGGTCTTGCTTGAGAATTGGCGCTTTCTACAGCGACGACCAAGCTCGCAGAGGGCTCTTGAGGTGTGATACCAATGTGTGATACACACAAAAACAGCGCTCACCAATTAAATCATCCTAATATTATATATTATTATTAATAAACAAAATAGCTAAATAGCCAAAATAACAACATAAGTCATCAGAAATGAGATAAATATACTTACTTTTGTTTTGTATTGTAGATACTGCAGATCTGTCGATACTTACGAGATGTTGTCACTAGAAGGTTTTGACTTGAAATGCTGCCATCAATGAATGCTGCATAAATTGCACGTCGCGGATGCGCGGTTTTAGCTCAATCGATGTATTGCATTGATGTATTGTAACTATCTATAACCTATAATCTAAGCTGCAAAGATATGTTAACATTTAAGGCTCATATTAAATGCATGCCCACAGACAGGCACATGTAGGTTCGCGCCTACACATTCTGCATGTGTGCATACAAATAAGCAAAACCTCACATGAACATAAACCTTGCAACTCCTGCCGCCGTTCCCTGAAAAGGTGTGGCATTGGCAAAAGGGAACCGATTTTTACAGCACGGGTGGTCAGCCTCATACCAACCTATGAGTCAAGGAGCTACTTACTGAATATGCTAATATAGTGTGACTTTTTGTTTTACATGTCCGATTCAAAACACCCTGAAAGTACTGTTATAAAGTACTCGTATTGTATCAAGTCGATAGCTCAGTTGGTGTATAAAGTGCTTGCATTGCATGATGAGAGCTCGGGTTCGAATCCCACCGAGGGTGTCAGAAATGATTCCCGGTTCGGTGTTTATTTCTAACCCAAAATAAAATACCGTCGAGGTGTACTCAGCCTTCACAATAAATTAGTACCAGTCCCGGGAGCTGGTAAACCTTCCTTTCAACTGAAGTGGTTGGCGTGAGGCCGGCCCCCTAACCTATAAATCATTCTAAAAATATAAATAGGTTCCTTCGCCACATGCGTAGCCCTTCGAGGATAACGCGGCTAGAAGTTATGCTTTATGTGTAGCTTAGCCACGTACTCATGACATTTATGTTAGATTTCGACGGAACTGAGTTGTCTTGCACCAGTTGAAATCTCGTCCGTAGCGTCAATCACTAGACTAAAATAACGGCCTGAATGCCTATGAGCATACAATGGCCGATCTACAGTCTAGTGGTTAACGCTTATGACCTATACTCTGATGGTTGTGACTTCGATTCCCGGTGGAGCACAAAAAAAAATCAAATTGCTCTACGCTGGGTTCAAAAAATCATATCATTTCAACAAAACAGGCTGGCCAGCAGAATTCCTTCCAGATAAATGAATTTCGCTTTGGAATTCAAATTAACTTTTACTATAAAGTCATGTGCAGCTCTCCGTACAATTTCTTCCAACAGATAGTGAAGCTTTGCAAACCTAGTGGCATATCTGTATATATACGTACCATACTACAGCGTTTATGTATATACAATTATACATACACAACATTTCTCTCTCGTGCATTTCCGTCAATATACGAAGATATCCGAGTACGATATACCCGAAGTATTAAATTCTCGTAACTATAGGAAATAGACCGCATGCGAAAAATGTATCGAATCTTAAACAGCATCTCGAGCTGACGTTTTGGTTTTCATGCATTTTTGTGCCTGTTTGGTTCAGTTTTAACGTAAACGCTTGAACTCCGTTACACCTAAATTTCGGTCGCCTAATTTTTTGTTAAAAAACGAAGATGATTTAAAATTTTAAGCTCAGTTCGCGAGACCGCCGCAGGATTCCGTGGCGCCAAAGACTGGACCATTTTTAGTATGAAAATCTTTATTTTTCCATTATAAATTATAAATTAGAGGAGAAAAAATAAAACAAGCAATGCATTGAAAACATAAAAAATATCACTTCAAATCCTAAAAGGAAAATAAACCATTAAAAGACGAATTTAGCTACAATATCGTATGCAAAATTTGGGTACTGTTTAAATAGTCATAAAAAATCAATGAAAAGTAAAAAATAACAACTAACAAGTAGATAAAATAAAACTAATCAAAATGAATGTTTTGAAATAAAAAAAAGTTAGGATTTATTCATAAGAACAGTGGAAATCTCCATTTAAGGTATCTCCGTAAATAAAATTATTTTGAATTGGTATTTTATGAAAAAAAATACCTTATTTTATGTGTTAATTTAAACTGGAGAAAAAATACTACCTTACAATTCAAAATATGGGTTATTTCGGTCATCAAAGTTGGGCGCGCTGACCTCTCAATCACCCTTAAGGCTTAGATTCAATGCATGCCCTCAAGCAGGCACATGTAAGTACATGCTAACACATGCGGCGTGTGTACACTGTATATACAATACAAACCAAACCTCACGTGAACATAAACTACGCGACTCAGGCAGCCTTTCCCTGAAACCGTGGTGACATTGGCAAAAGTGGACCAAGTTTTTCTTACATGGGTAGCCTCATACAAACCTATTTGTCAAGAAACATCACAGGTTGATAAAGGTTAACAAACAGCTAAGCATGAAATGAATTGGTTCCTACCTTTCTTGAAAGAAAACGGCTAAAGCCTGAAGCTGAAACATACCTGTAACAAATAAAAAAAACACTCATTAGTGACATGATTAAACATTACTGGTTTTTCTACCTACTCTTACCATTACACACCTTAACTCTCTTTTGACAAACCTTTTGTATTTATATGGACGTACTCGTATGTTATTAGTTTGACTTAATATTTTATCTTGCGCCCTCGAGGGACTAAAATTGAGATTTTTAAGCCAATGAGTGTCTTGCGTTCTAAAGTACTAAACCTAGATATTTAAAAACCTGAAAATAACCTTTTGAGAACATTCAACTATGAAATAAACCACACGGTATTACACCAACTCAAAAATTCAACGTGTGAGTGTTTTGTAAAAGAATTTAGGAAATCGACTTTTAACACGAATTTTTTCAAGGGCAACTACAATTTTTGTTTTTAATATTCATTAACGAAAATTAATGATTTGGGTGTATCGATGGATAGTTATGTCCTATAGGCTATAGGAGATATTTTCGATCTTATTTATGTGTGAATACTAAAGAAAAACGAAATAATTCGGTAAGTACATAGAGCGCTGATCAGCGTTTTGGTAGTTGGGGAAGAAAATGAAAATAATTGACTCCAACTATGTATTCAATATTTCTGTGATGAGATGTACGGCTGTGTAAGCCTTGCCGGGGTTGATTTAGTGGGAACTTGGTCGCGGTTTCCAATTTACGAGAAACATTCTGCTTCCACAGCGGTTCCCAAAGTATACTGAACGTATAACTCAACCGTAGCGTTTTATCAAAAATATATGTAAACTCACACACTCACTAATGGCGCTGTTTCGGCTTTCACACACTTTTTAGTTACGGTTAAATAATAACGTGCCGTTTTATACTGGAGGCATTGAGCAATTTAAAACTGCAAGGGGATCATAAAACTACACAGGCTTACCGTTTGGGAAATCAATGCACGGCGCTGGTTGCGATATGAACAAATAAATTAATGAAATGTTGCCTGTACCTTGTATAATCTAAGTTGCATTTTTATGTAAGCACTTGAAATTTACTAAATGCACTTAAGCATATGTTTAATTTACTGAAATAGATGTATTTAATACTCAAAACATAATAATTTAATACTTAATAGATTCACACTATTGCAGGTATCTTGTGTCCAATCTAAAACTGATTTTTGCCAAACGTGTTGTAGACGAACGGGTTTCTCAACGTATCGTTGGTGTCGTATCTGACATCAGCTGGTTTCTGCCTCTAAAATTAATGAAACAAAAGGGCTCACTCAGTATAGCGCAAACAGACTGAGGACGTGCCAAAGAGGGAATCAGCTTCAGAGACAGGGTTCCAAACCAGGAGATCCGTAGACGCACTGATGTCATACAGCGAGTGGCCTGCTTAAAGTGGCGCTGGGCTGGTCACATTTCAAGGCAAGACCATGACAGGTGGCTGAAAAGGATCGTCCAGTGGCGGCCCAGGATGTCTAAGCGGGGAGACCCCAACTGAGGTGGCTGGACGACATCAAGAGAACTGCAGGCAGAGGATGGCTGAACACAGCAGCTGATAGACAAACACGGAGAGGATTAGAGTAGGCGTCCAGGAGTGGACTGAGAAATGCTGAAGAAGAAGAAAGAAATGAATGAAGGTGTAGAATAAACTCGTCTTCTGATGACGTCGGATACGACTCCGACAAAACATTGAAAAAAATGTTCTTCTCTACAGCACAGTTCCAAAAATCTGTTTTTATTTTTATAAATTAAATAAACAAAGTTTTAATTCACTTTTATAATTTTATTTCTGTCTAGCACTTTCGCCTACAAGGCATCTTGAGGACAATCTTTATTTTGTAAAAAATGCACAAAACTACAGTCATTTTACTTTAATATGATTGACAACAGTTATTTATTTAGTCACATTATAATATTTTATTTGTAGACGATATAAAATTTCAGTTTTAAATCCGACATTTTTCCAGACTTCATATTTTTTTAAATGCCTGGAAGGAATGCTGAAAGATCAAAAAAAGAAGGATTGTTTGTTTAAAAAAGGAAAATGAACTTCTCAAGATGGCAGTAATGAGCGCGCCCCCCATTTCTTCTCTGCGTTTATATATTACTTCAGGACAAAAGGATTCTCTTTCCAGATGGTTCCAGAAATGAAAACAATGGAGATAGGTAATTAAAAAAAAAATGAATTATCATTTTATGGTATAATCTACGATCAAAGTTGCAAAGAGTTGTTAACCAAGTGGTTTATTCCTTGACTTATAAGTTGGTATGAGGCTGACCACCCAAGCTGTAAAAAATGCAATAAAAAAACTAAGAAATGATTTTTTTTCAAATTATTTTATAACTTTTCGCGTTTTTCCCTTGATAGGTTGGTATGAGGCTGACCAGCCATGCTGTAAAAAAAAAGTTCACTTAACCAATACCCCTGTTTCAGGTAGGTCGGCAAAAGTTTGATGGGTTCATGTTCATTTGAGGTTAAGTTTTTTTTTTAATTTTTAAACACACATATAGCATTTGTAAGCGCGAACTTACAAGTGTCTCTATGCATTTGCAACTTACATTATAGATTTTCTAGTAATAATCTGAGAACATTATGTTATGAACATATTTCAAAGCTTTTTCACAAAATTTTCAGCAATTTCCCTGCTAACGGTACATCATAGCCATCTGTGAAATCGCACTGAAATTTTTTTCAGTTAGCCGGGGCGCACACCTTTCCGTTCATCCTGCATTACCGACATTCCGCTCAGAAAATTCCGTTTGTTTCCGCCGGCGGCCGCTACCGGCGTGTGGCGCTGCTACAAGAAAGCCGCCGCGGCGCGTAACGATCATCTCAATAGAATATTATTATTAGAAGCGATTTACAGAGAGAGGGAGCTTCAGCCTTCATTCTCATTCGCCACGAGGCGGTTGTGGAGGCTGGATCTACGTTAGTTCAAGATTCCAAACGAACCAACAAGGATTACGATTCGTAGACAAAATTTTCAATGATCAATTGTTGTTTAATGCAGTATGAAATTCAAATTAATAGTTTATGGATAAAACACATAATTTACTGTAAGAAAATAAGAAAATATTAGAAATTTGGCTCATTATTCAACATGGAAAAAAATCTTTTTGAGGTTATAAATAATTACCTTCATTATTATTTTTTTAATCATGGCAAGCAATAGAATCCTAAAATTATTTTTTGAATAAAAAATACAAGATTATTTTAATTATTTACACTGAGAGACAGTGCAATAATATTAGGAAATTAACAAAAAAAAACAACTAAATCCATAATCTTAGTTGCAAAGATATACTACAGTTGAGATTCATATTTAAATGCATTCCTATAAGCAGACACGAGATCGCGTTTACACATGCCGCATGTGGACCAACAATATAAAAAAACAAATCTCAAATTAACATAAGCCCTGCAACTCTTGCCGACCCGTCCTGAAACAGGGGTGGAATTGGATGATCAATGAAAATATGAAAGAAATTTGTCGAAGAATGCTCAAGATAGGATTGAGAAACCTATATCGATAGCGACCTAAAAGGTAAAACTGAATATGTGACAAAACTCACATCGGTTTCTTAGATTAATGCACCTTATTCCCTATCTACGAGAGAAAACACTTTTAAAGTGTGGAAATAATGTAGTTTAGAAGTTTTTTATGAGTACTTTCTTATTATTTAGTTCACGAATCCTAAGAAGTTTCTCCCAATAAAATGTTGTATCCATGATCTCTCAAATCAGTGAATCAGCACTTATTCAGCTCACATTTAAGGCGGCGATATGCATTTGCAAAGGAGAAAAATACTATAAATAAAAATGAAACTAGAGAAACTAGAGAAAGAAATGGCGGTTGATCTGTAATTTTGGCGGCTAGGGTTTATTAAATTGGAATTTGTTTTTATTTGTAAATGGATATTTTGTATTTGGATATTATTATTTAGTTATGTATAAAATGTAATTTGTCGTGTGTGTTCCTTGACTTATAGGTTGGTATGCGGCTGACCACCCATGCTGTAAAAATGGTTCACTTTGCCAATGTCACCCCTGTCTCAGGGAAGGACGGCAAGAGTTGCAGGGTGTGTGTCCATTTGAGATTTAGTTTTTATGTTGTAGGTTCACATGAGGCATGTGCAAGCGCGAACTTGTACGTGTCTGGTTGTGAGAATGCATGTAATGTGAATCTCCAATTGAACATATCTTTGCAACTTAGATTAGATTAGATTAGATTAGAAACTAAAAGAATTTAAGAAAGGAAAGCTCGACGCGTTTACAGGTGTAAATTATCTTAGTAATCGATCAGCAGTGAAACAAATGGACGCGCGGTCTCCTGTGTAGGCTCTCCCGAGCCTTCAACTTTTTACATCGGCAGTTTTTGTGGGTCACTAATGGGTGGAGAACAACCACCTGCCGCGGGAGGAAAAAGTTGCCCTCCAAAATACCCTGTAGGTAGTCAGCAGGCGCGTGCATAGGGTATAGGCAAATACATTTCAGAATAACTATTTTCTCCCTTTTTTTTTTAAATAACTCATTTTTTTTTAATTGACTAAGTCCGGTCGATAGCTCAGTTGGTAGAGTGCTTGCATTCTACCCCGTGAGCTCGGGTTCGAATCCCACCGAGGAGGGTGTCAGAAATGATTTCCTATTTCGGTGTTTATTTCAAACTCCATAATAAAAATACCGGCAAGGTTCACTCAGCCTTCGCAAGAAATGAGTACCAGCCCCCTAGGGAGCTGGGAAACCCCCACTTCAACTGAAGTGGTTGGCGTAAGGCCGCGGCCCCCTTACCTGTAAAAATAAATAAGTTCAACTCGCCACATGCGACCCCTTCGGGGATAACGCGGCAAGTAGTTACACTATATGTGTAGCTTAGTTGCGTTTTTTTGCGACTGAAGTGCTAACGATGGCTCCAATAGAACTTTAATTTTGAATCTTAAATCTGAATATCAAGTATAAATGGGTTTTTACCGTATATTGCCTACCTCTCAGGCGCATGTGCCTGTATGGGATGCACGCCCCTGGTAGTCAGTCTGCCTGCGTAGCACAACAAGAAGCGACTGGCAACACCGTTTCCATAGGCTTCCCATTTCAAATAATGCCAAAAAGTGAAAAACAACAAAAATACATCATTTTTCTAAGGTTTTTGCATGTACGGGGTGATAATTCACTTTTTAATTTTATTAAGTCTGATAGTGCTACCAGTTTCCATAAAAAAATAATGAAAACAGGGCAGTAAGTTAAGGCGTGGTATAAAGCTAAATCTGCCGTTTTTGTTTCTTACACTTTATGGTCTTAGCAAAATAGTTACCGTAATGAAAAAAATCAAGAATGTTTATTAATTTTTTATCTTAATTATAAAGCTTGAACAAAATATATAACTTAATTATTGCCACCACAAAAAAATATTTAAAAAAACTCGTTTTTTAAAAAAAAAAACCTACCATTTTAAACATAACAGGAGTCATATGTGAAGCTGAAGTCAGAAGAAGTTGCATTATACGTGCTGCTTAGTTGCATTTAGTTAGAAAATTCGTAATAACAAGTTTGCCTTCTGAAACTCCAATAAAACGTACGGAAATTTTAGCTTTTCCAACCTAAGATGGTTATAAATAAAAAATCTCTCCTAAGAAAAGTATCTACTAGTAAATGATGAAATTCATGTAATATACCAGCGTATACTTTATAAAGCTGGAATATTGCTACCTACTTACAAAAATATTCATTCCACATTCCAGCCAGACATTCAACTTTTGTCTTAAAGCTACAAAAAGACTTTTGCAACGTTGCAAAGTGACCCATTTTCATGTTCGAGCCGTGATTGTAAAATGCGAAAAAACAAAACTTCACTGGAGACGCCTTTTAAATTATAAAAAGCCGGAAGTTGTCCGGCTTGCTGAGGCTCTATTGTACCGGAAGAGAGGCGACTTCCGGTCAGACCTTGGCGGGAAAGGGACACCAGGAGGAAGCGGATATTCACATACACAGATGTCGGTAGCACGAAATATAGAATAAACAGGTACCTCCTTTAATGGGATGTAAGATGAGTTGATGTATCGGGGTTAATTTGTAAAATCATGAAAGTACTGTCATAGCTGTAAAATGAAGCATTTGGTGGGTGCATTTTACTTGAAATATGGACTACAGTGAATGATTTGGTTTTAATACTTGTTTTTAGTCATAACATGAACGAGGGGAATTTACACAATATTTTAGAAGCTGAACAAGTTCAACAGGTATTTTCAATAACTACTCGTATCTCGCTTTAGAATGGACTCGGAGCAAATTCAAAAGACAAAAACAACACGGTCAGGTTGCTAGGCAAAAGGCAAACAAGGAGGACATACAGATACAAAATAATACGAGTATTATTCATGGTTTGAGCATGTAGAATGAATGGATTGTGAAAGACGTACAAAGTGTAAATATGTACTGAAGAAATGTAAGACTTGGAAGACCGAGACAAGTATGACTTAATCCGATTGGTGATATTGTGAAAACATCAAATATATGGCCAGTATAAAGGTTAACTTGAATAAGTGCTGATTCACTGATTTGAGAAATCGTGGATTAAACATTTCATGGGCAGTAACTTCTCATAGTAAGTGAACTATTTTTAGAATGTGCTCATGAAATTTTTTTATACAACAGGATTTTCTCACTTTAGTGCTTTCTCTCGCACAAAATAGGAAAAAGGTGCATTTATCTGTGAAACCCATGTTAGCTTCATATGTCACTTATTCAATTTTACTCTTAAGGTGTCGATATACAGTAAATGTAATAGAAAAAAATGTCTCAACAGAAGATAAACATGAATTGTAATAGGTACACAAGGAGAGGAAGAAATGGGGGCAACTGTGGAGAGGTTCTGACCGCCCCTAGCGGAATGGCGACAGAGTTACAATTACAGAAGTATATTTATATATACATCATTCAATATCTGATAGACCGAATGTTAAAATAACCGTTGGAAAGTTTGTTTGTTAATGATGATAACTATGTGTCCTTAACGGCTTCATCAGATGTAAATCAATAAATAAATAAATGAATATAACAGCCCAGGGAACAGCCAGTTACTAACTCGCCCTTACTGATAAGGGTTGTGTGTGTGGACAGAGTTTGGAGGACGTTTCAATTATTGGGAAAGCAGTTTAAATCAGAATATATTCCCCGAAATAACCTTTAATCCAACAATAATATTTATTCAAAACTATACCGGTCCCGTCGTCTAGTGGTTTATTGGCGCTTTGGATTCGTAAATGGAAGGTCGTGTGTTCGAATCCCGGCGGAGCAAATAAATATAGCATTTGTATTTACAAAAATGCTCTTCGCTGGGTTGGAAAATTCATTGCCTTTACCAACGACCGATCACAAAAGGTCCATCCAGCTTATTGGGACTCGCTTGAGAATTGGCGCTTTGTAGCGACGACCAAGCTCGTAAAAAGTCCGGTCAATGGATCTGTTGGTATAATGCTTGCATTCCATGCCGAAAGCAAGGGTTTGATCCCCACCGAGGGTGAAAGAAATAATTTCCCGTTCCGGTCTTTATTTCAAACGTAAAAAAATACTGGAAAGGTTTACTCAGCCATCACAATAAATTAGAACCAGCCTCCTCGGGAGCTGGGAAACCCCCACATCAACTGAAGTGGCTGGCGTGAGGCCGGCCCCCTTACCCGTAAAAAAATAAAGGTACCTAGGTATAAAAAAAAAAAAAAAAAAAAAAAAAAAAACAAACATGTAATTTGTCATGTATGTTCCTTGACTTATAAGTTATAGGTTGTTATGCGGCTGACCACCTATACTGTAAAAAATGGTTCACTTTGCCAATGTCACCCCTGTTTCAGGGAAGGACGGCAAGAGTTGCAAGGCTTATGTTCATTTGAGATTGGGTTTTTATATTGTAGGTCCACATGCGGCATGTGTTAGCGCGAAATTATACATATCTGCTTGTGGGAATGTATTTAATATAAATCTTAAATGATATATATCTTTGCAGCTTAGATTAGATTAGATTAGATTAGGGGCGAACCTTTCCTACTTACTTTAACTTCATTTACTATCGACAAAAATATCAAATAATTACATTAAAACGACACGAAATTGTGTCTCTTTCTCCAGTACACCTAGTTCGCTTTTACATTTATATTTCCTCCCTGTATTCTTGGACCTCAAGAACCGGATGTGCCGAGAGGGTTCATGAGTTCCCACATGGAGGGCTGAGGAGCTCTCCAGAAAAGGAAATCCATCGAAAAGTGCAAGGAACAACCAACAAGAGGGGAAGAAATCAATCAAAGGTTGGGAGATGGTAAATTTGTAACTATGAGTTTAGTGCAGGAGACTCCCTAGATTTCAGAGACCCTAGGGGTCTACGACACTTGTTGTAGTGCCGCAGAGGTGTTTAAGAGCTTGGTCGTCGCTACAAAGGGTCAATGCTCAAGCAAGACCCAGTTGCTATAAGGCTGGATGGACCTTTTAGTGACCGATTTTTGGTAAAGATTATGAATTTTTCAACCAAGCGAAAAGTAAATTTGAAAATATAAATGGTATATTTTTTGTGCTCCACCGGGTTTCGAACCCAAAACTTTCCATTTACGAGTCCGAAGTGTTACCACTGAACTACGGACCGTTAAGGGATAATGTGACACAATTTGACAATTGTATTTTGTCTGTCTATTACATACTTACTATTTTCATGTAACTTTTTATTTATTTTCCGTGTAAATTAATTCAATGAATAATGCCTATTTAAATATACATTGATTGTCTTCTTTTCAAAATGGGGGAAGGGGTAATATCGACTTATGCAAAAATATTTTGAAGTAACTGTAACTGTAACTCTGTCGCCATTCCGCTAGGGGTGGCCAGAGCCTCTGCAGAGCTGCCTCCATTTTTTCCTATCCTTACATACCTCTTTCAATTCCTTCATATCCATCACCTTTTTCATGCATTTTCTTCTTTTACGCTCACTTTGTATATCCCATTCTTTCACAATCTCCTCAATCTGATCATTCCATACTTTTCTCGGTCGTCCCTTCCTTCTTTTTCCTTTCACACTTTCTTTGTATACATACTTTGTCAGTCTATCATCATTCATTCTTTCCACATGCCCAAACCATCTCATCACATTCTTTTGTACTTTAACTTTCACATCCTCTTTCAAATTACATTCTTGTTTTACCCATTCATTTTTACCCATTCATTCATTTTTACCCATTCATATGGTTAAAAAGTTCCCCGACCGCTGAATTATAGATGCTGGTACCTTTACTGTAACTGTAACTGTAACTCTGTCGCCATTCCGCTAGGGGTGGCCAGAGCCTCTGCAGAGTTGCCTCCATTTTTTCCTATCCTTACATACCTCCTTCAATTCATTCATATCCATCACCTTTTTCATGCATTTTCTTCTTTTACGCTCACTTTGTATATCCCATTCTTTCACAATCTCCTCAATCTGATCACTCCATACTTTTCTCGGTCCTCGTACCTTTACTCATCTTGCAAATTCACCAATATAAAGATTACGCGTTAATAATTTTAAATGGCCGATGCGGGAGCGAGTCGACTAGTTTAAAATGCGGAATTAAAAGCCCCGGGTAGGTGGCGAAATGTAATTTTGAAAGTGGCGGCCGCACTTTTGTGTGTGAATTTTTCATAATGGCAACCCCAGCGTTGGGCGGCCATTGAGGGACGCCGAGATGGCGGGAAAGTGTGTCACAAAAATGTAAAAAAAAACGTTCAAAGCGACAACAAACCCCGCGGAGAGTGGGACCGTAATGGCGAAATGAAGCGACAATCTTTCCACGGTGTGGACTGAAAAAAGGTGACAAATTGAAAAATGGTAACGTATACTCGAGAATCACTCTAAAATCTATAGTCTTAGTTGCAAGAGATATATTAATATTGTTATGTAAATAGCAAATACATATTTCATATTTTTTTCGATTTACGTAATCGAGACGAGTCTTTACGCAATGCTTTATACTAGAGGCGCTGAGCAGTAAAGGAGTTTTATCTACCTGTAGAGGTAGTAGTAGACTGTAGAGATTGCAGAGACAATATTTACTCTCGGACCGCAGCAGTACTGAGCCGGGTCTTGCGGTCCAAAACATAAAAGTTTACTCAACACACTGCCGAATTCGTGTTCCTTAATACTTGTTAAATACACTGATAAGGTCCGTAGTCCAGGTGGTAACACTTCGGACTCGTAACTGGAAAGTCGTGGGTTCGAATCCCGGCGGAGCACAAAAAATATACCATTTATATTTTCAAATCTGCTCTTCGCTGGGTTGAAAAATTCATAAACCTTTACCAAAGACCGGTCATCAAAAGGTCCATCCAGCCTTACAACAACTGGGTCTTGCTTGAGAATTGGCGCTTTCTACAGCGACGACCAAGCTCGCAGAGGGCTCTTGAGGTGTGATACACACAAAAACAGCGCTCACCAAATAAATCAGCCTAATTTAATTTTTTGTTTTTTATAACTGAAAATATAATCAGAAATCTAAGTTGCTAAAATGAATGAGGTATGAACACTCAAAATATCTTTCGCGTATGTGAAGTCACGTATAGTAACTTCCCGATACTCAGGGATTTATTGCTAGCTTACAGCATTAAGCAGTCAATCACTAAAAAATGCACACAAATACACATTAAGAGCTCGTTCCCACTTGTCGGGTGTCGGATCCGTATATTAATCGGAGGTTCCAGAGGCAGAACATTATGTATGAAGCTATTCACACTTATTCGGAAACCGAATTTGTCCGAAATGTCCTGCAACTGGAACCTCCGATGAATATACGGATCCGACACCCGACAAGTGGGAACGGGCTCTTATACTGACATTAATTGCAGAAAATATTTTTACGGGAAATTACCTTTAAAGCTAAATTTCTTGCACATTGAAAAGAAACCCTGATAAGTAAATAAACGAGTAGATACCATTTATATTTTCAAATATTTAAATCCCTTCGCTGGGTTGAAACATTCACATACTTTTACCAAAGATCGGTCACCAAATGTACATCAAGCCTTACTGCATCTGGCCTGCTTATGAATTGCCGCCTTCTATAACGACGGCGAAGCTTGCAGAAGGCTCTTGAGGCGTCTAAATCTAAATCTAAGCTGCAAAAATATGTATCATTTGAGATTCATATTAAATGCATTCCCACAAGCAGACACGCAAAATTTCGCGCTCACACATGCCGTATGTGGACCTACAATATAAAAAATCCAATCTCAAATAAACATAAGCCCTGCATCTCTTGCCGAACTTCCCTGAAACAGGGGTGACATTGGCAAAGTGAACCATTTTTTACAGTATGGGTGGTCAACCTCATACCAACCTATCAGTCACACAAAAACAGGGCTCACCAAATAAATCATGCAACTATTATTATTTTATTCAAAATTTTACATTTGTATCGTTTAGGACGTAAATTAATTATTGATTCTCAGAATAATGTTAAAGACATGAATCCCATGGGAATTTAGTATGAATAATGAAATATTAACATACATCAGTGGTGGTTTTGTTTGTACGTAAGGAAGCCCACACCCTTTAGGGAACACTGGAGAGACTTTAGAGAGGCTTGCTCCAACTTTACGAGAACTCCGCACAACTCGGAGCAGCTTTCCGAGAAGGAGACGCTCATCTTATAATACCGGGAAATCAAATAATGATCCCATGAACTATGGTAGCTCTGAAGAATTGTTAAAAATATTTTTTATTATTCCCAAAAAATACATACATACATACATGTAGGTACCAGTGGCGAAGGGTGCCATACAAGCCGGTTTCCATTGGCTTCGCTTTTAAAATGATGTAACAAAGTAGTTAAAAAATATAGGCACGAAGTGAAAATATACATTTAAAACCAAAGAAACAATACGTATTTTTCCCCCATTGAAACCATGCAGTCTACTTTATTATCATTTCTGCCTCATTTTAACGGGAAACCGATGGGACCCTTCGCCACTGGTAGGTACATAATATACTCGTATAATTCTAAACGTTAATATATCACCGAATCTTGGGTAACAGATAATATCGACGGTTAAAAGGCAGTAGCAACATTTTGGCCAAAAATGAGTTATGAATGCCATCCTACTTGAATTTTTCCGCTCTGTCTAACTTCCATAGCTATACGATGATTTTTGTGATGTTTATGCCCAAGCAAACAACTGCGTTTTCGAACTATGATTTTGGTGTAACCGACAAGATTTTGGACAGTTTTGTCCAAAAGGCGCTCGTGACATAAAAAAATCGTAAAACTACATTAATAGGAATGCCAATAAATGCCTTTATTTTTTTTTATTTTAGAGCTGTTTTGATTTAAACGATATGATAAAAAATAAAAAAAAGTTATGCCATTTTTCTGCAATCTCAAACTTTAAACTGCTCTCTTGAACAATTAAGTTTATGTCGCTTATGCCCTACTGCCTTTTAACCGTCGATATAGGGATAAACATACGTAGAAATAGACGAACAGATTAGTAAGTGAGTACATATATGTAATGTATGGAGACACGCTAACCCAGTTATGGCTGAATGGAAATCTTGGCAATGGTTCGTGCTTGCGCCTTCTACTTAATGGCTTTGGAGCATAACAATCTGCGTGTGGACCAGGTTGCACGGCGCCTGCAGCAGACACGGTAGACGTGGCACAGTTTGGAAATAAAATCTGTACCTTAGACTTTAGAGCATCTATAATAATAATATATCTATAATCTAAGTTAAAAGGATATATTCATTTAAAGCTCTCAGATGTATGCCCACAAACCAACACGTGTAGTTCGCGCTTACAAATGCTGAATGCGTACTTACAAATAAAATCCAAACCTCAAATGAACATTAGCCCCACAACTTTTGCCGACCTTCCCTGAAACAGGGGTGACATTGGCAAAGTGAACCATTTTTTAAAAGTATGGGTGGTCAGCCTCATAGTCAAGGAAGGTACCTATAAGTCAAGGAAGGCATAAACAACGGAAGTCCACTTTTTTGCGTTTTTGAGTTAATGATGCAGAACTTATTATAATTAGCTGTTCTATAAGTGGTAAAAATATTGGAGTCCTCGGACTCATAGTTACTGAGATATCAAGTGTAATAAATATGGGATGCACATAAAAGTGCGAGCATAAACCACGGAAGTTCCACATACGTTGTTCATCCTCTAAGCGGTAACACATTATTTCACATCAATAAATATTGATAAAAGAACAGAAACAGCTTTTACAGATCAAAAATATCTCGTCTAGTTTAGAAGTTATGATGGTTTAAAAAAGTGCACATTTTCACTAAAACTCGTCTCCTGCACATTTTACTAAATGTGACTACCGGTGTTTAAGCTCTAAGGCAGGGGTCGGCAACCTTTTGTTGTATAAGGGCCAAATATTTTACGTGGGATTTAGTGCGGGCCGCACTTGAGCAGTGGCGGATCTAACGGGCAGCATTTCAGCAAATGCTGACTACCCCTCCTCCCCCTCCCCCTTCCGCGCCCCCTGTGGCCCTCTTGTGAGTCATGCAGCGTGAGCATTAATTAATATACGTACGAACTACAAATGAAATTCACTATTGATTCTACCACCCGCCCCTACGCTTGGATCACATGTCATTACCTAAAATAGGTATTTGGATATAAATATTTTAGTTTTAAAAATAAAATTCCTGTTGTCCATTTTTATGACATTTATTGTTTTTTTTTCACTCCATTGTGTATGTGTATGATATCGCCCGGCACGTGGTGCGTTGCGGCAAATATCTTGCGGGCCGCACCAAGACGCCCCAAGGGCCGCAGGTTGCCGACCCATGCTCTAAGGTACGGAAATGTATACGATTCTGCTGAACATAAATGGGTCAATAAAGGCGAAGACATGGTTCGTGTGAGAGCCAAGAACTGGTAGAAGTGTGGGGATGCATCAGAAAAGATGGTAGAATAGATGAGAAGCGTAATGAAATGGTTTTGGTTTTCTAGCCATTAATCTGTAAGAAAAAATTAAAGACTTACATGTTCAGTCAGTCATTTAGGGACTAAAAACTATGTGTGAGTGGGTGAACTTAAAGTTTTGTGTGAGTGAGTGAGGAATAAAGACAAACCAAACAATAAAAGGGCCCTTGAGGTGTGCTACACACGAAAACGGCGCTTTTTAAAAAAACAAATTATCCAAATATATATATATATATATGCGTTCTGACATTACTGCTAGGAGTGGCTAGAACCATTGACTTATGATGTCAGTGGACTAGAAATTATTTTAGAGAAAATATTTATTTCAACTTACTTACGAAAATGTCCCTTAGTAAGAAAGAGAAAAAAGAATTTCACAGTTGCATTTCCATGTGTACAAAAAAAACTCGAACGAATGCAAAAATGTTTCTCAAAAGGTGGCAACATTGCCGCGTACGTAATTACTATGACCGAACCAGTCCGAACATAGTACGCATGCGTCATAAATCTTGTGATCGCTAAAATTGACGAACTCTAAAGGAAAAATGCATTATTTTAAGGCATTAGGGCATGTGTTATAATTGGGTGTTTAAACACAAAATGAAGAAGGTAAAAAACATAGAATTTGATACGTAAAAACATGTTCCACCACTGCAACGATTGACAGGACTGAGACAAATGTGGGCTATAGTATGTATCAATGCAGTAAGTTAGTTTCTGCTCCTCTATGTTATTACTCAATGCTATAGAAAAGAAAGAAACATGTTTATAAAAGGCTTAAAATAACACATATTGTGAAGACAAAGTTAACCTTGTCGCTACAAAGACTTCTGTCAATTTTAATGTATCTGTGACATGAATGATAGCCTACTCACATGATGGAGTGCACGGTGGCGACGCCTAATGAAGCCATTGACTTGTGATCGGAAACCTGGAGACAATGGAGGAGCATGTCCAGGAGGGATATGGGAGCGGGTCCAATCAAGCAGAGCACATAAAGCAAGTCGGCGCTGACATCAGCATCATTCCTATCTTCATCCTCATCATCGAGAAATGATAAAATAAGCTGTTATGTTTTTAGCGGGTCACAATTTATATTATAACTTTTGGTTCTGACAGAGTTTTAACATTTTCTCAGTACGACGGTTGATTTGTAGCTGAGTCTCCAGGGGATTTGGGTCCTAATTTATAAATAAAGAAGATCATTGTCGAAACATGGAGAGTCGTTCCATACCACCTTGCTGGATTTCACCAGAATATTTGATTCGACCTAATAATTCTCTAGTATGGAAGTATTGTCCGACGCAAGCAGTAACCAAATATGTCCATAATTATTAACATACATAACCATGATTACCGTTTAAATTTTTTAAATATTTAAAAAAATGGACTTTCACTGTGTTAACAGATCAACACTAAAAAAAAAAAAATTCCATGCCTTTTACCAAACAACCCCTAAACCTACAATTCTTCAAATAACCCTGCAACTCTTGCCGCCTTTCCCTGAGACAGGAATGACATCGGCCAAGTGAACCACTTTTTTACAGTATGTGTATCCAGTCTCATACCAATCTATAATCCAAGGAAGAAAGATGATAATAATTATTATTAATAGACACTAGAATGCTATGATTTTTTTTTTACGAAATAAATATGCCCAGACGTCGCGACGTCTATGTATAATTTTCCGAACACTAGTAATGACTGTAATCATGTAGGGAGATCGTCACTTCAACAGTTAGAATATAATTTGCAACGTCTGCCCTTCTGTTCACAGTTTGACGGCAGGCTTCTCGTAACCTTAGCGCTTGTTGGTCTTATCTCCAACAGAGGTAATTTCACACGAGCAATGTTTGTATATTTACTGGACCAATGTAAAAAAAAACGCAGATAAGCTACACATATAGTGTTACTTCTTGCCTGCGTTATCCCCGAAAGGGTCGCATGTGGCGATTTGGGACCTATTTATTTTTACGGGTAAGGAGGCCGGCCTCACACCAACCACTTTCAGTCGAAGTGGGGGTTTCCCAGCTCCCGGGGGGGCTGGTTCTCATTTCATGTGAAGGCTGAGTAAACCTTGAGATCGAACCCTTGCTCTCGGCATGGAATGCAAGCATTCTACCAATTGAGCTATACACCTTTTTACGAGCTTGGTCGTCGTCAAACAACACAACAGCCAACAGCCTACAAAGCGCCAATTCTCAAGCAAGATCCAGTTGCTGTAAGCCTGGATGGACCTTTGGTGACCGGTCATTGGTAAAGGTTTATAAATTTTTCAACCCAGCGAAGAGCAAATTTGAAAATATAAATGGTATATTTTTTGTGCTCCGCCGGGATTTGAACCCACAAGCTTCCATTCAGAGTCCGAAGTGTTACCACTGGACTACGGACCGGTCCTTATGAAAAAATGTGTCTTATGAAAACTGGAAATTGATTTAGAAAATATCAAAAACCACTCCCACACTATAGTGTTTCATGTTTTTTTCTTAGCTCTGTAGAATGTGGTTCTTTTGACAATTTCATTTAAAGCAGACCTTTGAAACAAATAGTGGATAAGCTAAACAAGCACTGGGGGGACCTTCTGTCAATCAGGAGAAGTCTGTCATCTTCTCTTTCATAATTATACAGAACAGATTGTAATGCATGTAATTCCGACGTCTACTTATTTGTATGTCTACCGAAAAATGCTTCGGATCTCTTGGCGAGATCGGGTCACCAATGAAGAAGTCCTCCGACGTATGCGCACCACAAAGGAACTTCTGCCAATCATTAGGCAGAGAAAGCTGATGTGCTTCGGTCTCGTTATGAGAAATGAGAAATACCATCTTATCATACAGGGTAAGATTGAGGGGAGAAGAACTCAGGGACACTGAAGGACATCGGACACCAAGTCTGTTTCGAGCCGCAGCATCCAAGGTGAATATAGGCATGATAGGGTGACTTTGCCAATGTCACCCCTGTTACAGGGAAGGACGGCAAGAGTTGCAGGGTGTATGTCCATTTGAGATTGGTTTTTATGTTGTAGGCTCACATGAGGCACGTGCAAGCGCGAACTTGTACGTGTCTTGGTTGTGGGAATGCATGTAATGTGAATCTCCAATGTAACATATCTTTGCAACTTAGATTAGATTAGATTAGATGATGAGTTTCTTAACTCATAGGTTGGTATGAGGCTGACCCCCAATCTATAAAAAAAAAACTTTGTCAAAGTCACCCCTTTTTCATGGAAGCTAGGAAAGAACTGCAGGACTTCATTTTAGATTGGGTGTTATGTTTTACTGTAATGGGTGTTACATTGATCTGAGAAATCCTCTTCTTCGTCTAGTCCATGGATCATCTTCGGATCTGCCCGGCCTGCCCAACAAGCTGCTCATTGACCGACCTAATGGAGGGTAATGATGGAGCTGATATTATTGATTTACTGTCATAATAATTATCTTGATACAGTGCAACTAGTCTATTATAATAATAATAATATTAGGATGATTTATTTGGTGAGCGCTGTTTTTGTGTGTATCACACCTCAAGAGCCCTCTGCGAGCTTGGTCGTCGCTGTAGAAAGCGCCAATTCTCCAGCAAGACCCAATTGTTGTATGGTTGGATGGACCTTTCAGTAACCGGTCTTTGGTAAAGGTTTATGAATTTTTCAACTCAGCGAAGAGCACATTCGAAATATAAATGGTATATTTTTGTGCTCCGCCGGGATCCGAATCCACAACCTTCCATTTACGAGTCCGAAGTGTTGCCACTGGACTACGGACCGGACCAAGATGCCAACGACACGCGGTGTACCTGAGGGGTCAACCCATCCAAGTAGCATCCGCGCCCAATGTTGCTTGACTTCGGTGATCTATGGGAACCGGTGCTTTCAACATGGTAACGTCGTTGACTAATCTAAGTTGCAGACATATGTAACATTAGGCATTCACATTACATGTGTTCTCACAAGCAGACACGTGTAAGTTCGCGCTTGCACATGCCGCATGCGAACCTACGACATAAAAACCCAAATCTCAAATGAACATACACCCTGCAACTCTTGCCGACCTTCCCTGAAACAGGGGTGATACTGGCAAAGTGAAGCATTTTCTACAGCATGGGAGGTTAGCTGCATGCCAACCTATTAGTTAAGGAACTGGGCAAAAATAGTGTAGCGTCTAACTTGACGAAGAATATGTCACCGTACTTATTCTATCTATATATATAATCTATAATCTAAGCTGCAAAGATATGTTAACATTTAAGGTTCATATTCAGTTTTACTTTTTAGGTATCGATGTATTAATTTAATCTGTCCATTTTGCCTTAATAAGGCTAGCTCGCCATGCTGAAAAACTTGGTTCACTTTAGCCAATACCACCCTAGCTTCAAAGAAAGGTGGCAGGAGTTACAAGGCTTATCTTAATGCTATTTCTTATATGTTTCTTTCGATCAATGTTTATTTTCTTTCAATGTAATTTCCTTCTATGTTTATATTTACTTTCTCTGTTTCTATTTTTCCTATTAGGTATGTATTTTTCGATCAATGTATTTCTTTTTTATATGGCTAGTCACCAGTGGCGAAGGGTGCCATACAAGCCGGTTCTCATCGGCTTCCCTTTTAAAATGATGTAACAAAGTAGTTAAAAAATATAGGCCCAAAGTAAAAAAATACATTTAAAACCAAAGAAACAATACGTATTTTCTTTCCCCATTGAAACCATGCAGTCTAGTTTATTATCATTTTTGCCTCATTTTAAACGGGAAACCGATGGGAATCGGCTTGTATGGCACCTTTCGCCACTGCTAGTCACGTATTGCACCCTCCGCGTGACCGGGCTGAAATAAAGCTTTTATTATTGTTATATTATAATTATTATTATTAATAACCTAAATCGCCCCCATGTTGGGAACCACTGGTTTAAGCGTAAAGCTTCATACTTGGGGTACATTGAGCGTGGGAAGCGAACTAAAGGCGGACATATTACGATTTCAGGGGAAGAAGAATAAACCAGAGTTATTTTTTCTTTCATTTTCATATTCTTGTGTATCCAGACTTTTTTATTTTAACAGAAAAAAACTCATTGATCTGTTAACGATGAGCCCACACAAAGTATGAAACAATGTAAAACATGAAGAAAAGAATCCATTTTCTCGGAAACCACATTTTTTTTCTTTTAATTTATTTATTATCCATTACTTTATTTAGCCTTTATTTTAGAAAATGGACGGATAAAGTCTGATAGCTCTTAGGCACCCCTGTTTCAGGGAATATAGGCAAGAGTTGCAGGGTGTATGTTCGTTTGAGATTTGGGTTTTTATGTTGTAGGTTCACATGCGGCATGTGCAAGCGCGAAATTATACATACGTGTCTGCGTGTGAAAATGCATTTAATGTGAATATCCAATGTTAAGGATCTTTGCAATATAGATTAGATTAGACTTCTTGGATATTTGACGAACCGTTCTAGGAAATCTTATTATTCCCGACGTTGTTTTTATAGAGAAATCCGTAAAGGGGAATGCAATTCACCAACCTACTTTACAACTACAACCTACAGAAAAACTGTATTAACATTAATAAGTAATATATATTTTATTATCATTTAATTTAGTGAACGACTAATTAATAATAACCTAATTTTATCTGTTGAACCAGGGTCAAGATGCAATGGGAATCGAACAAGCATTATTTTATTTCAAACAGATTACCGTATTGGCCATAGCGCCGTCAAATCTACATATTTATAGAATTTAATAACCCTATGCATGCCGCAATCCTTTTTCAAAATACAATAAAACACAAACTCAAAACATTCCGCGCTGTCGCCGGTACAGAATAACGCGGGAAATATTGGCTTCCCATTTCACTTAGGGCGCGCTATTTATGGCGACAGTTCTCGCAGTGTTGCCGCCCCGCCATATACTCCTACACGACTCCTGTAATCGCATTTGCAAAGTGCGGCAACTCGCAGCGAGCCCGCTTATACAATAACCTGTACCAAAACGTCACTTGTACCTGGCGCGCATGGGGTCTGTAAGAAAAGACAGCAGTTCTATTCCTGCGTGACCTATGAATCTAAAATCTAAGTGCAAAGATATATTACATTTCAGATTCATATTAAATACATTCCCACAGCAGACACGTATAAGTTTGCGCTTAAACATGCCGCATGTGGATTTACAATATAAAAATCCAATCTCAAATGAACATAAGCCCTGCAACTCTTGCCGACTTTCCCTGAAACAGAGGTGAAAAGAAGCACCGAAAAGAAAAAATAACACAGACCAGAATGCTCTGTGCGTGAAATAAGTCTTCTTATCAGCCTATGTGGATCTCGAGAAGGCCTTTGACTCGGTGGATAGAGGTATGATGTAGCGAGTGCTAGAGATGTATGGTGTGAACAAAATACTTTTGAATGCGATACGCGCAATCAGCATGCATTTAATATGAATTTTAAATGTTAATTATCTTTGCAAAATTGATAAAGTATGGGGATGACCACCAATACTATAACAAAATGTTCACTTTGCCAATGTCACCCTTGTTTCAGGGAAGGTCGGCAAAAGTTGCAGGTTGAATTTATTTGAGATTTGGATTTTAATTTGTAAGTTCACATGCGGAAATTGTAAGCGCGAACTAACATGTGTCCGCTTGCAGGCATGGATTAACTGTAAATATATATATTTAAAAATATAAATGGTACAACATTGTTCTAATTCACTTTATTCTTTTATTTTTGCTCGAATATTTTCGCCTAATGAGGCATCTTCAAGAGCAGAATGGTTACAAATATATTTTTATATTTTTATTTGAACTGTAAATGTTTATTTATCTTTCTAACTTAGATTAATTATATATATTTCATTTAATTTTGCATACACTCTAGGTCACCTTTGGAGTAACAATAACACGAAACGGCGATTATAAAAAAAGATTAATCAAACATTTCTGAAAAATTAACTTTCGTCTTTTCTACATACATATACTATCTACTTACCACCTGACGCTGTCTTGGTCAGACCGAGGCATCTCCTCCAATATGTGTATGGTAATATACATCGGTAGGGAAAGGGTTAACAGACTTCTCGCCTGTTTTATTTCGTTTTCAATATTGGAAGAGTGTAGGCATACCTGAAACAAACACACAAATAACATTAGTTTATGAAAAGTATGAGAATGCACAGAAAAAATCGGTCCTGAAGTTTTATTTAATGCTTTCAATTTGCGAAAACTTTTTTTTTCATAACTTCGTTAAGGTACCTTATAAACCTAAATCTGCCGTTTTTGTTTCATACACTTTATGGTCTTAGCAAAATAGTTACAGTAATGAAAAAAATTAAGCATGTTGATTAATTTTTTATCTTAATTATAAAGTTTGAACAAAATATATAACTTGAATTGCTACTACAAAAAAATATTGAAAAAAAACACTTTTTTTTCACATTTTTAGCGTTTTTTCGTGTGTGCTGTATTTTGTAAATATTTTTTTTTCTTTTTAATTACAGAAATATACATTGTTAAGCGCCCGTACTTAATATTTTTTTTATAATGTCAATGGTTTTTGAGTAAATATGAAAAAACTGAAACTACTTAATGAATTAAATTTTAATTATATCAAAGAGCACAGTTTTTCCAAAGTGTCAAAGCCTGACGGGATTCGAACCGGCGTTTTTTTTATAACTCAATTACGCTAGTCGAAGTTATCGTCTTGAACCGCTTGACCCGGCCATAGCAACGAAATTAAAATTTGCCCGTTTATTAGCTTCATCTTTGAAATAAGAATCTTTTGCTCTAATTGTGGATGCGGTGTGACGTCATAGCTCACAAATAGCCTCCGTCAATAGACAAAAACATTTTCAAATTTAGAACCATCGACAACACGAGATGAACCATAAACAAAGTATGACGTCAGCAATACCAACTTGATAAATAAATGCCTACATATTATGTCACATTTTATCTGTTTGTCTATGGATACACGTGTTATTTCAATCAACACTATGTTCTGTTTTTGTATTGGTAAATATGTATTCAATTCTGTTGAAAGATGAATACCCGAAGAGGTATCTAGAACAGATGTAACCTATTTATTTACACAGGTAAGATGACTTACTTAACTTCAATTACTTAATTTAAAGTCGTTACGAAACTGCACAGACTGGAAGAAGTTTGTTCAAGGATTTTCTTAATGTAATTGATACTCTATTTGCTTATTCCAACTAAACCAATTTAACAAAAAAATATTCAATACAGTTTTTCAGAACCATCAAACATTCAAGTAATCAAACATCTTCTTGGTGCAAAGTTTTCAGGCTACCTCTTTCCCTGCCCGGCTTGTATCTGAATCCTTTCCCGGGTACTCGGAGCGCTCTAAATACTCAATAATGGAGCAGGGTCGGTACTGAGGTCCCCTCCTGCGTTACTAGGCCGCGCTACAGACCTCGGGCGGCGCGCAAGGGGGTCAATGTCGATCAATTTGAGATGTACTCGTCACCCCAACAGTCGTCATGCACCCCCAACGTCCAATGCGTTTTGTTTGATAATTTTTTAGCTGTTTTCTAGCGCTTTATTCACACACAGCAAATACATGCTCGGCACCACCTAACGTGAATTTTCGATACAAATAAATGATGATGCATGGATCAGCTACAGATCAAACTAGTTGTGAATAGCCCTGTTGGAGTTACATTGACAAAAATAACATGTCTTTCTAATACGACCTAATCTTAGTTGACAAAACATATTAATGACACACGACAGAACATCAAAATGACAAAACATAACAAACAAAACAGTTGTCATGTGATGTATTTTCCTAAGATGTTTTGTCATAGTGATGTTATGTCATGTGTTTTTTATGTCATGCGCTGATGGCATACGTCGTTCTGTCATGTGTCGTTCTGTCATGTATCGTTATGTCGTGTGTCGTTTTGTCACTGTGTCGTTCTACAATGGAACCACTCGAAAATCAGTCTATAATCTAAGTTGCACAGAAATATATTGATATATTAAATGCATGCCCACAAACAGACACGTGTAAGTTCTCGCTTACAAATGCTACATGTGTACTTAAAAAGCAAACCTCAAATAAACATGAGATCAACAACTTTTGCCGTCCTTCCCTGAAACAGGTGTGACATTGGCAAAGTGAACCTTTTTTTACAGCATGGGTGGTCAACCAACCAACTGACAAGTTAAGGGAGTCTAAAGCTGGACGAAATATGGAAAAACCGGGGTGTGAGTCACAGTACCAAGATATAGCTGTCAGGTGTCTGGTCTTCTCAATTTTTCTCCATGCTGCTGAGACATGGACGCTTTCGAAATGTGGTGCTGGAGGCGCATGCTCCGAGTCCCATGGACAGCTAGACGTACCAACGAGTCTATTCGTCGTGAGCTACGTTCAGATAGCTTGACTCTGGCCAGCATTCTTATTATCGTATTCTTCAGTTCTTCGGACACGGGGTCCGTGGCAATGAGGATAGCCTGGAACGACTGGTCGTGATCGGTGGCTTGGAGGGGAAGGAGGAAGAAGAAGATCCCATTTTTTCCAATTTTTTACGAGAGAAAACACTAAAAAAGCAGTGCGCAAAAACTTAGTTTTTCATTGGCACTTCCTTAAAATTAGTCCACTTACTATGAGTATTTGCTCCCAATAAAATGTTTCATCCACGATTTCTTCGATCAGTGAATCATTACTTATTGAGTTTTACCTTTTAGGTGGCGATGTACATTTTTAAGGTAATATTATTAGTATTCATACGACTATTGAGGCGGCCACGTGTACTGTATGTACTTCGCCCAGCTGTGAGACAGAGAGGAGAGGGGGTTGTTATCAGTGGCGTGCCTACGGTTTCTGTCATGCGCATGCAGGATAATTAAAGTTGCACTAAATCGCACATAATAAATCTTACCCCTTTGTTTCTTTCCTCGATGTTTCTTAATCTCTTCAGACTTGATTTAATCAATAAATCTTTACATACTTAAGATCCTTACGAGGTACAACTATATTTTCACAGGAATTCATTGTATACTAAAAAAAAGCGGATTCTCGATCGCAAACAAGGAATAAGTTAATTATTCTGATATTTTAATAAAATGCACCGGACGCGACAGTATTTTCAAAACACAATAAGTCATTCATAAATCTGTAAACAGCTTCAGTCTGGAATCGTAAAATTTAATGGACGAAAAGCTTAGCTTATATGACATTGTTATTACGCGTACTCCAAGTACAATCTGTGAATGAATGTCGTGAATGTCATGAATGTCATGAATGCCGACTATCTTCATACAAGCTTACAGAGGCCAAGCTTTTTTTCATATGTTAAACAAAGACAGGTCTCTCAATCGCGTTTGAATAACACAGTTTCGTTCGTCAATAACTAATAATAATATCCCACTGCCACTCACAGATGGCAGTAGCACGAATGTTGATGGCGGAAATTTTAAAAAGATGAATGACGATTAGTGTCTATCTACGCAAAAATATTCTTATTTTCATTTCTGAGGGTACGCATGCTTAGCTTTTTAGCTTGTAAGACAGTCACGCCACTGGTTGTTATTCGTCCTCCATTTTATCCCTCAGTCCTTAAAAACATCTTCTAATACATTCACTGAGTAATGAACACGTGTGTGCGTGATTTACAGATGTCGGGAATCTGAAAAGTAAGCAAGGCTGAAGGAAAGTGACCTAAATGTTCGTGTAAACATTTGACATGAGAAAAAATGTACTATAATCTATGTTGGAAATATATACATATTACATTCAAGATTGATGTTAAATCCACATATAATGCCGCATGTGTACTTACAAATTTAAATCCAAACCTAAAATGAACATCTATTTAAAAATTTATTTAACCCTCCAACTCTTGCCGACCTTCCCTGAAACAGAGGGACCTTGAAAAAGTGAACCATTTTTTAAGGTATAATAATAATAATAATAATATTAGGATGATTTATTTGGTGAGCGCTGTTTTTGTGTGTATCACACCTCAAGAGCCCTTTATGGATCTAATCTAATCTTATTTAAGTTGCAAAGATATGTAACATTTGGGATTCATATTATATGCAGTCTCACAAGCAGACACGTATGGTTCACACTTACAAATGCTGCATGTGTACTTACAAAATTAAAATCAAAACCTGATTTGAACATAAGTCCTGCAACTCTTGCCGACCTTCTCTGAAACAGGGATGACATTGGCAAAGATAACAATTTTCTACAGAATGTGTGGTCAGCCTCATACCAACCTATTAGTCAAGAAATACAAATAATAAATAACTGACAACTGAAAAATCTGTATTTTTAAAGACAAAAGAAGTTTTGTCAATAGTAGATTAATATAGGTGTACACCGTTGGCAGCAATAATTATAGGCTTAAGAAATCTAGAAACTAAATGATCCTTTTGTACTCTTGAAGTTGGTAGAACGTTCGAGAGTTTTGCTGGAAAATTAGTCCTTAGAGACTTCTGTCAGTTCGTATATATGGAGCAAAATTGGATACAGCAAGACAGTTAGTTAGTCGCCTTTGATTGAAGAGTGTGTGCGGTGCTGAACTGTGAAAATAAATTTGAGTTGCTAAAAGTGTTAATAATAAATATAAATTGTAAAAATAAATTAAGTGAATTATAAGTATGTTTTAATTTAGAGACTTTCCGAACCAAAAACGCTACAATCCCATACATTATTATATTCACGCGATCGGCGGGAGTTTACGCAGTGTTTTATACTAGGGACTCTGAAGTTCATTCGCTTCTACAACGTGCAACAGCAATTAGCAACCTTAATGTTTTTTAAACTAAAACCAGGAAGTTTACAATTACAGTCATTGCTAACAGACCCCTCACGACCCTGCATCGCTTCCGATCTAGGGCTGGGAAGCGTACTTTTTTTTTGAGCTTGAAAACAGCACTGAACTGGGATCGAACCCTAACTCTCTTGTATTTTTTATGGTTTGTGTATTAACACTGTGAAAATTCATGTTTTTTCAATTGTTATTCACATAAATAACACTTTGTTAAACTTTATAACACTGTTTATATTTCACAAATAATATAATAAATTTAAAAATTAAATTTTAAATTTTAGATTATACTACAAACGTTTTCGACCAATATGGTCATCCTCAGGTAGTCTAACTCTCTAACTAACTCTCTTGCATTGAACGAAAGAGATATGTTAACTAAACAATCAACCGAACTGCAATACCTATAATCTATAATCGAAGTTGCACAAATTTATTAACGTTTAAAATTCATATTAAATTTGCATGCCTACAAAAAGACAAGAGTAAATTCGCGGTTACATATCGACTGCTCCAAGGAAGACAGCGCTAAGTCAAAAAAGATAGTTTTGCAGGAAAACCAATTCAATGTTATTTATTCCATGGAGTACAATGCATAAACTATTTTTTACATTAATTTATTAACGAATTTAAAAGAGATAGAGACACGGCTGTCATCTTGGAATAAAGATAATGATTTGTTACCTTCAGAAATGGAAATAAGTCAAAAACCTAAATTTCGGAGTTACTTATTTCTTCCTTGGAGCAGTCGATATGCTACATTTGTACAAACCAAACCTCTCATGAACCTTACAACTCTTTTCGCTTTTCCCTGAAACCGGGGTGACAATGGCAAAGTGAACCACTTCTCAGTCAGCTTCATACCAACCTGTCGGTCAAGGAAGCTTTTTTTTTAAATAAATTAAAGCATTACAATGTTCTAAAAAATAAAAACGCCATTTCCGAAAAAATCCCATTTTATAAATTCTGAAACAATTCGGGAGATGAAACTTGTGACATGCCGATGATATCTCGGAATTCCATTACTGCGAACCGAAATCTGGAGGATGACATCTAGTACGGGCAGAGAACTAACTGATGACAGATTCCCAATTGGAAAATTATCAGCATGACCTTGTATTATCTCAACTTGTAAAATACTTTGTTATAAGCATGGTGGTCTGAATTTAATATGAGAACTAGCATTAAAAGAAGAAGAAGACGATTTTGACGTCTAATCTCATTTTGTCTTACAACTTAAAAGTTAAAAGAGGAAGAAGACTTGTCTAACGTCTTATGTCATTTTCTTAGTTGTAAAACTTTCTCTTGTGTACTGTGTTTGCGGCAGTGAGCCAAATAAATGGCGTGCTGAAAAAACATCGAGTTTGATTTCTGCGAGTAGTAGTCCTCTCCACTTTTGCCCAGAATTCCTCTCTTCCCTACCATCCTTTCTGATTCCGACATCCGAACCAGTTTAGACCATTTTTAGACCACATGGAGTTATAATTCGTTATAAGTTTCTATCACAAAAACTACAAGGATTCCCGTATAAAAAATTATAATCTATCTTTAATAAGCAGCGAATATATATTAATACGAGTCGACGGTTAAAAGGAAGTAGGGCATAAGTGACGTTTTGGTCAATAATTAGTTATGAATGCTTTCCTAATTAAAATTTTCCGCTCTTTCTAATGCGCTAACTCCCATAGCTCTACGCTGATTTTTTGTTGTTGTTTATACCCTGAAGAAGATAATGATGATGGATGATTTATTTCCTGTGGCGCCATTTAATGGTCCAGGACCATCTCAAGGGCGCATGGCTTCTGGAGAAAAGCAGGGTCTTTAGTCCCATTCTGAAGGTGGTGGCAGGCTGGTTCGCGCGAACAGGAGAAGCCAGTTTATGCATGTGAAGTTCTGAATTGTTGGGCTGATTGGGTTAAATTGAATTGTTAGGTTTAAGCAGCGTTTAAGTTAAGCAAACCTCAAATGAACATAGTTCCTTCAACTTTTGATGCTCTTCCCTGAAATATGGGTGGTGGTAGGGACGAAATAATTAGGTAGGTATTTGGTTTGGTGAATTTAGGGCGATCCATTTTGCGCTCTGGCAATATACCTACCAGCATTTGGCGGGCTGGTACTCACGCGAACAGTACGAATTACGACGCGAAAGCCGCAACATCGCTCCACATCCAAATATCAATCTTTTAACTGCCGCACGCGCCAGCAGAGAATAAAAAGTGCATCAACATCGAACCCATCCATCAGGAGTTACCCGGCCGGGAACAATCCAAATCAGCATATTGGTGAGTCAACTTTTACTTTTTTTTTTTTTTTTAAGAAAGCCTATGCGGGAGACTCCCTAGATTCGAGAGACTCTAAGGGTCTATGACACTTGTTATAGTGCTGCAGAGGTGTTGGTGATGTGGTAGTTTTCCATGTCCGGTTGCAGGGTCGTTAGCTGCGCAGTGCTGTGGTGTGTGTGGCATTGCTTTGTTTTGAGACACTGAGAGGAAATGGCGATTGATATTGGCTTTGAAAAGGGCAAGGTTAAATTGGGATGGAAACACAGATACCGGTAACTCATTCCATAAGCGGGCAGTTTGGCAGAGGAATGAGTCGTGAACACACCAAGTTCTCATAGTTTTTATATCGACTGCAAATGGTTGAATGTGAGCCGTTCTACGAGTTGCCCTTGTTGTGACGAGAGGAGGGGGTATAGTGTGCTGAATCCATGTGCTGAAAGTTTCGTCTGGGTCCGATACTCTCGCGCCATTGGGAATCTACAAATTGTGAGGTTGAACTCCCTAAGGAAGAAACGAAAAATACAGTCCATTCCGCATTCGCCCAACGAGGTGGTACTGATGATTTATCCTGGAGCTGAAATAATTTCCTCGCAAATTTCAACACTCGACAGGATCTTGTTATTTAATTTTGGCCGACATAAAACGATGTGGCTAATCCTGGGGTACGCGAAGTTCACGAGCAGCACTTGTCGCTCACATATTTGCGCGGTCTCAACTTCCATAAAGGCATTCCCGCGGTTTTTAATAACCCCCCTCCCCCCTCCTGCTGCCTCCCCCTCAAAGTGCGCGCTTTTACTCAAGCTACAACCACCACAAGTAAAAAGCTAAACGTTCAAAGTCAACAGTTGAGTTTTGCCGGAAAATGTAAGGACACGAAATTAAATTTATGCTAAATTGGTCTGAATTTAATCTAATAGCTAACATTAAAAGAAGAAGAAGACGATTCTGACGTCTTACATCATTTAGTCAGACAACTCAAAAGATAAAAGAGGAAGAAGACTTGTCTGACGACTTATGTCATTTTAGTTGTAAAACTCTCTTGTGTTCCGGTTGTCCAACTGTCAACATGTGTTTGCGGCAGTGAGCCAAATAAATGGCGTGTTGAAATACATCGAGTTTGATTTCTGCGAGTTGTAGTCCTCTCCACTTTTGCCCAGGATTCCTCTCTTCCCTACCATCCTTTCTTATTCCGACATCCGAACCAGTTTAGACCATTTTTAGACCAATTTATTTTAGGAATAATCAATTTATTTGAGGGCATATAAATGCAATTAAGCTATTCATGTAGTGTAACTTCCTGCCACGTTGTCCTTGAAGGGTTGCGCATGTGGTGAGGAGCCGGCCGTACGTTAACCACTTCAGTTGTAGTGGGGGTTTCTCAGCTCCCGAAGGGGCTGGTTCTAATTTAATTGTGAAGGCTGAGTAAAGCTTGCCGGTATTTTAATTTCGGGTTTGAAATAAACACCGAAACAGGAAATCATTTCTGACACCCTCGGTGGGATTCGAAACCTTTTATAATTTAAAAACAGTTTACAAACTTTAACCGCTATCATTGCAGATCAACCGTCATTACAGACGCTGTTTCAATTCCTCTGTTCATGCGATGGTTGAGTATTCATCCATAGAGTGTTTTTAAAATCATCCATAATTTTACCGTAAGAGCCCGTTCCCACTTGTCGGGTGTCGGATTCGTATATTCATCGGAGGTTCCAGTTGCAGGGCATTTCGGACAAAATCGGTTTCCGACAAGTGTGAATAGCTCCATACATAATGTTCTGCCACTGAAACCTCCGAGGAATATACGGATCCGACACCCGACAAGTAGGAACGAGCTCTAAAATGTACAGAAATTGAAATACTCATTAGAGGCGCTGTTTTAGACTCCCTACAATTTTCGGAAAACGCTGCGGGTGAGTTTGGACGTTGAGTTTTATACTTGAAGGAAGGGATGTGAAGGGGAAGAAAGGAAAATGTAATCTAGAAGTAAACTAATATAACGTTAAGATCCTCATTGTAAAGGGAGAATACAAAACTTAATGTGAGGCAATTAAGAAGCGTTTGCAGTTCACTCCTTTTAAATTACTTCTTCTTGTTCTTCTTGATTTACACTTTCGATCTGAGATTCACAAAAAACTTCATTTTGTTATAAACTAATATTTAATGTTAATTTGTGAAGTTGGAGGCTTATTCAATATGTTTTTTTTTTACTTACACTCATGGAATTTTTCTGTTTAGATTTATTTTTTAGGTTCTCTTTTTTATATGCCTAAATGTTATTTATTATTTGTATTTCTTAACTTATAGGTTGATATGAGGCTGATCACCCATTCTGTGAACAAATGATTCACTTTTCACACTTCTGGATGTTTCAGCTTTCATAGCCATCCAACATCCCTGCTCAAACTACAGACTTTATGTTGTATTGAAATCATGAGTGACTGTCGTGCCAATGACGTCACATTTTTGTCCTATTTTAAATGCGCCGACCCCATTGTCAAGGCAGCAGTTGACTCACTTCTGACCTGGTCACCTCATCTTTGTCTCGCCACAATCGCATTAATTGTTAATCAGCTTAGCCCGTAGCGCTGTCGTAGCGCCCGGGAGAGAGATTACCGCTACGGTGCGGCGTAGACTCTACGGCGTAGACTCTACGGCAGGCGTGTCACATCCAGTTGATATGGCGGGCCAAATGATGCACGATTAGCATATATGCGTCCTTATCATTCAGTATTAAGTCGCTTTGCTAACGTTGAAAATACTGGGCCGAGTGGTGAGTGGTGTGACCTGGGAGAGTGTGTGTTTTATCCAACTTAGCACAGTAAAAATAAAAAGCAGTGAGCTGTCACAGGCCTGTCTCGGCGGGACGGTGGGCTCAACTCATACCCGTCCTGTAGGTATGTATAAAAAGAACCCACAGGGAGAGACTACCTACCGACGCTGACAAGCTGACGGTAGAAGCTCTCTGTAAATAAAAAAAGATTTTGACTGGTGGTTCTTGCGTGTTTCATAGTTTATATAGTTTAAAGTGTCGGCCAATATATGCCACAACATCTGTATCAAATTGAAGCTGGACTGTTTTGGTGTTCATGTGTTTTTTGTGAATCGTAAATTTTGATAAAATTATCTATTATATCGTTGTGCAGAGGTGGGTACTTGCGGCGGCGAATATTATTGTGAGAGAATATTTATATTGCCGCTGCATCTACAAGAGGTACCTACGTCCGATTGACAACTGTGTCGGCATGCGTCGAACGTTTGTGTGTGTGTAAGTGTGTGTCTGGTACCTGTGCATGTCGCTACAAAACACGTTGGTACATACAGTGCGCGTCTACTCAGTGAAACAACTCACTGACATTTTTGCTGAATTAAAGCCGAACTCTACCAAATTCAACACATCATCATGGCCACGTTTAATACTCCGACGACGCAGAAGAAGACCGGGGAAGAGAGGTGGACAAAGGTTGTGCTACTCAGCACGGCCAGCGCCGCTTCTTTTGCCAGCGCAGTTGTGCAATGATGAGGAGCGTGCTACCAGTGACCAGCCTTCGGTGGGACCTCCACCCTCGAACTCCCTGCCGACTGGCAGCGGAGGAAGACATCGGGAAGCATTGGAGAAGACAGTGAAACTGGGTTGCTGGAATGCGCGCTCTATTGCAAATAAGATTGTTGAAATTGACGACTTTTGTAAGAGCCATGATCTTGACATCCTCGCCCTAACAGAGACATGGCATGAGAGTCACGACTCTGCATCACTGAGAGCATTGCGCGCTTTAGGATACACGACGCTTGAGGAAGCACGGGCAAGGCCGCGCCGTGGTAAAGGAACAGAGAGCATCTCTTGGTCCAATCACGGCGGTGTGGCCTTGCTGGTACGTTCGGGATTTCGTGTGGAGAAGATCAAAATTTTCCCCACGACGTCTTTTGAGTGCCTTGTGTGTCGAGTGTCTTCGAGTGCGGCTCTCACTGTTGCTGTAGTTTATCGTCCGGGCTCCAAGCCTGTAACGGCTGAATTTTTTAGGGAGTTCCGGGAACTATTTGAGACTCTTGTGACGCGCAACGAGATGTTTCTGGTGGTCGGGGATGTCAACGTCAGGCTTGAGCGTGGAGACGACACTAACAGTGTGGCTCTCACCGCCTTGTTAGCGGACTGTGGCTGCAGACAGTGGGTTGGTGCACCAACTCATGATGCGGGTGGCCTACTGGATGTAGTTATAGCCAGAGAGGAGGACGCACCTTCAGAGACGAAGGTAGTAGATATAGGTTTGTCGGACCACAGATTGGTGACATCTAGCCTTAATGTGGGACGGCCTGTTCCTGTTTATAAGAGCATAACCTCTAGGTGCTGGAACGGGTTCGATCTCGAGATCTTTAAAAAAGATCTTTCTGTTTCACCAGTCTGCTGTCCGGAAACCTATGTCTCAATGCAACCGGACGAGTTAGTAGACTTGTATAATAAATCCTTGGGCGATTTGATTGGGCTGCATGCTCCAATCAAATGTAAAGTAGTCAAAGAGCGAAACAGTGCTATCTGGTTTGACAATGAATGCCGTACGCTGAAACGCAATATGCGAAAACTAGAGCGAAATTTTAAAAACGGTAAGCCAGGTAGCACTAGGCAATCATGGATTGACGCTCAAGGTGTGTACAGGTCTGCTATTCTCCAGAAGAAATCCGATTTTTATTGTGGAAAGATTGCTGAGGCAAAATCCCCTCAGCAGGTGTGGAAGCTTCTGGAGAACTTGTCTGGGAGTGCTCGGGCTGGTGTAGGTTTGACGTCGACTGCTTGCGATTTTGCCACGTATTTTGAAAACAAAATACCTCAATTGCACTTTGCTTGGGTTGCAGGTACTTCTGTCTCAAGGATTGGAAGTGCTTCGCGACTCGAAGTATTTGATTTAACTGACATAGATGAGGTGTGTCAGATCGTGGTAGGATCGCCAAACAAGCAGTGTGGCCTTGACCCTGTACCAGTCTGGGTACTCAAAGAATGCATCTTACAGCTGGCTCCATTTATTGTTAAGGTAATCAATGGATGCCTAATGGATGCCACTGTTCCTCCGTCTTTGAAGGTAGCACACATCACGCCAATCCTTAAAAAGCCACAGTTGGATCCCGGTGATCCCTCAAATTATAGACCTGTGTCAAATCTGCCATTCTTGTCGAAGGTGCTGGAGCGGATTGTCTCGCGGCGGTTGGTATCCTATCTGGATGCAAGCGGCTTAATGCCTAAGAGGCAGTCTGCATACCGGAAATATCACTCAACAGAAACCGGTATGCTCATGCTTGTATCGGATATGATATCAGCTGTGGAGTGTGGTAATCTAGCCTTACTGGCGCTTCTTGATATGAGTGCGGCCTTTGACACAGTAAGTCACCCAATTCTTATTGAGAGATTGGAGGTGTCATTTGGTTTGACCGGAGGGGCTTTGGCGTGGTTTTCTTCCTATCTGGTGGAGCGCAGACAGGCGGTGCGTATTTGTGATAGTGTTTCACCTACCTACTCGCTGTCTTCCGGGGTCCCACAGGGCTCTGTGCTGGGTCCGATCCTTTTCATATTGTATACTGCTGAGATTGAGAGTATTGTTGAAAAATGGGGCCTCATCGCACACTCATATGCAGATGACTGGCAAATATACTCTCATTCTCGGCCAGACATGGCTGAGGACCTCAGTTGCAGGGTCTCTGGGTGTATCGCGGAGGTCGGTGGGTGGATGAGGAACAATGGCCTAATCTTAAACATGGATAAGACGGAGATACTCTGGGCAGCCACATCGAGGCGTGACCACCTTCTGGTGAATAGAGTACCACTCTCCATAGGAGGTAAGCTAATCCAGCCTTCTGATTCGGTAAGACTTCTAGGAGTCTTACTGGATCGTAACCTGACACTGGATAGGCAAATAGATGCCACAATAGCTTCTTCTTTTTTTTCGCTTCGCCAAATAAAGGCAATAAGAAAATGTCTGCCGTCAGATGCGGTTAAGACCCTGGTGAGTGCGTTTGTGATGTCTCGGATTGACTATTGCTCGACGCTTTATAGTGGTCAGCCGAAGAAACAGTTTAATCGCTTTCAATCTGTGTTGAATTCGGCAGCAAGACTCATATTCGGGATTCCCAAATTCGCTCACATCACCCCGCTGTTAAAAAAACTTCATTGGCTTCGTTTCCCGGAGAGGGTGGTCTTCCGTGTTTGTTTAATGGTATATAAAGCCATCAATGGCTTGGCCCCACCTTATCTGGCTGATATGATTTCACCTGTTGAAATGGGTGTTAGGAGGCAGACACTCAGATCTGCGGGTGATGGAGTAGTCAATTTGGTTCAGCCGCGCCGTCAGATTCGTACAAACTTCGGAGACCGCGCTTTCCGTGTTGCGGGGCCGGTGGAGTGGAACAGACTGCCACCCGGAGTGAAGAACTCCAAATCTGTGGGTGTATTTCGAGGAGCACTCAAGGCACACTTGTTTAGAAAGTCTTATCCATGATCGGAGAGGGCCCTTGAGGTGTGACACACACAAAAACGGCGCTCTCTTATCATGTGTAATTTAAAATAAATCAGCCTGTTATTATTATTATTATAGATGATGATGATGATGATGGGTGATTTATTTCCTGTGGCGCCATTTAATAGTCCAGGACCATCTCAAGGGCGACATGGCTTCTGGAAAAAGCAGTGTTTTCAGTCCCTTTCAAAAGGTGGTGGAGGGATGGTTTGCGCGAACACCGACGGGCAAATTGTTCCAGGCAACCGGCCCGGCCACCGCAAAACTCCTGTCTGCAAAATTTGATGTGTTCGCTCTTTTGGGCACTATGACCTTGTTGACAGCAGTAAGGGCAGAGCGTAGTGGTCGTTTTGAAGGTCATCATACAAATCTACATATTTTCTCAAGGGCGGAAAGCCTTCCCGTGAAGTAAATAATAATAAAATATTGATTCCATCCCGGTCACGCGGAGGGTGCAATACGTGACTAGCCATATAAAAAAAACATTGATTGAAAAAAAAACATAAGAAAATAGAAAATAGAAACAGCTGACAGCGTGGAGATGAAGAATGCGTTGTGACTGAAAAACCTATGCTAACCAACAAGAAACAAAAGAAGAACCTCTAGGTCAGAAGCGTGCCCATGACTCTGAAAGTAAATTGTTCGATGTTACTGAAGCTAGTAGCATACCTCGGGTGGCACTCCTTGTAGGATTTTTGCTAAATCACGAGTAGCGTAAATAATAAAATAGATAATAGAAAATATTAATATAAAGTAAATTGAAAGTCAATATTAAATGCCTGTGTCCTGCCAGTGTTCACTTATGGTATTGAGACAGTCACAATGTCACAAAAAAGTGCCCACAAGCTAAGAGTCACACAGAGAGCAATGGAGAGAGCCATGTTGGGTGTCAGTTTGCGGGACAGACTCAGAAATGAGGACATAAGAGTCAGGACAAAGGTTTCCGATGTCATCAAGATGGCGGCAACCCTCAAGTGGCGATGGGCGGGACATGTCGCTCGCGATCCAGATGAAAAGTGGGCAAAGCGACTGCTGTGCTGGTGCCCAAGGACGACAAAGCGTGGAGTTGGGCGCCCACAGTTGCGTTGGCGCGACGATGTTCAGAGATGTGCGGGACTTGCCTGGATGCGGATCGCTCAGGATAGAAATGAATGGAAAATGCGAGAGGACGCCTACGTCCAGGAGTGGACGATCAATACAGGCTAAAGAAGAAGAAGAAGAAGAATAGAAAGTCTAAGTTCAGGATTACTGTAAATCTGTTGCGGACGCAGCTTGGCAAAAGGAAGCGCAAAATCGCTGAAAAGTGGACAAATTTGATAAAATGCATATCTCGGCAGGCCGCAATAATGCTTCGGCGGGCCGCTACTTTGACCTGCCCTGCCAACGTAAGAGTAGAGCTATTCTCATAAACACCGGGCGCATTATGAAGCGGCGGTACTTACTTAGCTGGAGGAATCGCTTCAGAAATTCATCGTCTCGGTGATGCGAGAATTTCCCCGCGGAAAATTGTTTCATCCACTTTTGGTTTTATTTAATAAATAGCATTTCACTGTCATCTTTTCTTCAATATATATATTTTTTTTTTTTTTTTTTAATATAAGACATTTTTAGTACATAGGTACATTACATTTTTTTTTTAAACTTATTTCTACTACATAATATTCAATTGTTTTATATGCTATACCTCACCAAAAAGAGTCAAAGCTCTTGTGTGTGGTGAGGGAAATAAATTATAGTTTTTTTTTTAGGATGGCGAAAAGTGCGATTTCGTCCTTAAAGAAAAAAAATAACCATTTTTTGAAGTGAATTCCTCGACTTATAGATTGGTGACAGTTATATTATACACTGTCATTATACTCGCAACCAAAAAACTATTGAGGAACGTTAAAATTTGAATCGTATCTAACATTAATTTATGAAGTGAAATTTCTCACAAAGAAAGAAGGAAATAATGCGAATAAGTGCTGTAATACTATTATATGTATTATTGAGAAAGACTCTAAAAATTAAAGATTGATTATTTTTTAAATTAAGAATTAAAAAATCAAAACTTTGTTTTATTCCACTTTTATTGATTTTTTGAGTAAGTCTATAATATAATAATATAATCTATAATCTAAGTTGCAAGGATATATTCATTTAAAGCTCTCAGATGTATGCCCACAAATCAACAAGTGTAGTTCGCGCTTACAAATGCTGAATGTGTACTTACAAATAAAATCCAAACCTCAAATGAACATAAGCCCCACAACTTTTGCCGACCTTCCCTGAAACAGGGGTGACATTGGCAAAGTGAACCATTTTTTACAGTATGGGTGGTCAGCCTCATACCAACCTATAAGTCAAGGAAAGTTAGTTACGGAGAAGTACGTTACAAATATTTTCGGAATCACTTCGGAAACACGTTCCTTGACTTATAGGTTGTTATGCGGCTGACCACCCATAATGTAAAAATTGGTTCACTTTGCCAATGTCACCTCTGTTTCAGGGAAGGACGGCAAGAGTTGCAAGGCTTATGTTCATTTGAGATTGGGTTTTTATATTGTAGGTCCACATGCGGCATGTGTTAGCGCGAAATTATACATATCTGCTTGTGGGAATGCATTTAATATAAAACTTAAATGATATATATCTTTGCAGCTTAGATTAGATTAGATTAGACTTCCATCTACCTAACAATTACTACAATTAAACTTAAAAATTAAGACAGTGGAGTGGGATCTGTCGGTGGTAGTGGTAAGGGAGGGAAATTCTTAATTTAAAAAATAATCAATCTTTAAAAATGAGTTTCCTAAGTGTTTCACACAAATCTTTTGAAAACTCTAAAATTATTTTATGAAAAACCGTTGTGGAAAACGGAACGCATGTACAAACTCACAAAAATCATAAATCGGAATGAAATTAAAGAATTAAATTTCAAATTTCAACTAACAATTCAACCAAATAGTTTCTCCCAGCGTGTTGGTAGCTGTGAGGGTGTAATAAATAATAATAATAATATTAGGATGATTTATTTGGTGAGCGCTGTTTTTGTGTGTATCACACCTCAAGAGCCCTCTGCGAGCTTGGTCGTCGCTGTAGAAAGCGCCAATTCTCAAGCAAGACCCAGTTGTTGTGAGGTTGGATGGATCTTTCAGTGACCGGTCTTTGGTAAAGATTTATGAATTTTTCAACTCAGCGAAGAGCACATTCGAAATATGAATGGTATATTTTGTGTGCTCCGCCGGGATCCGAATCCACAACCTTCCATTTACGAGTCCGAAGTGTTGCCACTACGGACTACGGACCGGTCCAAGATGCCAACGACACGCGGTGTACCTGAGCGGTCACCCATTCAAGTACTGTCCGCGCCCAATGTTGCTTAACTTCGGTTATCTATGGGAACCGGTGCTTTCAACATGGCTAACGTAGTACTGTAACTAGGAAAACATGTTGTGTTAAAAATGTATTTTTTAATTCATCTACTTACTTTGTTTTCCTTGCATGTTAAATATTCAATAGTTCACAATGAGATGCATTCCCGTGAATGCAGCGCACGCGTATTTGTTGCACGTAGTCCTTCACCGTGTCGGCCACGTGTCCCTGAATACACAGCCTGCTCGTCCCTGACCTCCCCCCTCCCCCCCCCCCACCCCCACAGCTCTGCCCTAAATACATCCTGCCTGGATATCACTACTGGGACAGGCTTCGATCCCGTTGAATATAAAGTTTACCTAAAATTATAATTCACATTTTCCTGACTTATAGGTTGGTATGAGGCTGACGACCCATACTGTAAAAAATGGATCACTTTGCCTATGTCACCCCTGTGTCGGGTAAGGTCGGCAAAAGTTTTAGGGTTTATGTTCATTTGAGGTTTGCATTTTATTTGTAAGTACACCTTCAGCATTTGTAAACGCGAACTACACGTGTTTGTTCGTGGGCATACATTTGATATTGAGCTTTAATATTTTTATGATGGAGTTCTTTAAATAAAAGGTTGGTACGAGGCCGACAACCCTACTGAATTTTTCACTTTGCCAATGTCACCCCTATTTTTAAAAATGTCGGCAGAGTTACAGGGTGTATGTTCATTTGAGATTTTGTTTTTTATGTTGTAAGTCCACATGCGGCTCGAATGAGTGCGAACTTAAGCGTTATAAACTAAAAAAAATATTTAAGTAATAATAATAACAATAATAATATTAGGATGATTTATTTGGTGAGTGCTTTTTTTGTGTGTATCACACCTCAAGAGCCCTCTGCGAGCTTGGTCGTCGCTGTAGAAAGCGCCAATTCTCAAGCAAGACCCAGTTGTTGTAAGGTTGGATGGACCTTTCAGTGACCGGTCTTTGGTAAAGGTTTATGAATTTTTCAACTGAGCGAAGAGCACATTCGAATTATAAATGGTATATTTTTTGTGCTCCGCCGGGATCCGAATCCACAACCTTCCATTTACGAGTCCGAAGTGTTGCCACCGGACTACGGACCAGTCCAAGTAACCACAGAGTAAAAGAAAAAGTGAGAAAAACAGAGAATCCTACGTCATTTAAAATACGTTTTCAAACATGTTACACGAAATAAAAAAGTTATGAGATGTAATTTGGCTTTTCCTCATAACGCATGATAAAAACCTAAACACAACATCATCCCTTCATAATGCCATGATAACATTTGACAGGGACGTAGGGTCGAGATGGAATTTGTGTACAGACAAAAATAGCTCTCGCCCCGTCTGAAAAAAAAAATGGAAAGACATAAACGCGAGGAAGGGTTCGACCGAAATCATATAAATAAGGGAATGTTTATGGAGGTGCAGGTTCCCAAGTAAAAAAGCAATACGCCTAACTCAAAAAATAGCGTTTCGCCAAATAAATTGTTAAGAATATGTGTAGTTGTCTTTGTGTGTTAGTGTAATAATAAGTTTCTCTAAAAATAAATAGACACTTATATAGACAATTTCTACTTAATATTAATTTGTATTTGTTAGAGATTGGTTAAATCGATTGTTCTGGTAAAATCTAGCAAGGTTGTCCGGTCGATACCTCAGTTGGTAGAGTGCTCGCATTCCATGCCGTGAGCACGGGTTTGAATCCCACAGAGGGTGTCGGAAATGATTTCCCGTTTCGGTGTTTATTTCAAACCCTAAAATAAAACACCGGCAAGGTTAACTCAGCCTTCACAAGATGTGAGTACCAGCCCTCTCGGGAGCTGGGAAACCCCCACTTTAACTGAAGTGGTTGGCGTAAGGCTGGCCCCCTTACCTGTAAAAATAAATATGTTCAACTCGCCATATGCGAACCTTTCGGGGATAATGCGGCAAGAAGTTACACTTTATTATAGTGTTATTATAGTGTTATGTAAATAGTAGATTAATATAGGTGTACATCGAAGGTAGTAATAATTATTATAGGCTAAAGAGATCTAGAAATGAAATAATACCTTTGTACTCTCGAAGCTGGTAGAGCGTTCGAGAGTGTGCTGGCAAATTGGTCCCTAGAGACTTCTGTCTCTGAGGGTATATAAGGCGCAAATTTGGGTGCAGGAGGGCAGATAGAAATTCGCCTTTTGCCAAATAAATTAAGTGTAAATAAATATCCAAAAAGACTAGTTTTTTTTGTTTAAGGTCTATCCGAACCCAAAAACACTACAATATACAGTAATTAGTAATTACACTTATTTCTTTCGAAACATATTAATAACTATCTCAGTATATTTCGCCCACCCCCAGTGTTGAAGGCGTCACATCTCCCGCCCCCTTGATTAACAGGCTGCAACTGTGGAGGGGGCGGACAGCGTTAGGGATGAAATAAAATAGATACACTACAGCAGGGGGCAGGACATTCACTTGGGGTTATCAGGAGTAAGGACAAGAAGAAAACGCTAAGAGCCTGAAATCATGCTGTAAAAAATTGGTTAACTTTTGCCAACGCCCCCCAGTTGCAAGAAAAGGCGGTCTAATCTAGTCTAAGTTGCAAAATATATGTAACATTAAAAATTCACATTATATGCACTTTCACAAACAGACATGCACAAGTTCGCGCTTAAACATGCCGCATGTGGTCCTACAATATAAAAACCCGAATCTCACATGGACGTATACACCCTGCAACTCTTGCCGACCTTCCCTGAAAACAGGGGTGACTTTGGCAAAGTGGGTGGTCAGCCGCATACCAACCTACAAGTCAAGGAAGTCGGTAAGAGTTGAAAAGTTGATGTCAATACAAGTTCTGGTTTATTTTGCATGTACACATGCAGCATTTGTAAGCGTAAACTTACACATTTCTGCTTGTGTGTATGCATGGGGTTTCCCAGCTCCCGAGGGGGCTAGTACTCATTTCTTGTGAAGGCCGGGTAAGCCTCGCCGGATTTTTTTGTTTGTTTTGAAGTTCACAACGAAACGGGAAATCATTTCTGACACCCTCGGCGGAATTCGGACCCGGGCTATAGGCATGGAATGCAAGCACTCTACCAACTGAGCTATTGTCATGGAATGCAAGCATTCTACCAACTGAGTTATCAGCATGGAATGCAAGCACTCTACCAACTGAGCTATCGGCATGGAATGCAAGCATTCTACCAACTGAGCTATCAGCATGGAATGCAAGCACTCTACCAACTGAGCTATCGGCATGGAATGCAAGCACTCTACCAACTGAGCTATCGGCATGCAATGCAAGCACTCTACCAACTGAGCTATCGCCATGGAATGCAAGCACTCTACCAACTGAGCACACTCTTCGTGTGTTTTATGTCCAGCCCCTTGTCTGTCAGGGCGCGCTCTGTATGGGAGGAAGAGGGAGGGTTAAGGAGGGGGTGAGAGGGCAGCTGTAAATAGTAGTGATTGAGGAGGCGGTTAGCTGAGGGAAGGATAGTCAGACCACTGGAAACTGGCGAATCCACCCAAAGCATTTCCTAGTTCTACAATATGCCGCCACCTTGAAGGTAAAACTGAAAAAGTGCCGATTCACTGATTTGAGAAATCGTGGATTAAACATTTAATTGGTTAAAACATTTAAGGAATCCTGTGCGGGAGGATCCCCAATTCTTGAAAGTCTTGGGGGTCTATGTCACCCTTCCAATTTTGTACTACTAATTTTGAAGACCTACTTTCCGGTATCTTTAAAGTAGCACTTAAGACAAATAACCTTGGGGGCCGTCCATAAATTACGTCATCGATTTTATATTTAATAATGTTATATTACTTCCATAATATTTTGTATATTTTGTAGAAATTGGTATGTACAAGAACGACGTCACTTTTGGTACTCGTACATCATTTGCCATCATCCGCAGACCAGACTCCCCCCCCCTCTTAATGCGAATGACGTAATATATGGAGAGCCCCTTATCCGTGATTAGAGGAAACAGCAGAGGAAACACATTCCTGATCTATGGCAAATTAATTTTTGTATATATGCTGCAATGCTGCGAGCTTTCGCGTTTGTGTTTAAAAATGTATGAAAACTTCTTTCAATAAACCTGTTTGTTCATACTGAAAATGTATGGAAATAAATTGATATCTAGCGGCAAAACGTGAAATTTTTTTTTATATTTTCTTTTATTTCATGCAAATTAAAAAAAAATACACAAAATAAAAATGGATTTAAATCTGTAATCTAAGTTGCACAGATATGAAACATTTGAGATTCATATTACATGCATTCTTACAAGCAGACATGTATAAGTTCGCGCTTACATATGCTGCATGTGTACCTACTTACAACATAACAACCCATTCCAAATGAACATAAGCCCTGCAACTCTTGCCAACCTTCCCTGAAACAAAGGTGAAATTTGCAAAGTAAACCATTTTTTTAAGTATGGTGGTCAGCCTCATACCAACCTATAAGTCAACGAAATTATTTTGTGTATTTCTTTACATAATCTAAGTTGCAAAGATACATCCCATTTGAGATTCATATTAAATGCATTCCCACACGCAGACAGGTACAAGTTCGCGCTCACAAATGCCCCATGTGGACTTACAAAATAAATAAAACTAATCTCAAATGAACATAAGCCCTGCAACTCTTGCCGACTTTTCCTCAAACAGAGATAAAATTTGCATGGTGAACCATTGCTTACAGTATGGGTGGTCAGCCACATACTAACCTTTTAGTCAAGGAAATTATTTTGTTAAGTTCTATAATTTAAGTTGCAAATATACATACCATTTGCGATTCATATATAATGCATTCCCACAAGCAGACAGGTACAAGTTCGCGCTTACAAATGGCCCATGTGGACTTACAACATAAAAACCTAATCTCAAATGAACATAAGCCCTGCAACTCTTGCCGACTTTTCCTCAAACAGAGATAAAATTTGTATGGTGAACCATTGCTTACAGTATGGGTGGTCAGTCACATACTAACCTTTTAGTCAAGGAAATTATTTTGTTTAGTTCTATAATCTAAGTTGCAAAGATACATACCATTTGAGATTCATATTAAATGCATTCCCACAAGCAGACAGGTATAAGTTCGCGCTTACAAATGCCCCATGTGGACTTATAACATAAAAACCTAATCTCAAATGAACATAAGCTCTGCAACTCTTGCCGACTTTTCCTCAAACAGAGATAAAATTTGCACTCCTTGACTGCTGAGGTTGGTATGCGACTGACCACCCATTCTGTAAAAAATGGTTCACTTTGCCAATGTCACCCCTGCTTCAGGGAAGGTCGGCAAGAGTTGCAGGGCTTATGTTTATTTGAGATTGGGTTTTTTATATTGTAGGTCCACATGCGGCATGTGTAAGCGCGAAATTAGGCATGTCTGCTTATGGGAATGCATTTAATATGAATCTCAAATGATACATATCTTTGCAGCTTAGATTTAGATTTAGAATTAGATTTAGATGGTGAACCATTACTTACAGTATGGGTGGTCAGCCACATACTAACCTATAGGTAAGTCAAGGAAATTATTATGTTTAGTTCTATAATCTAAGTTGCAAAGATACATACCATTTGAGATTCATATTAAATGCATTCCCACAAGCAGACAGGTAAAAATTCGCGCTTACAAATGGCCCATGTGGACTTACAACATAAAAACCCATTCTCTAATGAACATAAGCCCTGCAACTCTTGCCAACCTCCCCTGAAACACAGCTGAAATCTGCAAAGTGAAACATTTTTTAAAGTACGGGTGGTCGATTTTCTTTTTCAAAGGCATTTTAACGCGAGGAAACTATGCGCAATATACACATTCACCAAATGTTAAGGGGTTGGGCTGCGTAGCAGCCAGGGGCAACGCCCCTAGTCCTTGTATAATGCCGAAACTTAAACATCGGCAACTATTTTCATCATCTGTACGATGACGATTGTTAGTTTCTGTAACCATGGCAACCCCGAGTTGTACTGTGGGTGGTGTGGGATCGCTAATGAGGCTGTATGACGTCACGAGGAGGTGGAGAAGGGGAGTAAACTGCCTGGGACTGCGAGGGGGACATCGATTGTACAGAACAACTCGCCTGACGACATTGTGAGAAGAAATAGTCACGGAAACTGGGGTGAGATTACTGTTATCCGAGTTGCAAATGAAGCTTGCTTTTGAGAACTCTCCCTCAACACTTGGGTGGCTATTCTGAAAGTTAACTAAACATTCTGCACTCCTTATAGTTGTCAACCATCAACCGCAATCAACTAAAGTCAACTATAAACTACAATTAACAAATGATCTCACAAAACCAGCATTCTTGGCCGCTTAGTCATAATATTTTTAAGAATCCTCTGCCGGTCAATAGCTCAGGTGGTAGAGTGCTTGCATTCAATGCCGTGAGCTCGGGTTCGAATCCCACCGAGGGTGTCAGAAGCGATTTCCCGTTTCGGTGTTTATTTCAAACCTAAAAATAAAATACCGACATGGTTTACTCAGTCTTCACAAGAAATGAGTACCACCCCTCACGGGAGCTGGGAAACCCCCACTTCTACTAAAGAGGTTGGCGTAAGGCCGGCACCCTTACCTATAAAAATAAATAGTTTCCACTCGCCACATACGAAACCCTTCGGGAATAACGCGGCAATACTATATGTGTAGCTTAGTTGCGTTGCGTTGCGTTTCTCTGCGACAGACTCCCTAGATTTCAGATGGATCTGGAGGTATATGACACTTGTAGGAGTGGCGCAGAGGTGTGCAAGTTGGTGAGGTGGTGGTTGATGCACTGATACTTTGCAGCAGGACTGTTTGCTGCGTAGTGCTATGTTATGTTGTTTTTGTCATGATTGATATTAGTTTTAAAGATACCATAACCCCTAGTATACAACATTAGATAAATCTCACTTCTATCTATCTATAATCTATCTATCTATAATCTAAGCTGCAAGGATATGTTATCATTTAAGGCTCATATGAAATGCATGCCTACAGACAGGCACATGTAGGTTCGCGCCTACACATTCTGCATGTGTGCATACAAATAAAGAAAACCTTACATGGACATAAACCTTGCAACTCCTGCGCCGTTCCCTGAACCGGGGTGGCATTGGCAAAAGTGAACCAATTTTTCCAGCACGGGTGGTCAGCCTCGTACCAACCTATCAGTCAAGGAGCGATTCGATTGAGTAAATCAAAAATGCATTAAACATACGGCCATGCAAAAGGCACACTCCAAGTACTTCGCTTTATTACATCGTTTTGGAACAATAAATTTATTCACAGCAGTACTACTTGCAGGTCTTATTAGAAGCCGTTTACCCTCTACTGTGTCCATCCCACAAAGCTCTGAAATATACCGCGGGGCAAGACACAGTGCCGATTTATAGACAGTGAAAAAAAACTAGTTCTCTTTGGGTTTGGGCATGTGAAAAGAATGAATCATGATAGACTGACAAAGTATATATACAGGGGCAGTGTGAAAGGAAAAAAGAGGTAAGGGATGACCGATGAAATAATGAAGTGATCAGATTGAGCAGATTGTGAAATAATGGGATATACAAAGTGTAAAAGAAGAAAATGTATGAAAAAGGTGATGGATATGAATGAATTTTAAAGAGGTATGTGAGGATGGAGGCAGCTCTGCAGAGGCTCTGGCCACAGAGTTACAGTTACTCAATCCTTTCCCCGATTAATTACCTACAAATGGATTGTTCTAGGCTCCAAAGTTTTCACGTCTCGGGGTGTCTCCCGCACAGGTTTTTTTGAAAAGTACATTATCCTCGTGACTGGGCGGACATGCAGCTCTAAGGCGGCATTATCTCCAGGACAATGTTCGGTCGATATGAGCGCAGAGACGCCTACCGCCTACTCTATATATATTCTCCGCCTACACACAACTAACCTTATAATACGACTGACTAAAGAAAGGATGACACTGGGAGATGCGACATTTCTAAACCTAAGCTATATATTTTGAATGAAACACTTCAGCTTTTTGTTATGTCCAGTGAGAGATAACGGTGGTTGGCGTCTTCGGTACAACAAGAAGCTCTATGATAAAAAAAAGTCCGATGTGGTCAGTTTCATCAAAGCAGTGGGCTGGCCACATAAGTAGAATGTATGAGGCAAACTCTATTAAACGCTCTCAGCCCCTCAAGGCCGAAGAAGACCAGGGCTGGAAGTCACATCACCACGATAATTCTTACCAACCGATGACCTGTCAATGTCCAATCAGCTGTTCACTTGCGGCCATCTTGCCTTCATACTAATCTGAACGATATTTGTTAGGTAGGGTCTACCGTGGTGATGAGACTTCCAGCACAGAAAGGCCAAAAATGCAATGGATAAACTACGTGGCTGGAGAACAAAGGCGACAGTTGAGAGTGGAGGAGTATCCTGGATTCAGCCAAGGCCCACCCAGGGATTTCGATCTCATGAAGATGATGATGACTTCAGCCTAGTAAGATAGGTTTAGGTAAGGGTGACGCCTTAAATAAGCTTCAATTGCAAATACGAGTAGGTTTTTTTTTTTTTTTTTTTTTTTTTTAATTTAAAAAATAGATTTGTGGAAAGGAATGCAATCCACCAACCTATTTTACCTGACCAGTTGTCTTCATGCGAAAGCAGAAGCTTGTGTGCATGCAACGGCATCTGTTGAACCAGGGTCGAAGTTATCGTCGCGGGATTCGAACCAGCGTTATCCAGTTCCAAATAACCTGTCATAATCCCCGCGGCTATAACACCGACCGAAAGGTACTTCAATACTCAATTACTAAATTCAAAAAACTAAATTAATTTGAAAATACCGCGCCTTACGCCCAGTATTTTCAACATTAGAAAGGCGACTTTATTCTTAATAAACAGATCTCACTCATGTCAATCGTTTCATTATCTTATATTATTAATCATTTTTTTATCAGTTTAAAATCAGATAAGCTAACGTTGAAAATAACGGGCGTTAGTGTAGCACGTGCTTTATGTTCACATCCTACTTGGAGCAAATCTCAGAGGAGCAATACAGCGCGGCTTCCGTCTTTATGGGATGTACAGAGTATAGAGTGCAGTGCGCGGGTACATACAATATACATACAGGTACAGACAGGCCGCCTTATAGATTATCACAAGTGGGAGTGTTGGGGGAAGCAATCTAACATTGGATTAACCGCCAGTTTAACTACTACTACTACGCTTCACATGCAGTGTAACTTCTTGTACAGAGTATAGAGTGCAGTGTGCGGGTATATACATACAGGTACAGACAGGCCGCCTTATAGATTATCACAAGTGGGATTGTTGGAAGAAGTAATCTAACATTGGATTAACCGACAGTTTAACTACTACCACTAAGCTTCACATGCAGTGTAACTTCTTGTACAGAGTATGGAGTGCAGTGTGCATACAGGTAGGTATCACTAGTGGGAGTGTTGAAGGAAGCAATCTAACATTGGATTAACCGACAGTTTAACTACTACCACTAAGCTACACACATAGTGTAACCTCTTGTACAGAGTGCAGTGCGCGGGTATATAATAAATATGACAGTTAGATGCGATTCCGCGCATTGTTTCGGTCGATAGCTCAGTTGGTAGAGTGCTTGCATTCCATGCCGTGAGTTTGGGTTCGAATCCCACCGAGAGTGTCAGAAATGATTTCAAAATAAAATACCGGCTAGGTTTACTCAGCCTTCACAAGAAATGAGTACCAGCTCTCTTAGAAGCTGAAACCCCCCCCCCCCCTCTTCAACTGAAGTGGTTGGCGTAAGGCCGCCCCCCCTTACCAAAAATTAAACAGGTTCACTCGCCATATGCGACCCTTCGGGGAGAGCCCCACGAAAAGTTACACTATACGTGTAGCTTAGTTGCGTTTTGTGACATCGTTTGTACTGACTCTTATACACAATTACACACCCTAACTCTACCTTGACACCCCTTCTTACAAATTTGTTCTTTGTTTTGAATTTTCGAACTTGTAGATATGTTAAATATTTTGACATGTGTTTAAAATGAACACATTGCCATCTATGTAGATTTCAAGTAACCTCCTTGTTGGTATTTAAGTGTTAGGTAAAAACGAAAATATTTATGTTTCTACAAGTTGGTACTTCTGTCACTTTTGGATTTATTAAGTTTTCATGTATTGTTTGACACTTCCTTCCTTGCTCTTGAAAGTGAAACATTAAAACATCACATCTACTTTTGTATCGCAGAAAATCTAAATAAATCTTCCATTTAAAACCATCATCTGGAGTTTATTAATCAACCAGTTAATCAGATCTCAAGATCCATCTAAGCCACCACAGAAACTTTGACAGGATATTTCTCTCGATGTATTACTATTAATTTTCCGAGCAATGAAAACGTAGGTACATAAACAAATGTTTAAGTAGTTTTTTTTCCATTTTCTTTCTTGCAAATTTAATGGTTTAAGCAAGAAACAAACAGAATTAAATTTTGTTGATGTTTACTGAATTAAAAAACACTAATTTAAAAATCCACTTTCCGCTAAGATGTCAACACTTTTGTGTAACTAAGAAAACAGGGGTGATTTTTCATAATGGGCAAGGCTCCAAGCATGACTCAAAACGTGACTAAGCTACACAAATAGTGTACCTTCTCGCCTTTTTTTTTTTTTTTAATGGCTCACAACAGGTTACCCTAATTACAGTGCACCCTCTCAGCCATCAACAAGCTGGGAGGAACTCTTTTACCATGAATTTAAAGGTGCCTAAATTGTATTGAAATATATCAATCTTTGATTCGTTAAATGAGTTTAACACTCCGAGTTAAAGGATGTTGCGCCAAGACGTCAGTGCGACTCATCGGTACATAAAATAAATCATGACCTCGTCCCCGATTATAGTCATTTGGCACGTACAACCTGAAACCCTCCAACAGGGTGGGACTGTCTATTAACCCGTTGATGACCTTATGAGAGAGCACCATAAGGGTCCCTCGAAGGGGTTCTCCCCGAAGGGATTACATGTGGTGAGTGAACCTGTATATTTTTACAGGTAGCCTTACGTCAAACATTTCAGTTGAAGTAGGGGTTTATCAGCTTCCGAAGAGGCTTGTGGTCATTTCTTGTGAAGACTGAGTAAACCTTGCCGGTGGGTTTGAAAAAAACGCCGAAACGGGAAATCATTTCTGACACCCTTGATGGGATGCAAACCAGAGGCGGTTTCTATTAACGTGCATCCGTGCAGTGAGCTGCCTAGATTTTGTAATAATTTTAGCAAAAAAATGTATACACTTTTAATAAAAATATATCGTGTGGAAGATGTGTTAAAAGATCGCTGAAGTAAAAAATCACTAATAATTATACGAAGCGCCTGATAAGCGCAAAGGACCGCTGTGATACATAATATTATAGTATAATTATTATACTTCTCGGGGCATATCGCTCAATGCACAGAGATCTTGAAAAACTTCCATACATATTATGAAAAACTGTCGAATCCGTGGCTGTGAGAGAGATAGCAGATCAATCATAGCTTCTGTAACGCGGTAGACAAAGATGGCAAACGCCTTGCTACGTGCAACACCCAAATATTATGAAATAGTCGACGTGTGTTGACATTATATGAACAATGAACAATGAAACCATCATAAGAAAGACGAAGAAGTTGATTGTTCATATTTTTTGACGTGCCATCTTTTTAACGTATTTTTCCCTTATAACTACATCTACAACTCTTAAATATATCACAAATCATTAAGCTACGTGTAAAACAGTGCAGAGCATGATAAATCTTGTGTGAAACTAATAATAACATGTTTTTGTGCAGTTAAATATTTTGAGAGGTAGACAATCATTGTCACACAAAAAGTCAATAGTTCACAAAGAAAAAGTTCTACCGATTTTGACTATCGTTTGAAACACCGAGGGCGTACAAGTGATTATAATTTATAACTGCACTATTTTTGTTTGATTACCTTGGTTTTGGACCGATTTCTCGAGATATAAACATCGATGGAAGGTGGAAGGCGCAGGAAGGCGGTGACCACCACCCCGATCACAGTGTCGTCACCAGTGGACCTGGTGGAGGAGCTGCGGCTCATCAAGGTAGAGTTGAGAGAATTGCGGCCTCTGAAAGGCGTAATCGAGGCCCTTAACAAGGACATTGCTGAACTGAAAAAAGCAGTAACGTACCAAGATGAGAGGGTGGACGACTTGGCCCAAAAGGTTGGGGAGTATGGGGGCCGAATTGTGGAGATAGGTAACAAAGTGGAAGGCTTCGAGTGCAGACTTATAGCACTCGAACTCAACCAGGAAAAAAATGAACAGGAAAAGAGAAAAAATAACCTTGAGATTTCAGGAGTGCCTGAAAGCCCAAGGAAGGAGCCACAAGAAGTGGCGCTGGCCATAGCGGTGGCTCTTGGAGTCTCCCTGACTCCTGCTGACATCACCTTCGCCTCCCGAGCTGCGCACACGTCTCGCGAGGCTGCCAAGCGGCCCCGAGCCATAATTTTGCAGCTCAAGGAGCAGTCCAAGAAGGACGCGCTCTTGGCAGCGGTGAGGCGCGCAAAGGGTATCACTGCGGACAAGGTGGGATACGCCGGCAAAACGGCAGTGTATTTGAATGACCATCTGACAAGTACCAGCAAGTCTCTGCTGCGCGCCGCAAAGGCAAAGTGCCTGAGTGCGGGATTTCAGTTTGTCTGGTCAAGAGACTGTCGTTTATTCGTCAGGAAGAACCCCACTTCACCGCCAATCCGGATATCAAGAGAAGAGGACTTAAAGAAAATATTATAATCACTGCACTGACGTTTGGGCTTTTAATTTCAAATGAGAATATCACCATCATTTATGCACAATGGTCGAATGTTTTTGCAATCTTGTTCCGCTTTTTAAATGTTTGCTTGTTGGTCCTTTCGTCAATTAATGCTTGCACTTTTGCAATGGTTTTGTTCCTTATGTTTATTTGTTCTAATCTTCACTTAGTTTTGCGATTTTGCAGCTCAATGAGTGGAGGGCAAGGAAGTCTTGCAAAGGCGTGTAAATCAATAATAATTAATAATGTCAACATGCTAATTTTTAAGGCCAACCAACCTCAGCGTAAATCAACAAAAAGTGACCATCGACTAAGCCGCATTTATTTATTAATATCTAGGTATCTTAATCACAAAATAAATAAAAAAATAATAAAGTTTAATATCATTCAAGAGGATTATGATATTATCCATTATTCCACTACCATTATTCTATTAAATCTAAAAATAAAAAAAAATATAAAAGATAAGTCTCTCAAGCCAATTATATTTATTTTAGTAATTTATAGATTACGTTTATGTACTTTAACATCTTCACTTTTTTTTTTTTTTTTTTTTTTAAGCACCTTTATTTACTTTTGTTTCCCTTATATATTTACTGGATGTTCCCTTCGTCATTTGTTTTGTATTTTCGAATGATTATAATTGTTGCACTAACGCTTTACTGTCTTATGCTACTGTTACATTTTTATCTACTGTCTTTTTTGCACTACCATCTTTGCACTAGTTTATGGTTTTACACGGTTATTTTATTGTTTTACACTATTTCATTGTTTTACACTACTATTTTATTTACACTACTATTTTATTGTTTTTCACTACTGTTTTATTGTGTTACACTTCTATTTTATGGTTTCACACTATTATATTGTTTTACGCCACAACTTTATTGTTTTATACTACTGTTTTATTGTTCTACACTACTATTTTATTGTTTTACACTATTTTTACTTTTATATCTAATGTTTTACACTTCCTGTTTATTCACTTTTACATTTGTTTTACTTCAAGTATGCTATGTCTTGTAATTTTGATGGGTCTCACTCACACTTCGTATATTATAACACTTTATTCGGTAATACGTGCTCGGTGCACTAACCTAATTATCTATATATTTCTTACTCAAATTAATTCACAATTACCAAGTTTTAACCACACAGTTTTATATAATTATAATTACGAATTATCTATAATTTCACATATCGATGTATTCAGTATACTATCAGAATGTTAATGGCTTGAGATCTAAAACTCACACGCTGCTAACCAACATATTAAGCGATGATTACGACATAATATTACTGACGGAAACATTCCTTACGGACGGCATCTACGATGCTGAACTTATTCCCTCTAATTACAATGTTTATAGAAGGGATAGGGACTATGATCGAACTCTTCAATCGAAAGGTGGGGGAGTGTTAATATGTGTCAATAAAAACATTAAGTCTCGAGCACGTCCAGAGTGGCATTCGCTGTCGGAGGATCTCTGGGTAACCATTTCCACCGGTAATGCGAATCCCGACTTACACATCGGTTGTGTTTACATTCCTCCAGGGCCGACACACAACCTAAGCCTGCGTCAGCATATAGATAAAGCTTGTGAAATCTTTACTGAAAATGTTATTGACACATTCTTCATCGCTGGAGACTTTAACCTGTGCACAAATATATTCCCTCTTCCTGAGGGTAATACTCCTGATGACGAGTTTACACCTTATAGTGACCCATCTACCTTAATTGTACAAGATTTTATGTCATTTTCTGACCTTAGACAGTTTAACGGGCTTCCAAATGTTAATGGCAGAATTTTAGACCTAGTTTTATGCAACAAGAATGTGACGGTTGACACCCCTTTGTCTCCACTCGTGCCCGAGGATCGTCATCACAAGTCTCTATGTATGCGGGTGACGCATCATAGTGGCATTCTAAGCTCCTTACGTACGAGTACCCCGAGAATGGTGTACGTATACAAAAAGGCCGACTATACAATAATTAACAATTCTTTGTCTATGGTCGATTGGGACTCAATTCTGGATTCGGATGATATTGATGAGATGGTGGATAATTTCTACCGTGTGGTAAATGAAATTATTGATGAATATGTCCCGAAATCTCGATTATGTAGCACCAATACGCAGTACCCTCCTTGGTATTCCAACGCTTTGAAGAAAATCTTAAAAGAAAAACAATTGTTCCATACTAAGTTTAGGCGTTACGGAAATCCGTTGGACTACTCCACATTTTCATTACTAAGAAGTAGATTCAAACAACAGGAAAAGATATGCAAGCGTAAATATTTGAACCACATGGAGACGTCTATTAGAAATGACCCCAAAAAACTATTTTCCTTTATTAAATCAAAAAAAGGCGAAAGCTGTATTCCAAATGAAATGAAGTATGAAAATGAAATAAAAAATGATGCTGCTGGGATATCTGACTTGTTCCTTAAATACTTTTCCTCCGTTTTCGTGGAAGATGATGGTTTATCGGTTGCACGTCAATCTGGTGATTCATTTAATGATTGCTCCACTATCTCGTCCATAGTCATCAATGAGGATAGGTTATGTGAAAGCATTCGCTCATTAGACGTGAGGAAAGGTTGTGGTCCGGATGGTTTGCCGGTTATTTTCATAAAAAACTGTTGTGATAAATTAATTAAGCCATTAGCAATAATATTTAAAAAATCACTTAGTCTGGGTGTTTTTCCACGTAAATGGAAATATGCGCACATAGTACCAATTTACAAATCTGGAAATAAAGACAATGTTGAAAACTATCGCCCTGTATCTAAGTTATCTATATTTGGGAAGTTACTCGAAAAAATAGCATATGATCAGATTTTCTCCGCGGTGAAAAATGCAATTGATGTAAATCAACATGGGTTTTTACCAGGTAGGTCCACCGCATCAAATCTGGTACTGTTTACGGAAAAAATTCTAAAGATTATGGACGCAGGATCTCAGGCTGATGTGATCTACACTGATTACTCCAAATGTTTTGATAAGATTAGCCACAATATCCTAATTGCCAAGCTGGAGTGGCAAGGAATACACGGTGACCTACTCCGGTGGCTCAAATCATACCTGTATGATAGAACAATATCTGTAACGATTGGGGGAATCACCTCCAAACGTGAACGGGTCGTCTCGGGTGTGCCGCAGGGTAGCCATCTGGGTCCTCTTTTATTCTTAATTTTTATTAACGATATAAGACATTGCTTCCTCAATTCAAGCGTCTTACTTTATGCAGACGATATGAAGATTTTTTCAGAGGTGGCATCCGTGAGAGATTGTGTATCTATCCAAAGAGATTTGAAACGCTTTGGTGACTATTGTATCGTAAATAAACTTTCTTTAAATGTTTCTAAATGTTGCATCGTGAGGTTCACTAGGAAAAAGAACCCATTAGTCTTTGAATACGAGATTCAATCGGAGTTCGTGGAACCTGCCGATCAAGTACGTGATCTGGGGCTTGTATTAGACAATAAATTGAGATTCAATTACCACATAGATAGCATCATTAAAAGATCATACAAACTGCTTGGGTTTGTTTTGAGATCTTGTAAGCCATTCCGAAACACTGCAGTGGCATTATGTCTTTATAAAGTTTACGTAAGACCAATACTTGAATATGCTTGCCAAGTTTGGAACCCGCAATATATCATCTATGTCAATAGATTAGAGGCCATCCAAAAACGCCTCATCAGGACACTCTTGTACCGAGACGGTCTCCATCGAGAGCTTGCCGATTATCATACGGCGCTGCAACACTATGGTTTGTTTTCGCTCCAAGCGAGACGGAGTATTCTGGACCTAATGTTCCTATTCAAACTCATCCGGGGTAACGTGTCTTGCTCCGAACTCCTGTCTGAAGTGGGAATCCGAGTGCCTAGGATGACGTCAAGAAACACCAAAATCCAGCTCTATATTCCGTCTCACAAAACAAATTCATACGGAAACTCATTCCTCTTGAGAGCTTCGCGGTTGTTCAATGAAAAGTTTAGTGAACTGGATATTTTTTACCAATCGACCAATACTTTGAAAAAGTTAACGACGGCCATACTTTGCCCTTAATTCTTGATTAATGATGTAAAATAATAATAATAATAATAATAATTGTAATTGTAATAATAATAGAAACGTGTTCATGAAATATAATGAATAATGAATTTTGACTAGAATTTCAGTGTGTAGGTATTAGTGAGTGGGAAAAATTAAAATTATAATTGAAAATATTGGCATGTTCAAGTGAATGTAAGGCTGATTTGATATATGTAATTCTGTTTTTATCTTTTATTGTTTGGTGTAATTACGGTTATCATGATTATTTTAATAGGTTTTTATATTTTATATTTTGTGTTTGAAAAAAGAAAGGAAAAATATCTTACTATCATTAGTATTGATATTTATATTCTTTTTTTTATTTTAATACTTATATTTAATGTCAACATTGTATGAAAAAATATCATATTGTCATTAGTATTTATATTTATATTCTTTTTTATATTCTTTTTATTTTTAATACTTATATTTAATGTCAACATTGTAATTGGGAAGGTACAACATCAATTGTATATATTTTTATTATTGTTTTATATATTTTAATGTATTTTCCTGTTTTGTTGAATAAACTATTTAAAAAAAAAAAAAAAAAAAAAAAAAATAAGTTAGACCTCCGCACACTAGACGACAGGCGACAGCGACTTGTCGGCGCGAATCGGCGATCGGCGCGACTCGGCGACAAGTGTGCGGAGCTTTGAACAAAATATATTAAAACTGTCGGCCGCAGCCTGTCGTCTAGTGTGCGGAGGGTCTTACTCTCCTTAGCATTTTAAAGAAAACATTGGTTATTACAATGTTGATTATAAATAATAATTGCCAAACTGGACTCTGGATGATTCACATCCGTTCAGTTGTTAGTTGACGTAGAGATATACAGTCATCGGTTGGCCTTTGATTTTGCGGGAATATTTTTTACATTCTTTTAAAAATCATCGTAAATTCATTACAAGATTGTTGTTAATTAATTTTCTGACTATGAATTTCAATAATAAAGCAGACGTGGACTTAATAAAAAAAAAATGTTGTTCTTTCAAACAAAAATTGTTTAACAATGTAAAGCTAAATCTAAAACAGTGAATAGGGTATTTAAGCATCATGGCTGTGTGGTTGTGAATGGTTTTTTTCTTTCCGTGTCGTATAATTTGTGGTGAAAAATCGTGGAGCGAAGATGTGTCATGGATCTCGCTCACCTTACTGAGGAAGTTAAACATCATGCACTTTCGTAAACTCACATTGAGCATGTAATGCCTTTAAATTGATTAGGCCAAACAGATCTTCCACAATGGCTTGATGTTGGTTATAGAGAATCAATCAAAATTTTCAATGATAAAGTGCATGAGAACAGATTAATTATACCTATCTGGAACAATTTATTTTGTTAAATTTTGTGCTGTTGTGCGGATGGATTTCCATTTTAAATAACTGTAAGTACGCGCTTAAATACATATATTCGTTATGCAAAATAACGGGTGTAGGTATGTACTCATGTATAGCTTAATAAAACATTATATATGTACGTATTTCTTACAATTTCCATTCAAATCAAATTGGAAAATAAAAGAAAAACTATAATTGCAGAAATTATGAACTGCCAAAAGTTTTATTGACGAGCCGCCTCTGATGCAAACCCGAGATTTCGGCATGGAATGCAAGCACTCGACCAACTGAGCATCGACCGGACAACCAACAGATCTCGGAAAGAAATTCTCCAGCGTAAAATAAGAGGAATGAATTATGATTTTATAGAAATTTAATAATTAAAGTAAGGAAGTTAATGAAGAAAAATCCAGTTAAAATTACACACCTTGTTTGAGTTATTAAATCAATGGAGCAATTAAAAAGAAAGCACTCAGGCAGAGATTCTCATAAAAAGAAATAACTCTATTCAAGGAGATTTTCTTAGAATCGTTATTTTTCTGACAAAACTTTTAGATTATTCCTTCAAAAATTATTAATTAAACTTTTAGATTAATAATGTACAATTTTAAATAAAAAACAAAGTTTTTCTACAGGAGTTGGTTAATTTTTTCAAGCTATAAATAAATAGCCAATTAATAAAGGGCACAAAGTAACCTTTATTAATATTAAAAAATAAATAGCCAATTAATAAAGGGCACAAAGTAACCTTAATTAATATTAAAAAATAAAAAGCCAATTAATAAAGGGCACAAAGTAACCTTACTTAATATTAAAAAATAAATAGCCAATTAAAAGGGCACAAAGTAACCTTTATTAATATTCAAAAATAAATAGACAATTAATAAAGGGCACAAAGTAACCTTTATTAATATTAAAAAATAAAAAGCCAATTAATAAAGGGCACAAAGTAACCTTACTTAATATTAAAAAATAAATAGCCAATTAATAAAGGGCACAAAGTAACCTTTATTAATATTAAAAAATAAATAGCCAATTAATAAAGGGCACAAAGTAACCTTACTTAATATTAAAAAATAAATAGCGAATTAAAAGGGCACAAAGTAACCTTTATTAATATTCAAAAATAAATAGCCAATTAATAAAGGCCACAAAGTAACCTTTATTAATATTATAAAATAAATAGCCAATTAATAAAGGGCAAAAAGTAACCTTTATTAATATTCAAAAATAAATAGCCAATTAATAGAGGGCGCAAAGTAACCTTTATTAATATTAATAAATAAATAGCCAATTAATACAGGACCAAATGTGAACAGAATCTTAAAATAAATAAGTTTTTATTAGACGAACCCATAAATCGTACAAATACTTTGACATTTAAAGCTCATATTTAATGAATGCCCTTAAGCAGGCATATGTAAGTTCGCGCTCACACACGCTGCATGTGGACATACAAAATAGACCAAATCTCATAAGAGCATACAACTTTGCAAATCCTGCTACCTTTCCCTGAAACCGGGGTAACATTTGCAAAAGCGAACCAAGTTTTTACAGCATGACACCCCAGCCTCATGCCAACCTTCATGCGATTCACACAAAAAACAGCGCTCACTGAATATAAAATCCTGAAATTTATTTATTTCAGTAAATGTGAATACATAATTAAGTATATTCAGTGATTCACTTTCGCTGAAACGTAATAACTAACAGACAAACGTAGTTACGCTGCGAGTCATTGAGTAATAACATCGAGGAGCAGAAACTTACTTACTGCATTGATACATACTATGGCCCACATTTGTCTCAGTCCTGTCAAACGTTGCAGTGGTGTAGTCATACGAAATAAGGTAATTTTGTCCAAATGAAGTATGTGTTTCTAATAATTCAAGTTACAATGATATATTAACATTTAAAGCTCATATAACATGCATGCCCACAAAAAACACGTGTAGTTCGCGCTTACAAATGCTAAATGTGTACTTACAAATAAAATCCTAACCTCATATGAACATAAACCCTAAAATTTTTGCCGACCTTCCCTGACACAGGGGTAAGATTGGCAAATTGAACCATGTTTTACAGTATGGGTGGTCAGCCTCATACCAACCTATAAGTCAATGAATAAAAGTTTCGACACTCAATTATAACACATGCCATGTCTTAAAATAATGCCTTTTCCCTTAAAAAATTGTCAATTTTAGCAATCACAATATTTATAACGCGTGTTATTTTGGTTGTGATTTAAAAAAATGTAATATGTTGTGTATGTTCCTTGACTTATAGGTTGGTATGTGGCTGACCACCCATGCTGTAGAAAATGGTTCACTTTGCCAATGTCACCCCTGTTATAGGGAAGGTCGGCAAGAGTTCCAGGGTGTATATTGATTTAAGATTTAGGTTTTTATGTTGTAGGTTCACATGCGGCATGTACAAGCGCAAACTTATACGTGTTTGCTTGTTAAAACGCATATAATGTGAATCCCCAATGGTAGATATCTTTGCAACTTAGATAAGATTAGATATCTGTCAATTCTAGCTATTTTCGGACTGGTTTGGCAGCCATGATTATTCGCAATAGTACCAACTTTCTTAGAACATTTTTACATTCACTCGAGTTTTTTTGTACACATGTAAATGCAACTGTGAAGTTATTTGTTCTCTTTCTTACTAAAGTCCATTTTCGTGAGTAAGTTGAAACAGATATAAAATGTATATTTTTGTTAAAATAATTTCTAGTACACAGATATCATAAGTCAATGCTATGAACTAATTCACATAATACAAATTAGTGAAGTCGGTAATGCAGGCTGTGTTAGTGTCGGTCTGGTAGGCGGAGAATACATTACTCACTTTGTTTAACAATTAAAAGTGAAATTAATAGACAATAAACAACGACAAAAAGTCGCTGAGCAACGTAATGTGCGAGTATACAGGCTACTATATAAGATTTATTAGGTTTTACTTTCTCTAAGAAAGAAATAGTAAAAATAATATAAAAATGTAAAAAAAACGATATGGTAAAAGAAACTTATGGACTTTTGTATAGCGTCCCCTTAATGCTTGTTTGTCTGATGTCCATCAGAGCTAATTTCACATGAGCAATGTTTGTATGCGTACTGTACCAATGTGTCTTATTAAAAGTGGAAATTGATTTTAAGGATATTTCAGACAACTCTCATACTATCGCGTTTAAGGTTTTTTTTGGTAGATATGCCATGTTTTATGTTTTAATGGTGGATATGCCAAACAAGCAATGGGGGGACGGAAAGTCGGACGAATTAGTCAAAATGAATTACTGTCCATCTATAAAATCTATAATGTAAGTTGCAAAGATATATTGGCCTTCAAGGCTTTGAATATATAGATTAAAGAAGGCTCATATCTATTGCATGCCCACAAGCAGGCACGTGTAAGTTCGCGATTACACATGCGGCATTTGTAAATACAAAATGAACCAAACCTCACATGAACATAAACTTGACAAACCCTGTTTTTTACGTTATTCTCACTTCTGACTTCATTTCAGCTTTGATCTCTCATAAAATACAACAAAACATTTGATCCATAGCTGATCTACGGATCATTTTTTGTATGGAAATTTTACTGTTCACGGACGAGCCATGGCTTTGCTGTTTGAGAATAACACCGCAAGTATTCACTCCCTTCCTGTAGCGCAAGCAAAAAACTTCACGTCTTAACTCAGCCACAGCATTTACAAAAAAAAATCTATGGAAACTAAAACACCGCCCCTAGTGAGCGTTTAAGTTGTGGTTAATTTTAACGCTGTGATTGAGTGTTACGTTGTTTTTGTTGTGCGCACGCGCTCCGTCGGCCTTGCAAGGCCACTCGTACTACAACCAGGCGTGTACTGTTGGTTCCATGGTAGAACGACACAGTGACAGAAAAACTCATGCCATAACGACACATGACAGAACAACACATGACAAAACATCACTATGACAAAACAACACAGGAAAGTACATCACAATGACAAAAACATCAAATGAAAACTGTGTTCTTTGTGATGTTTAGTCATGTGCTGTTTTTAAAGTGCCGTTTATGGTATATCCTGTTTTAGGTATGTGATGTGTTGTTTTGTCAAAGAGATATATTTTCTGTGTTGTTATGTCATAGTGATGTTTTGTCATGTGTCCTTCTGTCATGTGTTCTTCTCTCATATGTCCTTCTGTCATGTGTCGTTCTGGCATGTGTCGTTCTGTCATGTGTCGTTCTGTCATGTGTCCTTCTGTCATGTGTTGTCCTGTCGAGTTTCATTCCGTCATGTGTCGTTATAGCATGTGTCGTTCTCTCATGTGTCGATTTGCCATATGTCCTTCTGTCATGTGTCGTTATAGCATGTGTCGTTCTGTCATGTGTCGATCTGCCATGTGTCCTTCTGTCGTTTGTCGTTTTATCACTGTGTCGTTCTCTCATGCGTCGATTTGTCATGTGTCCTTCTGTCATATGTCGTTCTGTCGAGTTTAATTCTGTCATGTGTCATTCTGTCATGTGTCGTTATAGCATGTGTCGTTCTGTCATGGGTCCTTCTGTCATGGGTCGTTTTATCACTGTGTTGTTTTATCACTGTGTCGTTTTGTCATGCATCGTTTACTCACCGTGGCGTTCTAACTTGTCACCGTACCGTTATATACCAACAGGTACATGAAACAATATGAAATACAAGCAGGTACATGAATACAGGTACATACTACATACCGGTGTGAATATGTACAAGAATACAAACAGGTTTGTCGAGAATCGCATGTTTTTTTTTATCTTGTACAATTTTGCTATATTATCTGATAGATTGGTTCCTCAAATAATGGATGGGTATGAGACCGACCACCCGTACTGCAAACATGGTTTATGTACTTGGAAAATATTTGCATTTAGAACCTTTTTTTCGGCAGGCAAACATCACACTTGTATTGGGCTACGGTTCGTAGAAACCAAACACATGATATTTGTTTGGCTTTTCCCTCGCAACTCCTCTGTGTGACGTCCCATTTTTTTGTATATTAATTAATGTGAGGAATATCTTGATACCAAAGCAAAGGCAAAGCAAAAGCAAAGAGTTTATCTATAATCTATAATAATCTATAATCTAAGTTGCAAGGATATATTCATTTAAAGCTCTCAGATGTATGCCCACAAACCAACAAGTGTAGTTCGCGCTTACAAATGCTGAATGTGTACTTACAAATAAAATCCAAACCTCAAATGAACATAAGCCCCACAACTTTTGCCGACCTTCCCTGAAACAGGGGTGACATTGGCAAAGTGAACCATTTTTTACAGTATGGGTGGTAAGCCTCATACCAACCTATAAGTCAAGGAATGATCATTTGAATTTTGGTTTTTCTTCTACAAACACACATGGAGTACTTGTTAGCGCGAATTTACACGCATTTACTTGTGGACGTGTATTATGTATGAATCATTTATTTTAATTGAATTTATCTTAACGACAATTACCATCATATTTTAACACACAGCAAATCCAAGGCTCAACCGTCATCTAACGTGAATTATTTATACAATAAAACGATGATCTATGGGTCAGCCATGGATCAAAATGTGTTATGAATAGCTCTGATAAATAATAGGATATGTGAGATAGCTAGAGAACCATGGAAAGTTCCGGAATGCACTGAAAACAAGTAAATTTCTGACGTCACATGCACAAGCGCCCTTGGAGTGACTACATCACGAAACGGCGCTATAAAGAAAACATCAACTCATCATCATAATCATGTATATCGGTTATAAACATTACAACAGTACCCTGAGTACGAGTTTTTTCACTTTACTCGAAGTATTGTGTATTCGAGAAAAATGTATGTGAACTTGTAAAAAAAGTTTAGAAACTTGTTTTGCCAGGGGTGCTTTACAAGTTCGCATATATTTTTCTCGAATACACAATACTTCGAGTAAAGTCATTAGTAAAGTGAAAAAACTCGTACTCAGGGTCCAGAGGAAAATTAATTAATAATAATAATAATACAACGGCGCGACGTGGTTTTCTTTTTGTTTTTAAAAAGATAAAAGTCTGTCTTATAAAGAATGGACCGACATGAGTACGCTTTCGGAAACCAATAAAAAAAAAACCTCCAAAGTTTCTTACTCCTAGTTAATTACTATACGTTTAGTCTCAACTATAGAGCTTTACCAAATATGCATGAGAACTAAAACGACCAGTAGGTGGGCTGTTTAGGTTTCTATTCATGTTTTGATAAACTCAACGATTTGGATATTATAGTTGGGGGAGCCTGAAATAGGTCGCAATGACATTGTCATCTCGAAATAGACAATTTATGTTTGGGTGGACATCTTGAAATAACTGAATGAAAGACAAATAAGAAAGTTGAAAGGTTTATTTATGGAAAGATTCTAAAAGTAAGGAAAACATAATCTAATTCAATGATGATGATGGATGATTTCTTTCCTGTGGCGCCATTTAAGGGTCCAGGACCATCTCAAGGGCGCCATGGCTTCTGGAGAAAAGTAGTGTCTTCAGTTCCTTTCTGAAGGTGGTGGTAGGCTGGTTCGCGCGAACACCGATGGGCAAATTGTTCCAGGCAACCGGCCCGGCCACCGCAAAGCTTCTGTCTGCAAAATTTGATGTGTTCGCTCTATTGGGCACTATAACCTTGTTGACAGCAGTAAGGGCAGAGCGTAGTGGTCTTTTTGAAGTTGGTCGTTGTTAAAAAAAAAAAAGAAACCCGGTGTATTGTAACCTGTAATTGTGTCGTAATTCCGCTAGGGGTGGCCATCTAATCTAATCTAAATCTAAGTTGCAAAGATATGCATCATTTGCGGTTCATATTAAATGCATTCCCACAAGCAGACACGCATAATTTCGCGCTCACACATGCCGCATGTGAACCTGCAATATAAAAATCCAATCTCAAATGAAAATAAGCCCTGCAACTCTTGCCGACCTTCCCTGAAACAGCGGTGACATTGGCAAAGTGAACCATTTTTACAGCATGGGTGGTCAGCCGCATATCAACCTATAAGTGAAGGAACATACACGACAAATTACATTTTTTTAAATCAATAAATAATAATATATATGGACATGAAAAACTAAAACATAAAAAAAAATCACTTTGATAAACCCTAGCCGCCAACATTACAGATCAACCGCCATTTCTTTATGTCCTTACATACCTACTGCTTTCATTTCCTCCAGAGTCATAACCGTGTTTTTAATATTTTCTAAAGGGAAAATAAAATCTAAATCAATCATGGTCGTTGTTAAAAAAAAAAAAAAAACCCGGTATATTGTAACCTGTAATTGTAACGAAATTCCGCTAGGGGTGGCCAATGGCCATAGTGGTTCCATAACAGAAGAGAAAATCCAGAAACCAGAAAGCATGCATATTTTTTTAATATTTAAAATAGAATATAGGTTTGGTTTATTTTATAAGTACACATACAGCATGTCTAAGCGTGAACTTACATGTGCCTGCTTGTAGGCATGCATTAAATATGAGCCTTAAATTTCAACACATTTTTTCAACTTAGCTTATAGAGAATTATTTATAAATGTTACAGGGAAATTCGGCAAAAGTTGCAGGGTTTATGTTCAATTGAGGTTTCGATTTAAATTTGTACGTACACATGCAGCATTTGTAAGCGCGAACTTACACGTGCCTGTTTGCGGGCATGCATTTAATATTAATTTTAAGTGTTAATATATCTCTTTGCAACTTAGATTATAGATTCTTTCTTTTCCATGTAAAGAGATTGAGGCACTGCAACACCTGGCAGGGTACAGCTAAGTTTTTTTTTTTAATTTATCAAAAAAATGGACTGTATTGATTTAATCATATCCTAACGTCTATAAATACGTATAGAACCTGGGAATTTTACAAAAGGGTTAAAACGCTCACTAGATGTGCTATTTTATTTTCCACACATTTTATTATAAAACGCTATGGCCGACTTTAAACGTGAAGTTTGATACTTTAACGGGACCCAGATTAAGCGAAATAATTAATGGCGGCCGTTATGGCCGCAATACAAATTGTTTTAAATTATTTCACGATGTAATCTGCGATCCAGATTAGCAGAAACACAATTCCCGCGCTTTCCTCTCTCGCTTCTACTAGTGAGCCTAATTAGGGGAACGTACTGGGACAGAACAAATGAGGATATTTGACGATTCAACACGGTAACCAAAAAAATACAGATTTCCATTATCTTGTAAGTCGTAATTGTTCTAGTCGCAGCTTTTCCATCTGCCAATGTTTCGCTTCCACGAGCAGAAAGCATTGTCAAGGCTGGTTTGGTCCGGTCGATAGCTCAGTTGGTAGAGTGCTTGCATTCCATGCCGTGAGCCCGGGTTCGAATCCCACCAAGGGTGTCAGAAATGATTTCCCGTTTCGGTGTTTATTTCAAACCCCAAGAAAAAATACCGGCAAGGTTTACTCAGCCTTCACAAGAAATGAGTAGCAGCCCTCTCGGGAGCTGGGAAACCCCTACTTTAACTGAAGTGGTTAGCGTAAGGCCGGTCCCCTTACCTGTAAAAATAAATAGGTTCAACTCGCCACATGCGACCCCTTCGGGGATAACGCGGCAAGACGTTACACCATATGTGTAGCTAAGTTGCGTTTGCGTTTGCGTTATCAGAGCGACGTGGTGATCCTTGATTCGGAATACAGATTGTAAGTGACTGGATCAAATGAGGGTCATTTTTGTGTGTAAAATCTAGATTCTGACAGGATTATTCACAAAACATTCGATCGATAGCTGATCCATGGAATTGCATTCCTTTTCACAGATTATTTTTTTTAAAAACACTGACAGACCTGATTCAAGCAAACAACGCAGTGGCTGCTGCTTACTGAAGAAACCTCGCAAAGGTGGTTGTAAAATAAGTAAGTATTTTACTATCACCTAAAAAAATACTTCAACTTTTGACGCCAATTTTTTTTTATAGATATACCCCACGTGGTAAACAGACACGGTGCTCTTAATATGAGGGCATCTGTCTAAAATCTGCTAATTACGTTTGAGTTAAAAACAAAACCAAGACGACTGTGTTTCCAATTAACAAACATGTGGTTTCTAATAATATACTTTAAGGCGCAGTTTAGACGATTAAAATTATGGTGTATTTTTTCAAATAAATTCATTATATCCTAGACTTGATTGCGTCTAGAGAATCAGTAAAAATGGATGATCAATTATATGACAAGATTACAATGACTTTTTGCAACAAAAAATGCGAGTCCTATTTAAAATCATTATAATGCTCCACAGGTATTGTTTTATTCTTCAATACTTCATTTATCTCTTCTACATTCACCACTTTCTTTATGCGTGCTCTTCTCACACTCCACAGATTCCAGACATTTGCTAATCATAACTACAATCCTGTGTTTCTCGATCTTGTCCTTTGAAGATTACCTAGTGACGTGAACGTGACTAAGCTACACACATAGTGTCACTTCTTACCGCGTTCTCCCCGAAGGGATCGCATGTGGCGATAGGGACCTTTTTTATTTTACAGGTAAGAGGACCGGTCATACCAACCACTTCAGTTGAAGTGTGGGGTTCCTATCTACCGAAGGGGCTGATACTCTTTCTTGTGAAAGCTTAGTAAACCTTGCCAGTATTTTATTTTGAGCTTGAAACACCGAAACGGGAAATCATTTCTGACACCCTCGGGGGGTCTTGAACCCGAGCTCTCTGCATTGAATACAAGCGCTCTACCAACTGAGCTATCGACCGGATTTTTGCATTTTTACAGTACATATATTATTCTTCGGTTGGCCACACTCACATTTTAGCATTTGACGTCTGCCCACCACATTCTTTTGAGGCTTTATCAGAAGTGACCTTTGCAGCAGTAGACGATAAAAATGTTGACGAATATGAAGAGATCTAACCTTTTCTGTGTGCTTGACACCCACACCTCAGTGGGGATCACACACTTGTCAGTAAATTTGAGCGGCTAATGTACGTCATTGGCATTCAACACACACATCACACGCGTCAGTGCAAACGTCAAGGGCGATATTTGAAAGTGTAACTTCATCCCGTGTGGCTTCCCTGAGTGCTCCCAGGTAAACAAAAACACTTGATTCCTAGTCAATTCAAACACTGTCTGATACAGGATATTAGACTGTAACTGTAACTCTGTCGCCATTCCGCTAGGGGTGGCCAGAGCCTCTGCAGAGTTGCCTCCATTTTTTCCTATCCTGACATACCTCTTTCAATTCCTTCATATCCATCACCTTTTTCATGCATTTTCTTCTTTTACGCTCACTTTGTATATCCCATTCTTTCACAATCTCCTCAATTTGATCACTCCATACTTTTTTCGGTCGTCCCTTCCCTCTTTTTCCTTTCACACTTTCTTTCTTTACATACTTTGTCAGTCTATCATCTTTCATTCTTTCCACATGCCCAAACCATCTCATCACATTCTTTTGTACTATAACGTTCACATCCTCTTACAAATTACATTCTTTTTTTACCCATTCATTCCTAACTCTATCCCTCAAAGTTTTTCCTATCATACTTCTCAAATACTTCATTTCCACCGTACATACTTTACTCATTTCGCTATCATTCACTGTCCATGCTTCACTTCCATACATCAAAGTCCGTAACAATATGCCATTGTGTACCGCCATTCTCAGATCCATCGTACTAGATACCATACTGGAGCGACCAGAAAACTTTGTGCAGCCAAGCGAGAACCTCCCACCTGGACAGGATCTTGAGTGGCCTGTATGGAGGGCACTCAACAGGCTGAGAATGGGAAGGAACCTGAGGAATTTTGCATCAGGATGACACCACGCTCTGTGAATGCAGAGCCCAACAGTCCATTGATCATCTTCGGATCTGCCCGGCCTGCCCAACAAGCTGCTCACTGGCCGACCTAATGGAGGGTAATGATGGAGCAGTGGAGGTTGCCCGACACTGGGCAAAAATAGTGTAGCGTCTGACTCGACGAAGAAGACTGGATATTGGTCTTCCAAATCTTGACAGTGCATCGTTGTTTTAATTTTTCTTACGTTCTGTTACAAATCGGTGCATAACTTCTTCGGAGCTTTGTTCGCTTTTCCGTGGCACTAGCTAACCCAAGAGCGCTTTAATGTGTGGAAGTTTTTATTAAAAAAACGTGTCTTTAGAAACCTCCTGAAACTGCCAACACTGGTCTCTATTCTCAACTCCAGAGACAGACGTTCCAGCAGGAAGGACCAGTCGAACTTAAAGCCCTGTCTCCGTAATCCTCTATTCAATTGAAGCGTCTTTACGATGGCACAGTTTTATAGAAATATTTTCTGAAATCTGATAAAAACAGTAATAAAACACAGTTTTAATATAACTATGTTTTATTACTATTTTTATATCCGTAAATAACAAAAAATTTCGGTTATTCGACCATCATCAGGTTCCTATTAAACAGCATGTTTCAAAAAAAGTTTAAACGTCCTCGTGTCAACTGATCCTAAGGTTAGTGGACGGTTCACAGTTGCAGATAGAAGCTAAATGGTTTGTTTCAGAGATGGAGTGATAGCTCCAGCTTCTGTCATGACTCATGACTCCACTCCTGTCTTGACTCCGCGACGCTAAATCTGACTCTGGCAGGAACCATAGAGACAAAAATAAGCTAACTTCCGGTGGATAATACAATGTTGTACTCGAGATTCGGCAGATATGGGGAACGATGATAAAATATAAATAGATGAAAAAAAAAAATTAAATGATTTCCATTCAACGAACAAATGGATAAACAATGTGTCTAAATTTAGCCCAATAAATTACGGGTTTCAGAAAATTAATCCGTAAAAAAATTACACCATAAAGAGTCAAAGAACGGCATATGTAGTTTTTCAAAATTTAAATAAACAAATTTAAAAATGCCCATTTTTTATGAACCTTACTTTTTTTAAGGAATCCTGTGCGGGAGGCTCCCCAATTCTTGAGAGTCTTGGGGGTCTATGTCACCCTGGAAGGGTGCCGCAGAGGTGTTACTTGAGTTCTTGGTTCTGTCGTGAGGCGCTGCAAGGAAGTGGTGATTGATGTTGGTTTTGAATAAAACCGGATTAAATTGGGAAGGGAACACAGATACTGGTAGACCATTCCATACACGGGCAGTTTGGCAAAGGAATGAGTCATGAAAACGCCAAGTTCTCATAGTTTTGAGATCGACTGCAAAGGGATGAATGAGAGTCGTACTACGAGTTTCCCTTTCTGAAATGAGAGGGGGAGGGATTATTACTTATTTCAAACCATTCATGTTTAGTTCATAACTGGAATTTAAAAACGCAACTAGTCGGGTTATTTGGAACCGGATAACGTTGGTTCGAATCCCGCGACGATAACTTCGACCCTGGTTCAACAGATGCGTTTGCAAGCTGAAGACGTAGTTCAACTGCTCTCTGTGGAAGGCATTTTCTCATTTTTTGTGAAGGCTGGGTTAATCTTGCCGATATTTTAATTTTGAGTTTGGAATTGAAAAGAAATGGGAAATAATTTCTGACACCCTTGGTGAGGATCGAACCCTAACAATCTGGCTGGCACTGAACACAGCGCATTACCAACTGAACTTTTGACTGGTCCAGTGATGGTGGTCAATAAACCTTGTAAAAACTCAGTCACCAAATCGAATTTCCCTTTACGAAATTTCAGCTCGACTGTATGTCGGGAATGAGGTCCGAAAATTTTTGAAATTAAAATTTTGAAATCAAATGCTGCACGTGTACTTACAAATTAAAATCAAAACCTCAAGTGGACATAAACACTGCAACATTTGCCGACCTTCCCTGAAACGGGGGTGACATTGGCAAAGTGTCAACGACGTTACCATGTTCAAAGCACCGGTTCCCATAGATCACCGAAGTTAAGCAACATTGGGCGCGGATAGTACTTGGATGGGTTACCGCTCAGGTACACCGCGTGTCGTTGGCATCTTGGACTGGTCCGTAGTCCAGTGGCAACACTTCGGATTCGTAAATGGAAGGTTGTGGATTCGGATCCCGGCGGAGCACAAAAAATATACCATTTATATTTCGAATGTGCTCTTCGCTGAGTTGAAAAATTCATAAAACCTTTACCAAAGACCGGTCACTGAATGGTCCATTCAACCTTACAACAACTGGGTCTTGCTTGAGAATTGGCGCTTTCTACAGCGACGACCAAGCTCGCAGAGGGCTCTTGAGGTGTGATACACACAAAAACAGCGCTCACCAAATAAATCATCCTAATATTATTATTAAAGTGAACCTTTCTTTCCAGTCAATGATTCGAGAACTATCCTTAGACTTACTACAAATTGGGGCCAGATCTCTCTGCAGCCGTTCCAAGATTTGTCAACAAAAGCGGGATTTAATTAAATTACGACCATCAAACAGTTTATTGTCCCAGTAATTATTAATTAAGTGACGTCGGTTATTAACTGTGTCGCTTTGCGATAAGCCGGACATCTTGTGACAGCTGAACGTCGCGGGTCAGCTGATTGATCCACAATTGATGGGACGGATCAATTGCGGGAACGTTCGCGGGGCAATTACAGACAATAATCTTTAAAAACAGATCATTCAAGAGCCGGTATAAGCGATGCAGAGAGCCGAAGATTTATTGAAGCGCCATTAATTAATTTGAATAAACTTTTAAGTGATTCTGTATTTACTCAATAAAAAATCATCTTTACGAGAAGGTTTATTGAAAAAAAAAAACACAGAGTTTTAATTTCACAAGTTGAGCATTTATTACTTTGTGTGTAATTGCTTGTATTCCTTGACTTATAGGTTGGTATGAGGCTGACCACCCATACTGTAAAAATGGTTCACTTTGCCAATGTAGCCCCTGTGTCAGGGAAGGTCGGCAAAAGTTGTAGGGCTTATGTTCATTTGAGGTTTGGATTGTATTTATAAGTAGGTACACATTCAGCATATTTGTAAGCGCGAACTACACGTGTTTGTTTGTGGGCATGCATTTGAGAACTTTAAATGAATATATCCTTGCAACTAAGATTATAGTGTGAGTTTTGTGTTAGTGAAGACTACAGGGAAAAATAAGGAATGTCTAGTGGCATCTGTGTGTATCTAAAGCTTTGCAAAATTTGTAATGCAACGAGAGTCGCTATCACAGCTGTTTATGGCGGTATTTCCGGTTATTTGTGACAAAGCAATAACCATGTTTTTAAATTTCAACTTTAAATCTACTCATAATTTTCTTCAACACACATTACTTGTCATTTCCCTGTAGTCTTCAATAATAATAATAATAATAACAGGCTGATTTATTTTAAATTACACATGATAAGAGAGCGCCGTTTTTGTGTGTGTCACACCTCAAGGGCCCTCTCCGATCATGGATAAGACTTTCTAAACAAGTGTGCCTTGAGTGCTCCTCGAAATACACCCACAGATTTGGAGTTCTTCACTCCGGGTGGCAGTCTGTTCCACTCCACCGGCCCCGCAACACGGAAAGCGCGGTCTCCGAAGTTTGTACGAATCTGACGGCGCGGCTGAACCAAATTGACTACTCCATCACCCGCAGATCTGAGTGTCTGCCTCCTAACACCCATTTCAACAGGTGAAATCATATCAGCCAGATAAGGTGGGGCCAAGCCATTGATGGCTTTATATACCATTAAACAAACACGGAAGACCACCCTCTCCGGGAAACGAAGCCAATGAAGTTTTTTTAACAGCGGGGTGATGTGAGCGAATTTGGGAATCCCGAATATGAGTCTTGCTGCCGAATTCAACACAGATTGAAAGCGATTAAACTGTTTCTTCGGCTGACCACTATAAAGCGTCGAGCAATAGTCAATCCCAGACATCACAAACGCACTCACCAGGGTCTTAACCGCATCTGACGGCAGACATTTTCTTATTGCCTTTATTTGGCGAAGCGAAAAAAAAGAAGAAGCTATTGTGGCATCTATTTGCCTATCCAGTGTCAGGTTACGATCCAGTAAGACTCCTAGAAGTCTTACCGAATCAGAAGGCTGGATTAGCTTACCTCCTATGGAGAGTGGTACTCTATTCACCAGAAGGTGGTCACGCCTCGATGTGGCTGCCCAGAGTATCTCTGCCTATAGTATTCAAATGATACATAATTTTACCCCTTTGTCGTAACTCTTCCTTTACACTTCTCTATGGTTTTTATCAAGTCAATTTTTTAACAGTGTCCTCTTGAAATGACGTAAGCAGGTCGAAAGTACTCGAGTTGAAATAAATGCTCAGCTTGTGAAAATAAAACTCTGTGATTTCAAAAAAATACTCTATCACAATGTTATTATTTAAAGATGAGATATCTTGAGGAGTTGAATGTTGATTTACCTTTTTAAATGTTGGTAGTCTTGGAATTGCATACCTGTAACAAAGAAAGAAAAAACACAATTAAAAATAGGTACAATGAGCTGCGCATGTGAATTGACATTTACAAAGTTGTGACGTCAAATGGTCAGATTGCTAGGGAAAAGAAAACAAATATTTTGTTTTCTCTTCCTGTTACTTTAGCTGCATCTCCCTGAAACTAGGGTGACTTTGGCAAGAGTGAAAAAAAATTTATACAGCATGTGTGGTCGGCGTCATCATAACCTATTGGTCAAGGAACATCAAAATTTCCGAAAGTGAAATAATTAAAACACTTTAAATTAAATTAAACTTGATCGGGGCTATTTTTAGGCATTTTAGCCGTCGGTTGAGCTCATGCTTTGACAAATTAATGATGCCTGAGCTGAAAGTCTCATCCCTACCGAATTTTGGTAATATTTGTATGAAGACTAATCAGCTGTTCACTTGCGGTCATCTTGGATTGACAGGCCTTCATACAAATGCATCATTAGTTTGTCAAAGCGTTGGCTCAACGCACGACTAAAATGTCTAAGAATAGCACCGAATGAAATCAAGTGCCTTAACCGCCGACATTGCAAGTCAATCGCCACTTCTTTCAGTCCATGCATACTCCTTTCATTTCATTCAATCATAATCTTTTTCATGCATTGTCTCTTTTTATTATGACTCTGAATATCCCATTCAGAAATTTGATCCATTTATACTTTTCTCGGTATTCCTCTTGAATCTAGAGGAATACCGAGAAAAAGCTCTAGATAGAGACTAAAAGACTCTAGATATACGGAGATATTCCAGATATCCCAAGATAGATAGATATATAAATAGATGGGCAGATAGATTTATAAATAGATGTACAGATAGTTGGATGTCGAGTACTCAATATAGGCCGGAAATGTCAAGGACTCAATATCCGGGAAGTGAGAGGAGAAAAGGGCGGGGGGAAGGGGGCTAGGAAGACAAGGAGTTCATCATGTACCTAATCACCTCTAATTCACAACTAACGCAACGCAACTAAGCTACACATATAGTGGTACTTCTTGCCTGCGTTATCCCCGAAGAGGTCGCGTGCGGCGCGTAACCACTTTCAGTTGAAGTGGGGTTTGCAAGCTCTCGGGGGAGCTGGTTCTCATTTCTTGTGAAGGCTGAGTACACATTTCCGGTATTTATTTTATGTTAGAACCGAAACGAAAAATCATTTCTGACACCCTCAGTGGGAATCGAAGCTAAGCTCTTGGTATGGAATGCAAGCACTCTACCAACTGAGCTATCGACCGGACTTTTTACGAGCTTGTTGGTCGTTACAAAGCGCCAATACTCAAGCAAGACACAGTTGCAGTAGGGCTGGATGGACCTTTGGTGACCGGTCTTTGGTAAAAATAGCATTTTTTTCAAATATAAATGGTATTTTGTGGAACATTTTTCTCGACGAACAAACTCCGTATGCTTGTTTATTGTTAATTTTGCTTGCTAAGGACTGCTATCCTTAGCAAGCAATGACAAAATATATTTTTACCTTCACCCTAGCAACCCGGCCAAGTGACGACACAATATTGTCTATGCCGATTCACGTGCGGACCTCATTCAAGCAGCCAATAAAAATGTGTCAATGGATTTTCTATAAAAAATATTTGTGTGAATGACTATTGCATAAAGAAAATTCTGGTTTTAACAAAGCAAGGCCTCGTTAACACCTCGCTGATCCTCTGACTAAGTATATAATACCAGTTTCATGAATAATACTCTTACGACATAACAATTAAATAAGTCGTATTTAATCAAAGACGACAATCTAGCATTCATTTAAAAGTAAGATAAACGTATGCAAATAATGAGAATTTTATTTCCTACATTTCCATATATTTATCTCATTTTGAAAAGAAATGTTACATTGCCGCATTTGGTTCTAAGCGAGTCTATCCATAAAAAAAAACCAGCACTGCATTCCGCACGTTTACTATTTTACAAGAAATTCTTGAGCTCAAATAAACAAGAAGGTAATTAGAGTGTTTCTTTAAAAAAATCCAAAATAAAATACCGCCAAGATCTACTCAGCCTTCACAAGAAATGAGAACAAGCCTCCTCGGGAGCTGGGATACCCCCAATTAGGTGGTTGGCGTAAGTACTGCCCTTTACCTATAAAATTAAATAGGTTCCACTCGCCACATGCGAAACACTTCGGGGATAACGCGGCAAGAAGTTGCACTTTATTTGTAGATAAGTTTGCATCCTCAGGTGGCTAATTAATTAAGTATTATATGATCCATAATTACGCTCAGTTCGTTAAGTGCTTATTTTTCGAATAAATTAATAGTAAAAATAATTGAAACTATGCGTTAATTTAATTTTAATAGTACTTATCATTTTCGAGTATCAGTTAAACGTAATACAGAAAAACATAAGCGCTAGATTCACATCCCACATACAATGAATCTAGACTCTACAGTGGCAATATGTAGGTAAAATATGGGCAACGTTCAAAAACATAATACTACTTGTTAGAGGTCTCATAATTTGATTGTGAAACCACACCGCACGAAACATGCTTTTATCACATGCTCATACATGCCTGGGCACAGGATAGAACAGCACAGCGACAAAACAACACAGGACATTACATCACATGACTTTACATGACATGACAGTACATCACACGACAGAACATCACATGACAAAACAACAGATGACATTACATCGCATGACTTTACATCACATGACAGTACATTACACGACATAACATCGCATGAGATAATATCAGATGACATTACATCACATGACATTACATCACATGACATTACATCACATGACATTACATCACATGACATTACATCACATGACAGAACATCACACGACAATACATCACATGACATTACATCACATGACATTACATCACATGACAGAACATCACACGACAATACATCACATGACAAAACATAACATCGCATGTCTTTTCATCACATGACAGAACATCACAATGACAAAACAACACATCAAATGACAAAAATTCACAAACCCAACACATAACATCCCACGAGCGGCACATGAAAAAACATTACACAATAAAACAACGCATACATTATTTTGCCTACGAGTATTATGAGCTCTTGACTCTAAGATTGGCGTGAGGCTGGCTACCTCACCTGTAAAAATTACTGCATATTATGCATTTGCCACCCATGATTGCAGGTAAAGGCAGTATTAGTTGTAAACTTTACCCAACATTATGCATCTGTTCCATTTTATCATGTTCCTTTTGCCTTTTTTGGTATTTTCTATTATCTTTTGTTTGTGTGACCACCCACACTGTAAAAAATGGTTCACTTTGCCACTGTCACCCCTGCTTTCAGGGAAGGTCAGCAAGAGTTGCAGAGCTTATATTCATTTGAGATTGGGTTTTTTATACTGTAGGTCCACATGCGGCATGTGTGAGCGCGAAATTATGCGTGTCTGCTTGCGGGAATGCCTTTAATATGGATCTCAAATGATACATATTGTTACGTTTTACCTGAGGGTCCTTTTAATTAAAACACAAGTTCAACACAAGTTAGCCATACAGTTTATTTACACAGACTGTCTTACAATAGATTTATTTTTAACAGACTTATTTTAACAGATTTATTTTAACACACTTATTTATTTCGTACAGATTACAGTTATTTTACACCATATTGGTCGCCCTAGTAACTAGATATTCCTCTGTGTGAGTGCTTTGAAAGACTAACTCGCTCCAGCCGATTGTCACCCTTCTTATAGCGGAACCTAGGGGCCATTCCAGCAGGCCCTAGAAAGATCCACCACTACACTTGTTTAGACGATTCTGGACATATTTATTTCTTGAAGAGTCCATTTCCTACCTACATACACACCTTACAACTACAATCGTCTGGGCCAGAACATTCTCTCAAAACACACGTACACCAATAAGCATCTACCAGTGTATTTCGTTACAATATCTTTGCAGTTTAGATTTAGATTTAGAGATAAGCTTTCTTGTTATGTTTCGACATTGTGTAGTTTTTTCATGTGATGTATTGTCATGTGGTGTAACATCGTGTGTTGTTTTGTCACTTTGCTGTATGGAACTACTATACCTCCGGGCCTGCCTGCGCCCTGCTTCCAATGCATGACTTTATTTGGCACAAAAAAAGCTTAAACACTGTAATGAGAGCGGGGAGTATTTCTAGTCGCTGCCAAATTACAGACTGCGTGTTGTTTCACGACAAAACCAGTTTAAGGCGCAATCCTTCACATTTCACGAGAGTGGACCTACCCAATCTAACCCAACCTGCTGTGATAAGATACGAAACATTTGATGCTAGAAATCAGTCAAAATTGCAAATATTTACTTCAGTACATAATCCGATGGATAGTTTATATGGCAGAATCCTTGCATGCTATATCAGACGGCTAGAGTTACTGTTTATAACCGAGATTTGTTTATTTGACGCTAAGCACTGCTAAGCTACACATAAGGTGTATTTTCTTGCCGCGTTTTCTAATGTGGCGATGTTGTAAGTACACAATCAGCATTTGTAAGCGCGAACTACACGTGTTTGTTTGTGGGCATACATCTGAGAGCTTTGAATGAATACATCCTTGCAACTTAGATTATAGATTATAGAAGCGGACCGGCTTAACGCCAAACAACTTAAGTTAAAGTGGTGGTTTCCCAGCTCCCGAGGGGGCTGATACTCATTTATTGTGGAGGCTGAGTACATCTTGCCGGTATTTTATATTGGGGTTTGAAATAAACACCGAAACAGGAAATTAATTTTGACGCCTTAGGTGGGATTCGAACTCGGGCTAACGGCATGGAATAATTCAAGCACTCTACCAACTGAGCTATCGACCGGACTGGACCGGTGTTTATTTTAAGCCCAAAATAAATACCGGGTTTGAGCTGGCCTTCACAAGAAATGAGAACGAGTCCCCTCGGGAGCTGAAAAACCCGCACTGAAGTGGTTGGCGTAAGGCTACATGCAATCCCTTCTGGAGCAACGCGGTAAAAAGTTGCATGTGTGCAGCTTAGTTGCGTTTTTTTACATGAGCTATTCCGTGACTGATAGGTTGGTATGCGGCTGACCACCCATACTGTAAAAAAATGGTTCACTTTGCCAATGTCACCCCTGCTTCAGTCTTACATATACTGTATTTGTACTTGCAAAATGGACTGGCGGTTACTCCCATTATGGTTTGCAAATATTTAAACACACTTGATGCTAGCAAAGGAGCGGGTAGTGATGGCATTCCTTCGTTTTTTGCTATTAGTTGCGCTAATGAACTATCACTCCCTCTGGCAATGATTTTCAATAAGTCCCTTATTACAGGTATATTTCCTGATGCCTGGAAGAGGGCGCACATAGTTCCAATACACAAATCTGGTCCTAAAACTTCTGCAGAAAACTATCGACCTATATCCATCTTACCCGTATTTGGTAAATTGTTTGAGAAGTTGATCTATGATCAAATATATCATTTACTCGTTTCTCAGCTACCCAAATCCCAACATGGTTTCCTCAAAAAAAGATCAGTCGTCTCCAACTTAGCAGTCTTCACAGATTACGTGTTTGATGAGATGGAAAAGGGTGGCCAAATTGACGTAATCTACACGGACTACTCAAAGGCCTTTGACAGGGTAAGCCATAGCATATTATTGGATAAACTACAAACACTTGGCGTGCATGGGAATCTGCTGCGGTGGTTTGCATCATACCTGATAAAAAGATCTCAAGCGGTTGTTCTTGGTGGCTGCAAGTCGGACTTCTTTAGTATTCCGTCTGGTGTCCCCCAGGGCTCTCACCTCGGACCGCTTCTTTACAATGTATATGTCTATGACATTGAACAGTGTTTTAATTTTACAAAATGTTTATTATATGCTGATGATACTAAAATTTACTTAGGAATTAATAGCATTCAGGACTGCATGAAGCTGCAGGATAATTTGGACAACCTTACACATTATTGTATTAAAAACAAATTAGATCTTAATGTATCTAAGTGCCATAAGATATCTCTTACCCGCAAGACAAACCCCTTAAAGTTTAATTATCAACTCAAGGGTGAATACCTTGACACTGTGACTGGGGTGAGGGACCTTGGTGTTTTTATGGATGCTAAATTAATTTTTGATGCCCATATTTCCTCTACCACCGTTAAATCTTACAAAATGCTGGGATTTATTTTAAGGACCTGTGAGCCCTTCAGGGGTTCTAATGCCGTTAAGATGGCCTATTGCGCGTATGTTCGCAGTAGGCTTGAATTCGCTTCACCTATTTGGAATCCACAGTACAGTGTTTATAAGGAACAAATAGAAGCTATACAAAAGAAATTTCTAAAGCATCTAAATTACAGGGAACATTTAACTTTTAATAATTATCATGATGCTTGCCGTCATCACGGTTTTATGTCCCTAGAAGCCCGTCGAACGCTATTAGATATGGCTTTTCTGTACGATATAGTACACGGCCATATTGACTCCACCGTTCTTTGTGAGGGGCTCACTTTGCGTGTACCTACAAGGCGCACTAGGTTAAATTCACTTTTTTATACGGGAGCGCACACTACAAATTATGCCAGGAACTCGACTTTAACGAGAGCTATGTTTTGTTATAACTCAAATTTTAATCACCTGGACATTTTTTGTTTGTCCAAAAACGCATTTCTTCAAGGGGTGCGGATGTACTACTTGAGAAAATGCAAAACTGATTGAATGGCATCCTCTTCCCCTTCCATTGTCCTTTCTATCCTATTTTCCCAAATCTTCTCTGATAAAAACCTCCGCATTCATATTATTTTTCTTTTGTTCTTTTCGTTTGCTGTTACATTTGCTGTAGACAAGCTTTTATTGTAATTATTTTTATTTAAGAAAACTATTATTGGCCTTATATGTATTTATTATAAATCTTTACTTGTTTCATGTGTATGTGCTGTTGTTTTCTGTAATAAATATAAAAAAAAAAAAAAAAAAAAAAAAATGAACCAAACCTCACATGAACATAAACATTGAAACTTCTGAAACCTTTTACTGAAACTGGGGTACTGTAACTGTAACTCTGTCGCCATTCCGCTAGAGGTGGTCAGAGCCTCTGCAAAGCTGCCTCCATTTTTTCCTATTTTTACATACCCTCTTTCAATTCATTCATATCCATCACCTTTTTCATGCATTTTCTTCCTTTACGCTCACTTTGTATATCCCATTCTTTCACAATATCCTCAATCTGATCACTCCATACTTTTCTCGGTCGTCCGTTACCTCTTTTTCCTTTCACACTACCTCGGTATACATATTTTGTCAGTCTATCATCATTCATTCTTTCCACATGCCCAAACCATCTAATCATATTATTTTGTACCTTAACTTTCACATCCTCTTTCAAATTACATTCTTTCTTTACCCACAGGCAAAAGGTAATTTTTCCCAATACCTCAGTTTTCAAAATTACAGCTAGGTAAATTTTCAAACATCCGTAAAATGGACTTAATTGTAATATTAAAGTAAATATTCATTGCTTAACATGATGTTATAGAACGTTAACAACTAGACCAGAGATAAAATGAAGTGGCTGGAATGCACGCATCACCATAGATAAGGATAGAGAAGATCTCTTCGTTATCAGAATACATGATAACGCTCACAACTGTTAACCAGGAAGTCAACAAGCGCTAGCAGGAGTACACAATCAAAATGCTTAATCTGACAGACGGCAAACAGTGCGAGATACTAGGACAATTATTTGTCATCAACATGAGTGTAGAATTACAGAGGTGTTGGGTAAGATGGTCGAAGAGACCAATGCATATCCACAAGAAGACATATTTCACAAAAACGTTCATGCTTGTTCAATACTCACACCTCCATCGTATCACAGCATGTGTAAATTCGCGCTTACACATGCAGCATGTGTACTCACAAAAAAAAAACCCAACGTCAAATGAACATATTTTTAGCAATATGTGATGGTATGTCTTTTTTTACTCACTGGTGTGAGCTCTAATAGCTTATTTCTTCTTAGTTCTCGAAGCTTCTAATTAAGAATATTCTAGCATATAGTTTATAGGTACATATTATTTGTCTTTTTTTTAAATAAAATTTGTTGTGTATATTCCTGACTTATAAGTTGGTATTCGCTTGACCATCCACGCTTTAGAAAGTGGTTCACTTTGCCAATGTCACCGCTTTTTCAGGCAAGATCGGCAAGAGTTGCAGGGTGTATGTTCATTAGAGATTTGAATTATTATGTTGTAGGCTCACGTGCGGCATTTGCAAGCGCGAATTTTTACGTGTTTGCTTGTGAAAATGCATATAATGTGGATCCCCAATGTTACATATATTTGCAACTAAGATTAGATTAGCATGGTCTGGCGTATGCGTGAGTAACCCTTATTCACCTATAAATAGAGATCGCGACGGAATAGAGGTCCTGAAGCGCCACATGCGACTTCGGGGATAACGCAGGCAAGAAGTTAAACTATGTGTAGCTAAGTTGCGTTTGCGACTGCTTTTCCACACCAAACGAATTCTGCCTTGTTGGTCGATGCCCTGTGGTTTCGGTCGTGAAATGCATGGAATCGCCGGACAAATCCCATACATTTCGCAACCAAAACCACAGACAAACCGGGTAGACGTCGTTAAGTGTGAAAAGGTTGCTATTGTGATGAGTTCTGAATATTTTGGAGTGGATATCCCGTGTCACCATATGTGGCACAAAACGGACGCTCCAAAAAGCCAACGATGTGTCTATTATCAGCTGAACAAACAAAACTTTTCTAGCAATAACAGCATAGACAAGTAGGAGCATGAGCAACAAGTATGCGCAGATGGCAGAACTACAATCCATCTTACTTCGTATCTATCAAAAAGGTTGGCGACCACAAGTCTCTAATGCAAATATTTGGTTTCTACGAAAACATTGAGTAACGCAGTTCAAGATGTTAAAAATATGGTGAACAAGTTGTGGCAATAGCATAATCAATTCAAGTATTTAACCTACTAAAATCAACTTTATAATTCCGTTGATTGTAGAGGCATTTACTTTGTAATCGTTCATCTTACAAGATAACTGTAGTGTTGGCAAGACTGACTATTTGGAATATTATTCAGATTTGAATAATTGATGTTCCACTGTCAATAAACATGAGACCGAACAGTTGAACATCGACCTTCTTGTTGTGAAGTGACATATCGATAATGGAAAAGAAAGAAATGGAAAAAGACTTTAAACCACAATAACAAATAAAACAACTTTGTTTTTTATTACTGTGAGTATATTCAGTTACGCGACCGGTTTCGCAAACAAACCGTTTGCATCCTCAGATGACTAAATACATAAGTTACTTAATATTTTTTCCAAAAACAAGCTAAAAAGTTTGCAATGTTTTAAGAATTTGTTAGTTTGCCAATCTGATAAAGTCTTACTTTCATCTTTTGCCGTTCACATCTTCTCTGTTCAACACAAATTCATATTTCTTCCGTTCGATAGCTCAGTTGGTAGAGTGCTTGCATTCCATGCCGAGAGCTCAGGTATGAATCCCACCGAGGGTATCAGATTCGCTTTCCCATTTCGGTGTTTCTTTCAAGCTCAAAATAAAACACCAGCCAGGTTTACTCGGCCTTCACAAGAAATGAGTGCTAGCCTCCGAGGGAGCTGGGAAACCCCCACTTCAACTGAAGTGGTTGGCGTGAGGCCGGCCCCCTTACCTATAAAAAAAATAGGTGCCACTCGCCACATGAGAAAACGCGGCAAGAAAATACACCTTATGTTTACCTTAGTAGCGTTTAGCGTCAAATAAAGAAATCTCGGTTATGAACATTAAGACCTCCAGTTCAACTGAAGTGGTTGGTGTAAGGCCCTTGCCTGCAAAAATAAACAGGTTACATGCGACCCCTTCGGGGAGAACGCGGCAAGATGCTACACTACATGTACGTATAGTCAAGCAGAACCGTTATAGTCAAGCAGAAACGCTAAGTAATAAAGTTATCAAATAATATTTTTAAGATCTTGATCATTCTTCTAACTCATCAGTATGAATTCTAACTCATCAATATCAGGAGGAATAGATGTTCCTATATGGAGGGTTTATTGGAGATAAATCAGTGATAAAATATCGACGGTTAAAAGGCAGTACTTAGGGCATAAGCGACATAAACTAAATTGTTCAGGAGAGCAGTTTAAAGTTTGAGATTGCAGAAAAATGGCATAACTTTTTTTATTTTTGTCATTAAAAAAATAAAGGCATTTATTGGCATTCTTATTAATGTTTTTTAAAAAAAATGCCAAAATCTTGTCGGTTACACCAAAACCATACTTTGAAAACGCAGTTGTTTGCTTGGGCGTAAACAACAACAAAAAATCATTGTAGAGCTATGGGAGTTAGCGCATTAGAAAGAGCGGAAAATTTCAAGTAGAATAGCATTCATAACTCATTTTTGACCAAAATGTCACTGCCTTTTAACCGTCGATATATTATTAGATTCGCAATACTTCCCACATGAGCGAAATCCAAGTGATCGACTATAAAAACGACATAAAATCAGAGCGTAAATCTTGCAAGCGGAATTTAGCGAATAAAGTTTGAATTTCAAAACACACCAGCTTAGCAATGGTAACTAAAATGAGGTCGCCACATTTGAAAATGGCAAGAGTTGTGACGTCACACGGCCAGGTTAACAATACTGTGTCGTCACCCGGCCGAGTTGTTAGGGAAAAGGCACACAAATCCTTTTTTATTGATTGATAAAGACGGCAGTAATGACGTTTGCCCGCCGAGAAAAGAGTTCCGAATTAGAAATGTTCAGACCCCATTATGTTATTGGTTGCTGAGGGTCCTAGTTACGTAAAGCTGTGACGTTTTTCCGCCAAGAAAATTAAAAATTGGAACATACATGCAAAAAATGCTCAGTCTCAGGATCCGGTACATAACGCAACTAAGCTACACATATAGTGTAACTTCTTGCCTACGTTATCCCCGAAGGGGTCGCATGTGGCGCGTCGGGACCTATTTCTTTTTACAGGTAAGGGGGCCGGCCTTACGCCAACCACTTCAGTGAAGTGGGGGGTTTCCCAGCTCCCGGGGGGGCTGGTTCTCATTTCTTGTGAAGGCTGAGTAAACCTTTGAGATCGAACACTTGCTCTCGGCATGGAATGCAAGCATTCTACCAATTGAGCTATCGACCTTTTTACGAGCATGATCGTCGTCGCTACAAAGCGCCAATTCTCAAGCAAGACCCAGTTGCTGTAAGGCTGGATGGACCTTTGGTGACCGGTCATTGGTATAGGTTTATGAATTTTTCAACCCAGCGAAGAGAAAATTTGAAAATATAAACGGTATTTTTTTGTGCTCCGCCGGGAATCGAACCCACAACCTTCCCATTCAGAGTTCGCAGTGTTACCACTGAGCTACGGACCGGTCATAATACATTGAATTAACTTTTGCTTTAGCATTACGGCCGTCAAACATCACAACCTTGTTTATAACAAATCTGAGAGCTCGTGTTCGAATCTCACTGAGAGTGTCAAAAAAATATTTCCCAAAATGCCGGCAAGGTTTTACTAGGCCTTCACAAGAAATGAGTACAAGCCCCCTACGGCAGCTGGCACTTCCACTGAAGTGGTTGGTATAAGGCCGGCCCCTTGCTAAATGCGACCCCTTCAGGGAAAATGCGGCAAGAAGTTACACTAAATGTGTAGCTTAGTCATGTTAATGTACAGGCTTCATTACGACGATAAGGATTTGACAGTTTAATATCATAAAATAGATCTGCAGCTGAAAGCGTATTTTGCTTTAGAAAATTTACAAATTAATTAAAATTAGAATATTAAATTCCTTACAAATTTATGCAGACATTACAAATCTGTAATTTCAAAACATGCCTACTCAATTATTTTATTTAGACGGCCAGTTTTCATGCAGGTAGAATCGCCATAATAAAAAAATACTTTATGGTCAACATTTAAATTACACTGCAAGGAAATTTGACCCATATTGATATGCAGTTTCATACATTTCAAAGTTTAAATTAGAATGGCTGACAAATGCAACGTCGGTAAAACAGTGAGCAATTATGACGATAAGCGTTTGACAGTTGTAAATATCTTTGGTATATGGCTGAAATATATAACCTACAAATTATTTGTTGAAAATTCAGAGTAAACTGATAAGTAAAAGATTACGGGTTTGTGAATTGACATTGTATTGTGTAGATACTGTTATGTAAATAGTACTTAGGTATAAACAAAATAAATAGGGTAGGTGCATAAAGATTCTAGCTGTAGAATGAATTATTATTAAGTACCTAGAGTAAGGAAATATTATATAAGTAATAAGTGTATTGGAAGCTTTTGGAATATCATAGACGTTTCCAGACGAAATTAAGCTAGAAAGTTTGATTGTAATAGCTATAAAAGGTGTGAATCGCCTGCAGGTCAGTCAGTCTCTCCAAGTGCTAGTAGCCGTTACAGGCCAAGTCAGCGAAAGTCAACCATACATGTGAATTGTAAAATAAATTACTTTAAAATAAATCTCCGGCAGTTTTAATCAAGAAGACTAATATTTTAAATCTTAAAAACATTAGAACGCTAAAAACACTACAATACATTTAAAATTTATAACGGAAAAATAAAAGAGATTTATTTTCTTCGCGAGCTGATTAATTTCCTCAAGCTCTTTCGGTGTTATCACGCGGTTGTTGTTACGCTTGTTCTATTTAATAAAAACTGCGGTAATTTATTTTGCACGATTTCCTTATTCACTTTCGGTTCAGGGTTACATTTACACAGTATGGTACAACGGCTGATACACTTCTCCAGCTACATGGGATTTCGGGCTTTAAGTTATAGTAAAAATAAAGATCATTCTCGAAACATGGAGAATCGCTACATGCTAGATTTTACCGTAACATTCGATTCAACCAATCTCAAACAAATTATTATCCTAAACAAATTTCAAAACTTAATTTAACTCGGATACTTCACGAACCGTTTAGAGAGAACTTACATTAAATTATTATCCTCCTATATACTCGTACCTAAAAAAAATATTTATAGAGAGACTTACACAGACAATCCACAACACACAACTACTTATTCATAACAGTGTATTTAAAAGCTGCAGGGATTTGTATAAACTATCAATTTAAACTGATAACTTAATTTTGAAATTAATAAGGTCTAATTAACTATAAAGATATTCAAATAATTCAATACAGAAGTCAGATGTGATAATTTACACATGGCCGGTTTCATTGAGAATGCTAATCGTGCCAACTAAGACGATAGCCCGGCTTACGTTGTACGGATTGTTGGTAAATCGGGCGGGAAATTGATCCGATGCGACAATACGTCACCTCAGTGCTTGCTTGTCTTATCTCCAATAGAAATAATTTCACATGAGCAATTTAAAATATTTATTTTTTTCAAAAACGTAATTTTATCTGCCTCGAGTACTTTCGACTTTCAAGTTTCTGTACCCTGAGTACGAGTTGCAAAACTTGAGTAAAGTAAAGTTTACGGAAAATATTAAAGAGTGATTCCTCCCAAAATCTGACGTTTTTGTTTCTTACACTTTATGGTCTTCAAACAAACACGGCAGATTTTGGGAGAAATAACTTTTTAATATTTTCCGTAAACTTAACTTTAATCAAGTTTTGCTGTGTGAATACACAAACCCTAAAAAGTCACATGAGCAATATTAGCGGGTGTACTGGACCAATATGTCTCATCTAATCTAATCTAATCTAATCTAATCTAAGCTGCAAAGATATATATCATTTAAGATTTATATTAAATGCATTCCCACAAGCAGATATGTATAATTTCGCGCTAACACATGCCGCATGTGGACCTACAATATAAAAACCCAATCTCAAATGAACATAAGCCTTGCAACTCTTGCCGTCCTTCCCTGAAACAGGGGTGACATTGGCAAAGTGAACCATTTTTTTTACAGTATGGGTGGTCAGCCGCATAACAATCTATATGTCAAGGAACATACATGACAAATTACATTTTTTTTTAAATCAATAAATAGCAATATATACATGGACATAAAAAACTAAATCATAAAACCATTTTTTTTTTACTTCAACAAACCCCAGCCGCCAACATCACAGATTAACCGCCATTTTCTTCTATCCTTACATACTATTTTCATTTCCTCCAGAGTCATAACCTTCTTCATACAAGCTCTTCTTTTATTATGACTCTGGATATTCCATTCATTCGCAATTTCGGATATTTGGTCCATCCATACCTTTCTCGGTCTTCCTCTACCACGACATCCATCTATTCTCATGAAAGCTGTAAATTGATTTTAAAAATATTTAAAACAACTCTCATATTATCGTGTTCGACGTTTTTAGCTCAGATTGTGTAGCATGTGATTCATAAGACAATTCCATTAAAAGATCATCTTTGAATCAGATGGTAGATAAATCAAACGAGCACTGATGGGACGAATAACGTAGGAGGAAGATGAAGTCATGTCCGAAGAGCTGAACCACAAATAACTTCATTATTTATGTCATAAAAATGTATCAACTTCCCACAAATCGAATTAATATGTTTTGCCCAAATTTTCAAATCAAAATTTCCTACAATCTATAATCAAAGTTACAAAGATATAGCCACCTTAAAGGTTAAATTTAATAAGTGCAGAATCACTGATTTGAGAAACCGTGGATTAAACATTTAATTGGGTGAAACTTGTCATAGTAAGTGAATTAATAATAAGGAAATACTAAACTACAGGATTGTCACACTTTTGAAGTATTTTCTGTCGTAGAAAATAGGAAAAAAGTGCATTTATCTGAGAAAACCATTGACTTATGCGAATGTAAAAATGTTTCTGGACAGGTGGCAACATTTCCGCGTGCGTACTATGTCCGAACCAGTCCGAACATGGTACGCACGCGTTATAAATCTTGTGATCGATAAAATTTACGAATTTTAAAGGAAAAATGTATTATTTTAAGACATTATGGCATGTGTTATAATTGGGTGTCAGAACACAAAATGGAGAAAGCACGAAAACATAGAATTTGACACGGAAAAACATGTTTTGAATGACTACACCACTGCAGCGTTTGACAGGATCGAGACAAATGTGGTCTATAGTAGATTATGTATCTAATCTAATCTAATCTAAGCTGCAAAGATATATATCATTTAAGTTTTATATTAAATGCATTCCCACAAGCAGATATGTATCAATGCAGTAAGTTAGTTTATGTTCCTCTATGACCTATGTTATTAGTTATTACTCAATGGAGAAAACCATATTAGTTAAGTATGTCACTTATTCAGTTTAACCTTTAAGGTATCGATATTATGACCAAAGCTGTCAAATTTTAAGATAAGAAAAATATTTAGTAAATTGAATGCAGCGATAACAGCTGATTATAATAAATAATAACCCACTATGTTAATGTTATTTGTTTATCAATATGGCATGTACGCATGAGAACGCCCACTTTCAATAATTACAAACATAAATAACAGAACTTCACCAAGTTCAATTTATCAATCAAATATAATACACAATGAATATTTATTATTCGTATCAGAAAAGCTAAGTACAACTCATTCCGTACATTTATGCAGGAGCGTGCGATGGGTGATCTAATCTAATCTAAGTTGCAAAGATATGTTACATTGGAGATTCACATTACATGCATTCCCACAACCAGACACGTACAAGTTCGCGCTTGCATATACCTCATGTGAACCTACAACATAAAAACCAAATCTCAAATGGGCATACACCCTGCAACTCTTGCCGTCCTTCCCTGAAACAGGGGTGACATTGGCAAAGTGAACCATTTTAACAGCATGGGTGGTCAGCCGCATACCAACCTATAATTTAATTTTTTTTTTGTCTTTTGCTTTTCTATGTATATAATCTATAATCTAAGTTGCAAAGATATATAAACATTTGAAATTCATATTAAATGCATGCAATCAGACACGTGTTAGTACAATTACTGCATGTCCAAAATCTAAATCTAAATCTAAGCTGCACAGATATGTATCATTTGATATTCATATTAAATGCATTCCCGCAAGCAGGCACGCATAATTTCGCGCTCACACATGCCGCATGTGGACCTACAATATAAAAAAACCCAATTTCAAATGAACATAAGCCCTGCAACTCTTGCCGACCTTCCCTGAAACAGGGGCGACATTGGCAAAGTGAACCATTTTTTTTACAGTATGGGTGGTCAGCCTTATACCAACCTATAAGTCAAGGAATGGCATGGGTTATACATTTAGGTAGGCTTTACAGTACGTTTTCGATCTTAGATCATCGTCAGGTATACAAAAAATTTAAAAGAAAAGTCAATGGTACCATAAAGTATTACAATCAAATTGTGTGGTCTAACATTAATCTAATATTAATTCAATATTAATCTGAAACATATCATATACATTTGCAAGTAAGTTTATGCATTATAGAATGACAGAGGAACAGCGGCTGCATAGAGTAACAGAAACAGATCCTGAAATCCGAGTACAAAGATAAATAGAGCGCATCGTACAAAAACACAGCAGATCCATTTCATTATCTCGCACTGCAACCGTAATTAGCAGTTATTGAGTGAGCGGCGCAGCGCAACAGATATCAGCTTCACCGACATCAGATTACAGCCAGGCGGCTCAGATGCAGAAGCAGTCACAGCCACAGTCACAGTCAGGTGCCTGCAGTTACTGATGCAGGCGTTTCATGTTACATATCATTGAGTGATAACAAGGAGAAACTAACTTAATGCAGTGATACATACTGTTATGTCTAATCTAAATCTAAATCTAAGCTGCAAAGATATGTATCATTTGAGATTCATATTATTAAATGCATTCCCACAAGCAGACATGCATAATTTCGCGCTTACACATGCCGCATGTGGACCTACAATATAAAAAACCCAATCTCAAATGAACATAAGCCCTGCAACTCTTGCCGACCTTCCCTGAAGCAGGGGTAATATTAAAATAAGTATAGGTATTAGTTATAGCTATGTAATAGGAATCCTCATAAGTATGTGTGGGTAGGAATAATTAAATAAAGTACTTGAAGCGTCTAGAAATAATGATTACTACGTACCTACTTGAATCTTTCCTTAATTCTGGAACTGTCTAGCGAATATAGTTTCTAGATAATACTGTTGTGAAGAGTATATAAGACGCTTATTGCTTGCACTAGAGTCAGTGATCTGTGACCTTCCCCCATACAGCGAACAAATTTGACCAGTGAACTAAAACCAGTGTAATGGAATAATCGAGACTGTCTTTGTTAAAATAAATTTAAAAGTGTAAAATAAATAACTGTAAAAGAAGACCAGTGTTGTTAATTAAATGACTTTCGAACCCCAAAAATCGTAACAATACTATAGAATACGAGTACATTTGAGTCGTATAACTGCAAACGCCGTCACCTCCAAAATTTATGATTTTTGATATAATTATTGAATTTGATTCTGCGCAGTGTAACAAATCATTTGTTGTGTGCAATATAATGTAAATCGCACTTAATCCTTCGTAATTTTAATTGAAAAAGTATGATTTCGTGCAAACGCCGTCATCTCCAACTGGTGTTGTCGTTTTACAAGTTTACAAGTTTACTTTTCTCAAAACCATCGCGTAAGGAGTTGACGGCGTTTGCATTTATACGACTCTTGTCCCAGTCCTGTCAAACGTTGCAGTGGTGTAGTCATACAAATCATGTTTATACTTGTCAATCTTTATGTTTTCTTGCTTCCTCCATTATAGCGCATACCATAATGTCTTAAAACAATGCCTTTTTCTTTTAAAATTCATAAATTTTATCGATCACAAGATTTATAACGCATGCGTACTATGTTCAGACTGGTTCGGTCATAGTACGCACGCAGCAATGTTGCCAATTTTCGTAAGTAAGTTAACACATTAAAAAAAAAAAAAAAAATGAAAACAGGTACACGAGTATAATGTATGTTTTCATTAAAATAATTTCAAGGTCACAGATATCATCATATATCAAGATGAAAGGGGTAAGCAGAAAAAAGTGGACTCATCTGCGGAGGTATTGGCCACCACTAGTGGAAAAGCGGCAGGATACAGATACAGTGTAATTGGAAAGGCGCTTGTAACACCATGTTTTAAGGCGAAGAGGAAAGTCTTGAAAGATACTGAGGAGTCTCTGAATCAAAATCTAACACCACAAGACTGTCCGGTCGATAGCTCAGTTGGTAGAGTGCTTGCATTCGATACCGTGAGCTAGGGTTCGAATCCCACCGAAGGTGTCAGAAATGATTTCCCGTTTCGGTGTTTATTTCAAACCCCAAAATAAAATACCGGCAAGGTTTACTCACCCTTTTACAAGAAATGAGTACCAGCCCTCTCGGGAGCTGGGAAAGTTCCACTTCAACTGAAGTGGTTGGCGTAAGGCCGGCCCTCTTACCTGTAAAAATAAAAAGGTTCAACTCGCCACATGCGACCCCTTCGGGGATAACGCGGCAAGAAGAAGAAGAAGTTGCGTCTAAGCACACAGGAATAGCATACCAAGTTGGTCGAGCAACGACCTTGAAGGTTTCGTCTCCCAAACTACTACCAACACTAAGTACCAAAATTTTCGATTTGAAATTACTATATTTGTATTCCTTGACTTACTCGTATAGGGTGGTATCAGGCTGACCACTGATACTGTAAAAAAAATGATTCACTCTGCCAATAACACCTCTGTTTAAGAGAAGGTTGGCAAAGTTGCAGGGCTTATGTTCAATTAAACTTGTTCTTTTTTATGGTGTAAGTCCACATGCGGCATTGTAAGCGCTATTTTTTTAAGAGAGAAAACACTAAAAAAATTGAAAATCCTGTAGTTTAGAAGGTTTTCATGAGCACTGCCTTATAATGAGTTCTCTTACTTTAAGCTACTCCCAATAAAATGTTTTAATTTTAATTTAAAAAACTCTTTTAAAAACATAGTTTTATTTTCACATTTTTTTACTTTACAATGCTTAAGCGCTATCAGACTTTATCCGTCCATCTTCAGAGGCTAATTTAGTTATGTTTTAAGTTATGAAAAATGTTTTATCCACGATTTCTCAAATCAGTGAATCAGCACTTATTCAGTGTTACCTTTACGGTGGCTATGTATTTGTTTATGTGTCTCGGACTTGCTTTATGTTTTCGCAGCCTAAATGAGATTACGGTTACAGGTCCAACTTCAAAGATCCGGATCGGAGAGCCTTTTTTTATGTAAAGCGGGCGACATTTAAACGGATATTTCGGCTCCCGTTCAGCGCATAAACAGTTTTTTTCTCCCTTTTTTTGGGGAAAATTCAATATTGAAATATTAGTCGGCCACGAAACAAATATGTGTGAAGGTAGGTAGCTACGCGGCGGAAAAGTATTTTCACGAAGTGTATGTGAGAGAATAAATTCCAGAGATAAGCCTGCGTCAAAATTTATAATATCGCCAATGTTCAAGTATAAAACAACCATTACGTATACCAAAAAACGTACAGCAACTTAAACACTTTTTAGAAGCACTGCAAAGGTCATTAATTGTTTAAAATAATGTAATTTGAAAGAGGATGTGAAAGTTAAGGTACAAAAGAATGTGATGAAATGGTTTGGGCATGTGGAAAGAATGAAGGATGATAGGCTGACAAAGTATACATACAAAGGAAGTGCGTGGAAGGAAAAAGAGGAAAGGGACGCTCCTTGACTGATAGGTTGGTACGAGGCTGACCACCCGTGCTGTAAAAATCGGTTCACTTTTGCCAATGCCACCCTGGTTCAGGGAACGGCGGCAGAAGTTGCAAGGTTTATGTCCATGTGAGGTTTTCTTTATTTGTATGCACACATGCAGAATGTGTAGGCGCGAACCTACATGTGCCTGTCTGTAGGCACGCATTTCATATGAGCCTTAAATGTTTACATATCCTTGCAGCTTAGATTATAGATTATAGACGACCGAGAAAAGTATGGAGTGATCAGATTGAGGAGATTGTGAAAGAATGGGATGTACAACGCGAGCGTAAAAGAAGAAAATGCATAAAAAAGGTGATGGATGTGAATGAATTGAAAGAGGTATGTCAGGATAGGAAAAAATGGAGGCAGTTCTGCAGAGGCTCTGGCCACTCCTATCGTAATGGCGACAGAGTTACAGTTACAGTGTCACCCTGTTGGAGGGTTTCAGGTTGTTGGTACCCAACTATTGCAATTGAGGGCGAGGTCATGATCTATTTCATGTACCAATGAGCCGCACCGATGTCTTGGCGCAGCATCCTTTGACTCGCGAGTGTCAAACTCAATAACGACTCAAAAATTGACTCGTTAATTTATTTCAAATGCTGTGAGGGTGCACTGTAATTAGGGTAACCTGTTGTGCACCAAAAAAAAAACAAAAATAGTTAAATTTCTTGTTCTGACCTTACTTACTTCTACATTAATTTAGGATTGGAAAATAGTTATTTATGCCACTGCCAAGTAATGATAGTCTTTTTAACACGAGTGCTAGTTTGTGCCATGAGGCGCAGCCGAATGGCACAATAGAAAGCACGAGTGTTACAAAGACTAATTACGTGCAGTGGCATACAATACTTTTTCTACGACCATGAGAGAATTAACAAAATAGTGAATAATAGTCATTATAATGTACTCGTCCATTTGAAGTAATTAAAACCTTACCTTTGTCAAAACGTGTGATTTATCATTCCCTTCGATTATCTAATCTAACCTAAGTTGTAAAAATATATTATATTTAGGTTTCATATTGAATTCATGCCCACAAGCCGACACATATGTATAAAGTCGCGCTTTTACATCCTGCATATAAGCTTAAACATTCAAACCCAAAACTCAAATAAACTATGCCCTGCAGTTGTATTGGCAGGTGAACCAAATTTGTACAGCATAGGTGATCAACCTCATACTCACCTATTAACCAAGTAACTTTTTGAGTTTGTTTATTTTTTGCAGTGAAATTTTTTGTATTGTTTTCCTTTCAAGCCTTTTATTTTCCATTGAAAAAATGAAAGCTTTATTTGGAGCAATCCGATAAATAAATTCGATAAATTTTAGCACTATTAACAATTTTTATTTGACTCTACACATAAAATATACTTATTTATTTTCATCTGAACAGGGCTGAAAGTCTCATCACCACGGTAATTCCTACCTACCGAATATCACTAATATTGTATGAAGCCTAATCAGCTGATCGCTTGCGGCCATCTTGGATTGACAGGTCTTCATACCCCCATACAAGGTTGACATTTGAAATTAAAAAATGGTTCCAATTCTGACAATGCGCATGCGCACATGTTCATTTTAACACGGTTACCGGTTGCATAATGTAACATTATGCAACGGGTGTAGAAATGTATGGCATTGTGATTGCGTTAGCCGTTTTGTAATTAGTAAATTACCAAATGGGAGTAGAAAAAATATATATATGTACATGTTTTCTTTTATTTTCCCAATGAGGTGAATTTCCCGCGCGTGAATTGGCATAGACAATATTGTGTCATCACCCGGCCGGGTTGCTAGAGAAAAGGAGTATTTTGTTATTGACTGAAATAAATATTTTGGAACTGAGCTATCGACCGTATTTTTTACGAGCTTGGCCGTCGCTACAAAGCGGCAATTCTCAAGCAAGACCAAGTTGCTGTAAGGCTGGATGGACCTTTGGTGACCGGTCTTCAATAAAAATAAACCTTTTTTTGCATAAACGCTATGTTTGAGCTTACACCTTAAGTTTTATACTTGAGAGTAGAATCTATGTACGCCCTTCTGGTTAGCAGTTTCAAGGTCTAAAAATGGGTCTGAATAGACATTTATTCATCCCACAGACAACATCAAAATACCGGAATACGAAAATACTATCTCTGATCCAAAATAACAGTACCTAGAAAAATAAATACAATACAATACAACATTCTAAAGTGCTAAAAATACTTCACGGAATGAAACAAGTTATATTGTAAAGTGAAAGAATACATGTTTGGAACTAGTTAACCTACGCAACGCAATTAAGCTGCACATATAGTGAAACTTATTGCCATATTGTCACCGAATGTTTACGTTCACGTTTCGTACTACATAATTGAAACCAAATAAAACCTATGGGACCAAGAAACAGAGATATTTGTCGGTGTTATGGCCGAGGGGGCCAAGTGGGCTAATCTTTCTAGCGTGTTTGGAATAAAACAACGTTGGTTCGATCCCCCCTGGGTCATTTGACCATAACTTTGACCCTGGTTTAACAGATGTTATTGGGTAATTATTAAGATGATATCAATACCTGTTTCTGGCCAGGCAGAATAGGTTGGTGAATTGCATTCCTGCTGGAGTGATGTTTTCCGTGATCTGTTGCCGTGGGAGCTGGATATTCCGGACGTTTCGCCCATTTCTACGATGGGCTTCTTCAGCGTGAAGTATGATGATGCAGATGATTTTGATGAGAACTGTGATCTCTCTACGGTTAACCGTTAGCGAGTTATACTCACGGTTCTCATCAAGATCATCTTCATCCGTGGCAACATATAATTGGCCATATTTTTTGTAATTGTTATTATTATATTTCTTATGTAACGCTGGTTGTTGTCCTATTAAAAAAAAAAAAAACATACTTTACGCTGAAGAAGCCCATCGTAGAAACGGGCGAAACGTCCGGAAGCTCCAGCTCCCACATTGCCTAAAATGAACTCAGAATTTGGCACTTTTTTCTCAGAGAGCAAACGTCAGTCTTGATGGTACTGCCACCTTTAGAAACCAATAACAAAATATTCAAATTATAAATTAAAATTTAGAATTTGTATAGCGCCTTTTCATGATACTAGATCATCCCAAAAGCGCTTGTTCACACGAACATGTGAAGAGGTGAGTTTAAAGTGCTTTTCTAAACATATTTTCTAAATCCATCTCGCACAGGTCATCAGGAAGGCCGTTCCATGCAGCTGGAGCAGCCACCTTGAAGGCTCGCTCTCCAAAGACGGTCTTCTTTCCTCTTGTATGAAACTCCAGATGCCTGCTGCACGATGCGGCTGACCGCAGTGTTGCCGTCCTATAGTTTGCAGTCGCTGGAGTTATGAGGTCCGTCAGACACTGCGGTGCGGTTCCTTACAAGATTTTGAAGACCGGCAAGCTGATCTTGTACCAGACTTTTTCAAGCATCCTCAGCCAGTGAAGAGTCTATTTTTGTTTGCCTTTTCTCATGAAGCCCAGCCGGGTGATGGCACAATTCTGTATACGTCAATTCACGTGCGGACCTAATACTCCTAATTTTCATACTCTTACTATTACATATTATTATTTGTTTATTTTTTAAATGTACCTACGCTGTTGTGTATGTTCCTTGACTTATAGGTTGGTATGCGGCTGACCACCTATACTGTAGAAAATGGTTCACTTTGCCTATGTCACCCCTGTTTCAGGAATGGACGGCAAGAGTTGAAGAATGTTTGTCCATGTGAGATTTGGGTTTTTATATTGTAGGTTCACATGCGGCATGTGCAAGCGCGAACTTGCACGTGTCTGCTTGTGACGCAACGCAACTAAGCTACACATATAGCGTTACTTCTTGCTGCGTTATCCCCGAGGGGGTCGCATGTGGCGAGTTGAACCTATTTATTTTTACAGGTAAGGGGGCTGGCCTTACGCCAACCACTTCAGATGAAGTGGGTGTTTCCCAGCTCCCGAGAAGGCTGGTACTCATTTCTTGTGAAGGCTGATTAAACCTTGCCGGTATTTTTATTTTGGGGTTTGAAATAAACACCGAAACGGGAAATCATTTCTGACACCCTCGCCTCGGCAAGATTCGAACCCGAGCTCACGGCATGGAATGCAAGCACTCTACCAACTGAGCTATCTATAGTGAGAATGCATATAATGTGAATCCCCAACGTGACATATCTTTACAAACTTCGATTATGGATTATAGGTATTGTAGTCCGGTTGATGCTTTAGTTTGCAGACATAGATTAAATTCACGGCCATTTTTTAAATCAAGTTTTTCTGTCTTTAGGTAGTCTCTAACGTTGGGGTTGCCATAAGACAATATAACAGTTAGGTACAGATGTCCCCTCCCTCGCTTCCAAGATGGCGGCAGACTTGACAACCAACCCATGTAAGTAAGCTCTGCGTGCCTTCCGTACCAAAGCACCGTGCTCCACACACAATATCATTCACCCGCAGCGAGACACTCGAGACGCGGGATTTAAATTCACGCTGACACCAGCTTGTGGGCAGAGCACTATTTTAATGTGTCCTTTGACGGTGGCTTAGCTCAGCCATTACGTGAAAAAAATATCACATTATTCTTTAAAGTCAACGAACCGCGCGAACTCTTCAATATGTGAACCGAGAATGATGAATATATAATTTTAAATCTTCGTAATACAATTTTTTTTAATCATAAATAATACGTTGCAAGAATAGATGGATGTCGTGGTAGAGGTAGACCTAGGAAGGTATGGATGAACCAAATTCCTTTAAAAGCGATCATGAATGGGATAGCCAGAGTCATAATAAAAGGAGAGCTTGTATGGAAATGGTTATAACTCTGGATGAAATGAAAGAAGTATGTAAGGACAGAAAAAATGCGGTTAATCTGTAATGTTGGAGACTTAGGCTTTTTAGAAAAGGCTAAGGCTAAAGTTTCATTTCTCATTTTTTATACATTTTAATTTTATTGCTTTCCTTGACTTATAGGTTGGTATGAGGCTGACCACCCATACTGTAAAAAATGGTTCACTTTGCCAATGTCACCCCTGTTTCAGGGAATGTGGGCAAGAGTTGCAGGGCTTATGTTCATTTGAGGTTTGGATTTTATTTGTAAGTACACAATCAGCATTTGTAAGCGCGAACTACACGTGTTTGTTTGTGGGCATACATCTGAGAGCTTTGAATGAATATATCCTTGCAACTTAGATTATAGATTAATATGGCTTAGTGGTTATTTGTTTTATATACGAGTTGGATGTAATTAATTGTTTGTATTCCTTGACCTATAGGTAGGTATGAGGCTGACCACCCATGCTATAACAAAAATGTCTCACTTCGCCAACGTCACCCCTATTTCAGGAAAGGTCTGCAAAAGTTGCAGGGCATATGTTCACTTGAGGTTTGGTTTTTTAATTTGTAAGTAGGTACTCAAGCAGCAGAATTTGATACCTGAAAGGTTAAACTGAATAAGTGTCATGGAAAGCTAACATGGGTTTCTCAGATAAATAAACATCTGTACCTTAGAGCATAAACAACGGTAGTCACATTTAGTAAAATGTGCAGGAGACGAGTTTTAGTGAAAATGTGCACTTTTATAAAACCATCATAACTTCTAAACTAGACGAGATATTTTTGATCTGTAAAAACTGTTTATCTTCTTTTATCGATATTTATTTAATGTGAAGTAATGTGAACAACGTATGTGGAACTTCCGTGGTTTATGCTCGCACTTTTATGTGCATCCCATATTTATAACACTTGATATCTCAGTAACTATGAGTCCGAGGACTCCAATATTTTTACCACTTATAGAACAGCTAATTATTATCATTTCTGCATCATTAACTCAAAAACGCAAAAAAGTGGACATCCGTTGTTTATGCTCTAAGGTACAGACATTATTTCCTATTTTCATCGAGAGGAAACACATCTGCAGTTTAAAAGATTGCCATGAGCACTTTCTTATAATTAGTTCACTGTGCCTGTCTGTAGGCATGCATTTCATATGAGCCTTAAATGCTTACATATCCTTGCAGCTTAGATTATAGATAGATATAGATAGACTTACTATGAGAGCTTACACGCAATAAAACGTTTTATCCACGATTTCTCAAATCAGCGAAACAGCAGTTATTCAAGTTTACCTTTAAGGCGGCGGTTTGTAAGCGCAAACTTAAACGTGCCTGTTTGTGGGCATGCATTCAATATGAACTTTAAAAGTTAACGCATCTTTGCAACTTAGTTTATAGATGGATGACGTCACACAGCCGGGGGGATATTTGACATGTGCCTAGTCCATTTTATGAACCAAACCGGAGCCAACCTAAATATAGAACCCATGCCATTCCTTGACTTATAGGTTGGTATGAGGCTGACCACCCATACTGTAAAAAATGGTTCACTTTGCCAATGTCACCCCTGTTTCAGGGAAGGTCGGCAAGAGTTGCAGGGCTTATGTTCATTTGAGATTGGGTTTTTACATGTTAGGTCCACATGCGGCATGTGTGAGCGCGAAATTATGCGTGTCTGCTTGTGGGAATGCATTTAATATGAATCTCAAATGATACATATCTTTGCAACTTAGATTTAGATTAGACTTAGGTGGTCAGCCTCATACCAACCTCTAAGTCGAGGAATTTTAACTTGAAAAGTTTATTATCTTTGCAACTTAGTTTATAGATGGATGACGTCACACACAGCCGAGGGATATTTGACATGTGCTAGTCCGTTTTATGAACCAAAGCAGAGCCTACCTAAATTTAGAACCCATGCTGTGAGCCCTCCCTAGATTTGGGATCACACTGTTTTAAATAGAAGCTCACGGCTTCATTTGTTGTGACTGCAATGGGTCTGCTGACACACCAACACCCTGTCTCATTAGACTTATCACACATCAATAGCTGAAACACCATATCGCACGTTTAATAATAAAGAGAAATAACTCGAAAATTGGTAAAATCGAGATTTTGTAATAAAACGCAAGAACAATGCGAGAAGAATAGGTAGAATGCGACAGCCGTTCAATTTGGACGAATATGACCGAGATAAAGCATCGGCCGCCTTTTTCATCCCATACAAGTTGTACTGGTTGTCTGAACTTTAAACGTGATTTCCCAACATTCATGTTTTTTGAGTTATTGCTCTTTATTATTAAACGTGCGAATTATTGCTATGATTTTAGTTGGGTTTCTCTTTTAATTTAACTTAAGACCGGTTCGTAGTTCAGTGGTAACACTCCGGAAAATCATTTGTTGGCTTTTATCCCAACAACCCGGCCGTGTGACGTCACAACTTTGTCTGCATCTATTCACGTGCAGACATTTGGTAATTAAAATTTGGAAATCGCAAATCACTTCGCGAATCCACTTTTAGAATTATCAACTTGGTTCACTTTGCCAATGTCACCCCTGTTTCAGGGAATGTCGGCAAGAGTTGCAGGGCTTATGTTCATTTGAGGTTTGGATTTTATTTGTAAGTACACAATCAGCATTTGTAAGCGCGAACTACACGTGTTTGTTTGTGGGCATACATCTGAGAGCTTTGAATGAATATATCCTTGCAACTTAGATTATAGATTATAGATAGAACTTGCCAGTTCCTTTAGTTGGTATGCGACTGACCCATCTAAATCTAAATCTAAGCTGCAAAGATATGTATCATTTGAGATTAATATTAAATGCATTCCCACAAGCAGACACGCATAATTTCGCGCTCACACATGCCGCATGTGGACCTACAATATAAATAACCCAATCTCAAATGAACATAAGCCCTGCAACTCTTGCCGACCTTCCCTGAAACAGAGGTGACCCATCATGCTGTAAAATTTGGTTCACTTTTGCCAAAACCACTCCGGTTTCAGGGAATTTTCAGCTCAGGAGTTGCGAAGTTTGTGCTCATGTGAGTTTTGTTTTTTTTCGTAGGTACACACACAGCATGTGCCTGCTCGTGGGCGTGCATTTAATATGAGCCTTAAATGTCAATACATCTTTTTATTATTTTATTTATTTATTAATTTGAGAAAACTACAGCTTTATAAAAAGTAATTACAATGGTGTTCTTAAAATTAATATAAGCCAAAATTGTTTCTTCTATTTAAAATTATAGAGATAGAATAATAATTTGATCAGTATGCTGAGCTAGTATTGATATATAATAAAAAATTGAGAAGACAAGAAAATAAAAATAAAAAGAGAGCAAAACAAAAAACAAAAAGCAAAAAGACACAAGTTGACAAGCAACAAAAAAAGAAAAAAAAGAAAAAAAAGAAACAAGGTGTAAAAAAATAAAATTAAAAGTAAAAGTAAAGTGGAAAGGAATGACGAAAAGGAGGGATGATTACGTAAGTGAAGGAGCTTGATTGAGGGAGTTAGGGGACAGGGTTGAAAAATATCTCAATTTATTGCTAAAGGTTGTTAATGAGTCATGGAAAATATCTAGATTTTTGAAATTTTGGTTATAGTCACGCTGTATTCTGAATAAAGTTGAGTCGTGTGTGTGTGTTCCTTGACTTATAGGTTGGTATGCGGCTGACCACCCATGCTGTAAAAATGGTTCACTTTGCCAATGTCACCCCTGTCTCAGGGAAGGACGGCAAGAGTTGCAGGGTGTATGTCCATTTGAGATTTGGTTTTTATGTTGTAGGTTCACATGAGGCATGTGCAAGCGCGAACTTGTACGTGTCTGGTTGTGAGAATGCATGTAATGTGAATCTCCAATGTAACATATCTTTGCAACTTAGATTAGATTAGATTAGGTATCGGTAATTGGTATGACAAATGGGTAGGTGAAATAAATTTTGCGAGCGGGTACGTCTGTTTGGTATAAGAAATGATATGTTACATAATAAATCAGGGGAGTCAATTGCATTATTGCATATTTTGTACAAAAGTAATTGATCAAAGTTAGCAACTTAGCAACTTAGATTATAGATTATAGAAGCTGTACCTTACGCAGACTCGCATCGCATCCACCATTTATACATCTGTGCGGTGTCCTCAATAGTCAATATGCAGCGCACGTGTCTATGAGGGGATGGCGCCCCTTCCAGGGAAAGGCTGCAAGAGTTGCAGGGAGGGGTAGGGGGAGGAGGGGACCGGACGCATCTGCCGGGCCTGGGCGTCTTTACTGCCGCTACATAATATCATTACCGTTATTATCATTGACGCCATTTTGTCTCACATCGCTGCATTACCTCACGGCTTGGAAATGTGGATGTGAGCTGATGAATCAGTCATGAAGGGGAGGAAGAATAAAGGTGAGAAAAGGAAAAGAAATAAGGGTAAGTAAGAAAAAGGAAGGCAAGGCATGTAAGGAAAAGGAAGGAAAGATCGGTAAGGAAAAGGAAGCAAACGTAATTAAGGTAAAGGAAGGAAAGATCGGTAAGGAAAAGGAAGCAAACGTAAGTAAGGTAAAGGAAGGAAAGATCGGTAAGGAAAAGGAAGCAAACGTAAGTAAGGTAAAGGAAGGAAAGAAGGGAACGAAAGAAATAAGGAAAATAAATGTAAGCAAGAAAAAGGAAAGAAATGTAATTCAGGAAAAGGAACGAAAAGTAAGTGAGAAAGAGGAAGATCAATGTTAGTAAGATAAAGGAAGGAAAGGTAAGTAAGAAAAAGGAAAGAAGGGTAAGTAAGGAAAAAGAAATAGTCGCCTTGTCCGAACTAGCCTTAGGAACGCCTACGCAAGTGGGCATATCAAAAAAATGCGCAGAAAGTAATACAGGATTTTTTGTAAAAGTTTTAGGGTGTGTGTATATACATTGTGAAGATTCATTTTAAATTAATAATGTAAAAATAACACACAAAGTTTTTCTTCACGAGTTGATTTAATTTCCTCGAGCGCTTTCGATGTTCTCACATCATTATCAAGAGGACAACTTTACCAAGAGAAATTTTCCTCTTGATAATGATGTGAGAACATCGAAAGCGCTCGAGGAAATTAAATCAATCACCACTTCCTTGCAGCGCCTCACGATAGAAGCAAGAACTCAAGCAACACCTCTGCGGCACCCTTCCAGGGTGACATAGACCCCCAAGACTTTTAAGAATTGGGGAGCCTCCCGCACAGGATTCCTTTAAAAAAAAAAAAATCAACTCGTGAAGAAAAACTGAATGTTTTATTTTTAATGACATTTTTTATGTTTGTTTTACTTTCCATACATTGCATTTTTCCCTAACATTTTGAATGGGCTTAGCACATAACGGACAAGGCACAGCTTTAAATCTGTGCCTCCTGTGAAAAGTGATACAACTCAAAAATCATCATTTTACAGGAGAGCAAAAACAAGATTTAAAAAATTCTAATTCATGAACTAAGTGGGCTAGGTTACACATAAGTACCTTATTTTGTAGATAAAAACATTCACTTTCACTGTGCATACTAATTTTTATGGTTACTATTATAGTTTACAAATAATTTATTAAACTCTGTCAGTTGTACCTTTTTTTTGCCTGTACTTGTATCATTTATTACGTGATAAATGATACAAGTCGAGTTATATTATATTGCACCTATAAGTTGTCTTTGAGTAAAGTGATACACAAAAAGCTTAATATTTTTTAAATTTAATAACTCATAAGATAATGGTCCAGGCAGAATGTTGCTCAAACTAATTATAAAAATACTACCCCAAAGACACAATTGTTGTACCTACTTAAAATAGTAGTATTTTCATAATTTACCTGAATCGTATCACTTGGCTAAAATTCCAGTCAAAAATTGGTGTAAAGTGATATAAGTCGAGATGTATCAATATTCACGATAGATTTGTAAAAAACAATGTGTGGATCAATTACTAAAAGGGATACAACTTGACTTATATCACTTTTCACGTTTTTTTGCCTAAATCCTGCCAGTTATATTTCCTAAACTATAGCAGATAGAAGAATGTGAGTAAGACCAAAAAATCGCTAATTTTTTTCTGATTATTTCTATGTAAAAATCTCAAAAAGGGTATAACTCGAGTTGTATCACTTTTCACAGGAGGCACAGAAATATACAATGATTTTCTCGGCTGACAAGGCTGAAGTCATTAGCAACTTATAACAAAATATTAATTTGCCTTTTCCCTAGCTGTGTTAAGTCACATTTTGTTGTCTATGGTATTTGTACCGAGTCCATTCCCTTTTCGGCTGCTAAGTGTGCAGGCCTGTACAGGCGTGACAACCTAAAAGCTTTAAATTACCACCGAGTCTATTACAGGAGCACTCTCCTTACGCAGGAGACTGCGGGTATTTATAGACGAGGGATACAATCATTAAGAATACCTAACAACCAACTTAATTAATGGACTGCCGCTAGATATCGTCACGATTTTATTTGGGTTCTTACTTGGGTTAAACCCAAAATATCCGCAAGGTTTACTCAGCATTCACAAGAAATGAGTAACAGCCCTCGGAAGCTGGAAAACCCCTACATCAACTGACGAGGTTGGTGTCAGGACGGCTCCTTTGTCTGTAAAAACAAGTAGGTTCCACTCGCCACATGTGACTCTGTCGCCATTCCGCTAGGGGTGGCCAGAGCCTCTGCATATATGCCTCCATATTTTCCTATCCTGACATACCTCTTTCAATTCATTCATATCCATCATCTTTTTCGTGCATTTTCATCTTTTACGCTCACTTTGTGTATCCCATTCCTTCACAATCTCTTCAATCTGATCACTCCATACTGTTCTCGGTCGTCACTTCCCCTTTTTCCTTTCACACTTTCTTTGTATCCCCCCCTTCGAAAAGAAAGCGGCAAGAAGTTACACTATATGTGTAGCTGAGTTGCGTACTATACGTGCGTGTGTAGAGGAGCAGGAACTTGTAAACATAAATAGACGAACTATTTAAACCTTAGGGGCTGTCCATATATTACGTCATTCGCATTAAGGAGGGGGAGTCTGGTCTGCGGATGACGGCAATGATTTCCGAGTACCAAAAGTGACGTCGTTCTTGTAAATACAATTTTCTACAAAATATACTAAATATTATGTAAGTAATATAACATTATTAATTATTAAGCTCATCCATCATTACAGCAAGAGGGGGAGGGGGGGTCATTAGATAATGACTATAGGATGATTGTAGGGGGGAGGGGTCAAAAATCGGCCAAAATCGATGACGTAAGTTATGGACGGCCCCTAATAACAGATAACTCAATGACTTTAACCAGTGATTGCCAAACCGGACCGGAAGATCACACCGATCCGTAGTCTAGTGGTAACGCTTCGGACTCGTAAATGGAAGGTTGTGGGTTCAAAACATTTACCATTTAAATTTTCAAATATGCTCTTCGCTGGGTCGGAAAAATTCATTGTATTTACCAAAGACCGGTCACAAAAGGTCCATCAAGCCTTACAGCAATTGGGTCTTGCTTGAGAATCGGCGCTTTGTAGCGACGAACAAGCTAATGCAAAGCCCGGTCGATAGCACAGTTGGTAGAATGCTTGCATTACATGCCGAGTGCAAGGGTTCCACCGAGGGTGTCAGAAATGATTTCCGATTTGCTCTTCGGATAACGCAGGCCTGAAGTTACACTATATGTGTAGCTCAGTGGCGTTTTTTTTTGCGATTTTCTACCTCTTCCTCCCCTCTGTCAACGATATGAATTAATTTAGAAAAATTTCATGCATTAATGGCTCTAGGGAAAACATCCGATTATTTAGGTAGCCGCCAACCGAAAGAAATTGGAAGCCTCAGATTTAAACCATAAAGCTTCGTTTCCACATTTGTGACCTACCACAAAATCCCGCCAAAAATTCAGCTCCAGATTGAATCCAGAGGTAGGAAGGTAGAAGCAGCGCAGCTCCAAATGTGACTTGAACGTTGGACACACGTGGCAGGCGCCATTTCTTTTAGTGATAAAATTTAACTTTAGGCTGTTAAACTTTACTCGCGTCCTAGCTAAAAGGACACTTTATGGGAGTCACAGGACTGGAAGCAAAGCCCAAGTACCGAACACCGTTGAAATATTACATCGAATGATGTATACCTCCATTCCGGATGCAAGGGCACCTAACTGCCCTTGAAACTTTGAAATTGATAAACATAAAAATTGTAATTCTTATAGTTTGGTCAATGTTCAGATTCCTGCTGCTTCGCCTTTGTTATTACCTAATTGTACCTCTTTATCATAGCTCATCCTACCTTCTCATTTCTCTATGGTTTTGTGTTGTCAATTTTGAAACAGTTTCCTGTTGAAAATGACGCAAGCAAGTCGAAATTACTTGGGTGAAATAAATACTAAATTTGTGAAAATAAAATGCGTTTTGTTTAAATATGAGCGCTAATACTGACTTGGGAAATTGTGGGTAAACTATTTGATTGGGAGTAACTTCTCATAGTAAGTGGAGTAATTATGAGGAAGTGATGATGAAAATCAATTATCCGATCGACATCAAAACCCACAGGAACCATTAAGAAAATATTTAACATGTTACCTTAGAATTTTATTAAAATCGGTTGAAATACATATCTATCTACACATTATTTTCATTAAATTTTAAATAATAAGTAACACTCTGCTTTTGAGCATGTATGAAATGTGAATCATAGATGTAAATATAATTTTTTTTTTACTTAGATTACAGATCTCGTATAGGTAGATGTAGCAATGAAGCCCAAAGAAAGGGATGAAAATCAAGTCTACCATTACTATCTAAATCTAAATTTAAATCTAAGCTGCAAAGATATGTATCATTTGAGATTCATATTAAATGCATTCCCACAAGCAGACACGCATAATTTCGCGCTTACACATGCCGCATGTGGACTTACAATATAAAAAACTATAAAAAATAGATAATAATAATAATCTATAATCTAAGTTGCAAAGATATATTACATTTGAGATTTCCCACAAGCAGACACGTATAAATTCGCGCTTAAACATGCCGCATGTGGACTTACAGTATAAAAACCCAATCTCAAATGAGCATAAGCCCTGCAACTCTTGCCGACATTCCCTGAAACAGGGGTGACATTGGCAAAGGGAGCCATTATTTACAGTATGGGTGGTCAGCCTCATACCAACCTATAAATAAAGGAATATGACTGTGTTCTATAAGGGTATCGCCGTCGAAATTTGTACCTTTTGTCTTGTGCGTGTGTCCCCTAATGATTTTCAGCTTTTTCATAAAAACTGGTGATCTCTACTGAATTCTAAAATTATCAGAGTAAAGTATATAAAAAGCGTATCGAAATACAAAAAAAAACTGCAAAAAGCATTAAGTGGCGATGTAATTAAAAAATAAAACAAAAACGCCTTTTTTCCATTCCCATACAAATTTTACATGTCCGCAACCCGTTTTTGACCCTTTGATGGCATGATACGATCAAAATAGTCAAACGTTTTTAAAGTTGAGTATTTTTGCATATACCTTAGTAACGTATCTTTCATTTTCTGTACTAGCCACAATAATATTTACTTATTTAAACACGAAATATTGATTGCTAAGGGTTGTCTCCATTTTTGGCTCCGAAATTTTTCTTTTAGTATGTTACCAATTCCATTGGAACTGACAAAAATCTTGCAATCTTAAGTATTTGTTCACGTATGGTAACTCTTTGATGTAGTGTGGACAACACAAAAAAACTCATTCGATACCTTCATTTTCTTTTGAGAACGTTTACATCAGACTCGGGAATTTGTCGTGTGTGTTTTGAGTGGAAGTTAGCTTGGCATTATTAAGGTATGTATTCGAATATGTTGTCAGTTGTATATTTTTTACTTAGATCCATTAATTCTTCTAATGATTGTATGTTTTTATCATTGCTGACAGTATTATTTTTCAAATGGCACAAGTTTAAGGTAATGTCGGGCGGTTTTTTATTTACAATCTTTACCGTATGTTAACGTATGTTACCGTACGTAGGTTTAAAAAAATACACCTACTTACCGTTAATTTATGGTTGACTAACAAATAACATTTACGTACCTAATTGAAACATAAAACTATCTAATCAACCTTACTAAATGCTATTAATATTTTAAATGCACCATTTGATGTTTGTTATTCAAAATAGCAAAAAGGTTTATTCCGTGATCTGTGGGCTAAACGATTAAATGAAATTTGGACCACAGAGGTATCTAATTTTTACATCGGTGCTGGATACTGTGAAAAATGTACGCAAAAAAAAACATTGCCTATCTATCTAAATATATGATAATCTATAATCTAAGTTACAAAAATATATTGCATTTAAGACTTTAAGTTCGTATTTAAACATGCTGCATGTGAACCTACAATATAAAACCCAATCTCAAATGAACATAAACCCTGCAACTCTTGCCGACCTTACCTGACACAATGGTAACATTGGTAAAGTGAACCATTTTTTACAGTATGAGTGGTCAGCTTCATACTAACCTATAAGTCAAGGAAACTTATTGAAATACAATAAACGAACGATTTTAGGTAGTTATTAAATGTGCGTATTCATATTTTTATTAAACATACATAGACAAACAACATTTATATTTATAGACATTCAAATGGTGCTCATATATTTTTTACTGAACAGTGTTTACGAATTGCTATAAAATCTTGTATTCGTCGTCGAAAAAAGAAATGAGATGTTGAAATGTAAAAAAACCTAATTTTTCGAACCTGTCCGTCATTTTGAATAGACCTTAATTTAACTCACGATGTTTTCGTTTTCTTGAATCTTGCCGGTCGACAGTTATGGTACAAATTTAAACGGCGTTACCCATAAATAACCCTGCGGATACCTTGTACTATACCTACTAGGGTATTAAGTTACAGATACGAACTAGGAATATTTTACACGCACAAGTAACTAAAGGTAAAGTATTATTTAATGTCAGAAATCATTAAGAACAAACGAAACTGCTCTCGTTATTCGATTCACATTTCGCTGCCTTAGTTCTTGTTTGCCGTATAGACCATTAAGCAAATTTTACAGGAGCAATGTTTTTGTGTTTTGTTATTGTAATTGACAAAATCGTAATTCAATTACCTATTTTACCAAAAAGTACTGTAGGTCTGGCATTATAATAATCCATAAAAATCATTATAATTTTACGTTTAATACTGAAAAAAAGCGTTTTAAAATGTATACACGTCAAAGGTGCGCAACGAAAATTACGTAAAGTGGATATACGGCAAAGTATCGGACTTTGACCGGACGCTCGCGACAATCTTTTAGTAAAATACATATAACATACAACAATGTGTCGGTGTGACGTCATGCCCACGCGCGTCTGTGATTGGCTTACAATTGTAGATGACGCAGCCACGCATGCGCCTCCAGCGTTTAGAGAATATACGGCACTCAAGAACTGAAATAAAATTTCGAATATCGTATGTGAAAATGTTGAAAAGCTCGCACATTTGAAGACAAATACGTATTTTTCTTAGCTCAGATTGTGTAGAACTTGATTCTTAAGACAACTGCATTAAAAGGTCATATTTGACAAAATTGGTCTATACGGCAAAAAAGAACTGGGGGAGCGATTTCCCTTGAACTTCCCGCCCAATATTCCGCGCGCTGCCAAATCACTGAAAGCGATGAGAGCGACCTTGCCCGCCATGTTGAACAGTGAAAACAAAAACTCAAGAAAACTCTTGGCAGACCTAGCGGGCCAACGCAACGACTAACTCATTCCCATCTCTCTATTCAAAAGTTGTTTATTTTTATTACTATTTGATTAATATACACTTTAATGTGTGGCATGACCTTATTTTTATAGTGAAGATCAGTGTTTCCTCAGCTGTTTTCACCCATCGCCCCTTAAAATGCTAATCTAATCTAAGTTATGCAGGGATTAACATTACATGCATTCTCACAAGCAGACACGCACAAGTTTGCGCTTGCGCATGTCGCATGTGAACCTAAAACATAAAAACCCATATCTCAAATGGGCGTACACCTTGCAACTCCTGCCGACCTTCCCTGAAACAGGGGTGACATTGGAAAAGTGAACCATTTTCTACCGCATGGGTGGTCAGCCGCATACCAACCTATAAGTCAAGGAACATACACAATAAATTATATTTTAGAAATAAACAAATAATAATATGGATCTCAAAAATCTCAACTAAGCTACACATATAGTGCAACTTCTTGCAGCGTTATTCCCGAAGGCGTCGCATGTGGCGAGTTGAACCTATTTATTTTTACAGGTAAGGGGGCCGGCGTTACGCCAACCACTTCAGTGGATTAACATTAAAATCAACTACAAAATTTTAATTTCAGCCCATCGCCACCTTATCGCCCCCTTACTGCTTGTTTGTATTATATCCATCAGAGGTAATTTCACATGAGCAATGTTTATATGTGTACTGGACCAATGTGTCTCATGAAAACTGAGAATTGATTTTAAAAATATTTAAAACAACTCTCAAATGATCGTGTTTTACGTATTTTCTTAGCTCAGATTGTGTAGAATGTGATTCTTGAGACAATTTTATTGAAAGGTCATCTTTGAATCAAATTATAGATAAGCAAACAAGCACTGGGGGGACGTTATGTCTAAATGAAAATTGTCGACGAAGGAGGGGGAGGGGGGGGGGGTAGAATCTCCTTAACATAAAAACTTTTTGTCCCAAAATAAAAAAATCCCCATCGACAGCGGGGAGGGGGGTAGGCACGCAATTTCCAAAAGAATATTTCATCCCAAAAATTTCATATTCAATGATACTATTAAAAGCATGCCCACAAGCAGACACGTTTAAGTTTGCGAGTAGAAATGCTGCACGTGCATATTCAAATTAAAATCCTAAGCTCAAAAGAACATCAGCGCCCTGCAACTTTTAGCGAATCAGGGCTGACAGTGAACCATTTTTACATTATGGGTGGTCAACCTTATACCAACCTAACCAGCCTAAGGGCAAGGAAATTGACCGGGCTAAAGACAGGACAGAGAGGCATTACTTCAATACAGTATTATGTAGATTGTAGATAATTTGAAAAGGCACTTAAGTCCACCGTCCTGCGTTTAGCATTACTTACTGACAACTGCATACATTTCGCAGTGCTGTAAACCAGAAAAATCCTTGATTATCGGGAATCAATTTATTTCTTTACTATGGGTTCACTTTGTCAATTTCACCCCTGCTTCAGGGAAGGTCGGCAAGATTTGCAGGGCGTATGTTCATTTAAGATTGGGTTTTTTATATTGTAGGTCCACATGCGGCATGTGTAAGCGCGAAATTATGTGTGTCTGCTTGTGGGAATTCATTTAATATGAATCTCAAATGATCCATATCTTTGCAGCTTAGATTTAGATTCTGATTTTTTAGTTGGGTGACATCAACTAGCCGAGAGATTGTTTTTATTGTGCGGGGCCCATTATGTGTGTAACCTAAAAACGCATTGTCGTTTACGAGTACAGAGTCCGCACAAATGACATCATCTATAATCCAAGTTACAGAGACATACATAAACATTTCAAATTCATATTAAACGCATGCCCACAAACAGACACGTGTTATTTCACGCCTACAAAGGCTGCATGTGTACTCACAGATTAAAATCCAAATCTCAAATACACATAAACCCTGCAACTTTTGCCGACCTTCCCTGAAACAGGGAAGACATTGGCGAAGTGAAACATTTTTTACAGTATGGGTGGTCAGCCTCATATCAACCTATAAGTCAAGCAATAATAATAATCAACATCACAACATCCAACAACAAAACGGTGACGTAATCCAACCGGGTTGCTAGAGGAATGGTAAACCAATATTTTGCAATTGGCTGCTAAGAACGGTGTAACATGGATCTAAGTATTTTGCACGTCGAGTAAAATTCAAATTTGGAGCATCCATTCCATCGCAGACAGTTCAAACATCTTCTTGATTCCATCGATATATAACTCCATGCTTGATTCGGAATTAATTTAAAAGTAGGAGCCAAGTAATCTTATGCATAATTTTTAGTCCCGAGTTTAAACAATACTACATTATATTATGTTATTCAAACAGCATTTTATAAAATAAAGTATGTTTGAAGTTAACATTCAAAAGAAGTATTTTATTTTAATTGTGTCCCTCATTAGTAACACGAGATAAAGGGAATTTTAACAGACTCAGAAAATGTCCATTTCCAGGTTTTTTGATCTTCATTTTATTTTGTCTATTTTTATGACTGTAACTAAAAATAAAATAAGCTGACAAATCCTCGTTCTACTGATATATGGACTTTACTTTCGCATCAACACATATAATATATAATAATAATAATAATCTAAGTTGCAAGGATATATTCATTCAAAGCTCTCAGATGTATGCCCACAAACAAACACGTGTAGTTCGAGCTTACAAATGCTGATTGTGTACTTACAAATAAAATCCAAACCTCAAATGAACATAAGCCCTGCAACTCTTGCCGGCCTATGAAATAATATTCTGGCGTATATATTTTATTCCTTAAAGTTTATTTAAAGTAGGCAAGCGTTTCATTGTCACAAAAATACATGGTAGGTATAAAATTACTTCTAATTTGATTAACCTGAACATTAATTTCAAGAAAGCAACATGAAGAATAAACTAAGTAAGAAAATTCAAATTTCGAACATCCCTTCCAGTTCTTCTGTATTTTTATATTCTGCGTTTTGTTCGTGATATTCCAATCAAACTTTAATTTATTTCTTTACTAAATAATATGATAAACATTGTTTTAGTTATAAATAGTAGAATCTAGATATAAATTAAGTCAAATACATAACGATAGACTCAAAGTAAAGTGAAGCAAAGTTGAAAAACGAAAAATAAAATTTTATTTTTGCCGCGTAAATGGCATTTTGTTCTGACGTGTTAATTGAATACTAGTTTCGCATTGCCTATTGGCTTTCACTGCATCTCGCATTCATAAGAGTTTTCCTGTACCAAATATACCGGTTATCATCTACACAACAATAATTATCGCAAACTGGCGACTGGTAAGCTTCGTGCACACATTCGCAGTGAGTATTTTGTCATTGTAACTTGTACACCTATACACACAATATTATAGCATTGGCCTCATCTGTGAATGAAAGGAAATGATTCTGAATGCTTGCACGTAATATTGTGCCAAGAAAAAGAACTCAATGGCAGCAGCATTGTATAGTATTGAATGATAATCATTTATTGACAATTATCGCACCTTGCACAACAAAACATTGCATAAAAATAATGCATTCAGTGAGATTTGCAAATAACTCATCTACTAGTAATTAGACAACAAAATAAATATTATTTAGATATTTCAAATAAAATTAATGAGTGCATTCTAGCGATCTTTAACAATATACTTTTAATTTCATTTTCTTCATTAAATAAATTTAAATCGGGTAAACGCCATTTTGCTAAAAGTACATCTTGATGTGTTCTAATTTAAAAAATGCAGCCTACCTATGTACATCTCAGGAGTTGCAAGGATTAAAAAAAAAACTGGGAACGTAGGTAGGTATATTGTTTTCATTGCCTGAAAATACTTAGGTACCTATGAGGACATACCTACCAAGGGTAGGTTTTATGATGTACCTGAACACGATAGCCATAAAAAGATGACATGTATAGATTGATTGTTGTCTGTCAGATCTCGCGGAGTATCTGAGTGTCGTGTGGCTAGGGGATGAGCATACAGGGTTCACGCACCTGAGATAGACTGTCGGCGATCTGTCGCTGCAGAGAGTCGCGCTGCTTCTCCACGCCCTTGAGCCTGAGCTCCGTGTCTCCCAGCCGCTCCTGCGCCTCCCGCAGACTGTCCACCAGCTTGTCGCGCTCGTCCAGCATGGACACCATGAGCTGCTCCAGGTCCGCGTTCTCCCCGGAGAACTGGGAGCTGCGCTGGCTGATGCTGTCCTCGGAGATCGTCGGCATCACGTCGCACATCATGTTCCACATTTTCAGCGATCACCGGAACAGATACAAGTCGTTGTCTTCACAAATAGCGGCACCGAGATATTCACCCCAATGTTTCACGTTCCCCCGCAAACATTATCTAAATCTAACACAGAGGAAATATTTTAAGCGCTCCACGGACACGATCAAACTAATATCTAAACATTTTAACGACATTATAGAAGAAAATCTAGGTTGACACACCTACAAATTCCTATCGCACCAGTCCTAACATTACACTTCACGACCTAGCGGCCTGTCAGCCATCTTGGTTCCTGACGTCAGGCGAGACTGGGGATACCAGCGCAATCAAAATGACATGAGAGCGTACCTACTTTTCCCAACATGCTACCTACCATTTATATCATCATATTTAATAAAACTTGTGTTTCTTCTCATTTAAAAATAATTTTTATTACCATTATTCTTAGTTGTTACAAGCCAACGTTTTATCTTGAAAAACTTAGCAGTGTTCTATTTCTTGAAAGTTTGGATGTGGTAAGGGTAAGAATGTTTCTGATTTTTATTTTCTGTAAATATTACAAATAAAAGTGATGTGGTACAAACCAAGTTTTGAACAAGTTGATGACTTCAAGAATGTCACCAAATATATTGAAATAAAAAACAGACTACATGGGGTTTCTACTGAGCTTCCCTTCACAAACCTGGCCGGATAACGTTACAACTTTTTCATCGATTTATTGGTGCCGTCTCCGTTTATGACCACAAATTATTTTTCAAACTCAACACATTCTGCCCAGTTTGTCTATGGATTACCGGACAATCCATGTGAAAGCTTTCATACACCTCCGTCCGGCACTAGATAGAAAAAACCATAAACAACCAGGCAGAATGCGTCTAGACTCTAGTGTGTAACGGTTGTAAATACACCACATCCACATTAAAACAATAAAAACAAACAGCAATAATTATCTTATATCACAATCAATCATTTATTTATAATTAGTATAAAACATATTAACATTGGTTACATTCATTTCCTTGACTTCCTCATGGAGACAGCAGGAGGCTTGGACAGCGGCAGCTTCAGGACGATGGCGCTGACTTTCCCCTCGGCCACCACGTGCGCCCCCACAACCTTTACCAGCTGACCCAGCTTGGGCAGCGTGTAGTTGATGGCCGCCGCTAGCTTCTTCATGTCAGGAATCAGATACTCCCCCGCCAGCAGTAACGAGCAAATCAAATAACAAACTGCCTTATCCTTACACGCTGTCGGCCTAGTCCTCCCCTTCTCGTTGCTCATGGAAAAACTATCAAAAATCAAATTATTCAAAAGCTCCGAGTAAGGACAAACAATATACTGTATACTCGTAACACTCCTGTAGTTTTCTTTTAAATATCTTATTATGCAATCCGCATACAACAGCAAACAGCACTTAACAATCTTCTTGGGATCGTCAGTCTCTTTCAATTTTAAAATTATAGGTGTGATGTAATCGGAAGCTTCAATCTCGCAATTTTCATTTTCGAAAATGTCGACGGCTGCTTCTTTCAGGGATTGCAGTTGCTCTTTGTTCAAGAACATGCGGACTTTGCAGACGTTGGCGACATCAGTGGCTTCTCTGTTGATGGGCGGAGCGTAGCTGTCCATGTGGGAGTCGGCAGTCTTCACGTGCCGAGACATGTCTAATTCATCGATCTCATTACTCACTACAGTCTTCTCCAGTTGATCTTTCATCGTATCAATGTCCACCTTCAATTTCTTGTACTGCTCCACCGCACGCTTCTTTCTCTTTGACCCAAAGGCCGCAACGTCTGGTACGTCCAATTCTGCAGGCCGCTTCTTCCCCAGTTCATCGTTTTCAGTGACAGCTTGCAGCAAAGCACTCCCAACTTCTATCCACCTAACCTCTCCAGTCGTCCTGTCTCTTGCAATTATAGTATTCCTACAGAGATTATTAACTTCTTGAGGTCCAGAGTATACCATTTTGTTTATAATAGCAACTGCTTGTTTTCCTGTACCATTTGAATGGGTAAAGATGCCTCCTACAGGATCGTCTCCGGAATCTTGAAGTGTGCCATTTTGAAATTTCAATACTAGTGGATGCACATTTTCTTTGGTGAAAATCTTTGACGGTTTAGAAAACTGCGGTGGCTCCTTCATTGTGAAGATTTGTAATTGAAATGATAAAATAAATTTAACTTTTAAAAACAATAATATAAAAACGGCATGGGAAGTGTCAGATTGATTAAAATGATGTCAGATGGAAAAAATACAATCCCCATTTTAGTGAATGTGTCATAAAATATTTTATCAGGGAATAATATTTTTTGTTGTTAAAAAACCAACTCAATCCAACTGTCAAAGTCATGTCAAAGTTTTGTTTACAAGGTATACAAAATTAATATATAAGTAATTGAAATAAAAAAATCATCTTTTGTCCTGCAACACCAGAGCCGACATGTTCCCAAGATCTTTTTGAAAAAAGAAAAAAATATGGAATATAAAATAATTAAATACATTTTTTTTTAAATAATGTCTTATTTTACAGATAATATGAAACTTCACAAGGACTTGAAGAAGAATATGAAACATAATGTTAGTTCTGGAGATTGTGGATATATGAAAGTTTGTCATATTTGTGGCGACACCAAACAGATCAAGTCTTACATATTCCTCCCTGATTTGAAGAATTCTGAAGCCGAGGATGTCCGTAAAAAAGTACAATGGCTCACTTCAGTAGGTATTCAAGTAATCCATTTTTAAATTGCAGTACTGGATGCAGCCATCAATAAGACAGTGGTAGCCTGTACCTCCGCAGATGTGTCTTCACTTTGTCCATTCCTTGCACACTTCTTTCATCTCCTAAACATTCACCACTCTGTTGACACAACAATCACTTTATTTGGGCTATGTAGCCGTGGTCTGGTTGATTCTTTCCGGACAGTTTCGCCCATTGCTCCGATGGGCATTATCAGCGGTTGGCTAGTCGCTGTGATCTTCTTACAGGATCTGCTGTACTACCCATCGGAGCTTTAATCTATAATCTATAATCTAAGTTGCAAGCATATATTCATTTAAAGCTCTCAGATGTATGCCCACAAACAAACACGTGTAGTTCGCGCTTACAAATGCTGAATGTGTACTTACAAATAAAATCCAAACTCAAATGAACATAAGCCCTGCAACTCCTGCCGACATTCCCTGAAACAGGGGTGACATTGGCAAAGTGAACCATTTTTTACAGTATGGGTGGTCAGCCTCATACCAACCTATAAGTCAAGGAATACGAGTAATAAATGACATTTAAGTTTACAAAAAAACAACAAAACCTTAAAAATAAATCTATACAAAAAAAGTCAAAAATTTCTTATGCAAAAAATGTAGCAAACTAATAAACCAACATTACAAATCAGCATTGCAGATTAGCCGCCACTTCTTCCTGTCCTTGCATACTTCTTTCATTTCATCCAGAGTCATAACCTTTTTCATACAAGCTCTCCTTTTATTATGACTCTGGATATTCCATTCACTCGCTATTTCGAAAATTTGGTCCATCCATACCTTTCTCGGTCTTCCTCTTCCACGACATCCATCTATTCTAGCAACATATACTTTCTTCGTCAATCTTTCATCACTCATTCTCTCCATGTGCCCGAACCATCTTAACATACTTCTTTTAATCTTCACTTTCACACTTTCCCTTACACCACATTCCTCTCTTACAAAATCATTCCTCACCCTGTCACTTCGCAATGGACGAATAAATCATCCTAATATTATTATTATTATTAACATCAAAAACACTTGAGGAAATAAATCAACTCGTTAAGAAAAACTTTGTGTTTTATTTGTACATTATGAATTTAAACATACAATTCTTCATGTGCGTTGATGTATAGAATGCCTATTGTGTGTAAGATTTATTAAGTTTAATATACATAGCTCAAGAAAGGAATACATTGCTTTTCTTAACTCGTTTAATTTTATTTTTCAGGATGAACATTTGGTTGATTTTCACTGTCTTTGTGCCATCTGCCTGCAAAAATTGAATTCTCTAATAAAATCGAGAAATGACTTGAGAACAAAATACAAGGAAACACAAATTACACTCAAGGCTTATCAAAACAGCAAGAAAACAAAAAGTGCAATATCAAAGTCAGAGAAAGAAGTTGACGTGAATTCAGGAGAGAACAATCAGCTTGAAGAATGTGCCAAATTACACGAGGAAGAAGAGGGGTGTATTGAATATGAATGGTTGTCGGACCAAGAGCATATTGATTATATCAATGAACAAAAACAAGAGATCATTCAAAAAGTAGAGAAAATACAAAATTGGAAATTGGTAAACAACAACGCTATCAAAATCTCAAGGTATTTATTTACCCCTTATACATTTAGTTTGTTTTCTAAGAGTCGTTGCAGACTCTCCATCATCTCCACCATCACACACAGACGGTAGACCATCCTCTCAGGAAAACGAAGCCAATGTACATAGTTCTTTCAAAAGCAGAGTGATGTGAGAGAATTTGGACATCCCGAAGATCAGTCTAGCGACCGCATTCAGAACAGACTGAAATCTGTTCATTTACTTTTTTGACTGGCCAATGTAAAGTTTAGAACAAAAATATTGAGGGCATCGCAAAAGCACTCACCAATGTTTGAACCACACCTGGCGGTAGACACCTGATAGCCCTTATTTGGCATAGACCAAAAAATGAAGCAGCTTTCGTTTTGTCAACCTGCTCCTCCATTGTGAGATTCCAATCTAGCATAACTCCCAAAAGTAAAACAGTTGATCCACAATAAAGTCTGTGAGGCTCATTTCAAACAAACTGTTGCTGGAAAGATGTTTTCCGGGATCTGTTGCTGTGGTCTGTGGGAGCTGGAGCTCCGGACGTTTCGCCCATGTCTACGATGGGCTTCTTGACCGTAAAAGTCATATGATCTTGATGAAACGTCTGGAAGCTCCAGCTCCAGCAAACCACAGCAACAGATCCCGGAAAACATTTCTCCAGCATCATCAGCCGGCCGTCTAAGCTTAAAGCTTTATTAGGGCTATTCACAACACATTTGGTCTATTCGTAGTCTACTGACTCGTGAATGGAAGCTTGTGGGTTTGAATCCTGGCGGAGCCCAAAAAAATACCATTTATATTTTGAAATATGCTCTTCCTGAGTGCATAATTCATACACCTTTACCAAATACTGGTCACGAAAGGTCCATCCAGCCTTACAGCAACTGGGTCTTGCTTGAGAATTGGCGCTTTTCACAGCGACGACCAAGCTCACAGAGGGCTCTTGAGGTGTGATACACACAAAAACAGCGCTCACCAAATCAAACATCCTAATATTATTATTATCTGATTCATAGCTGATGCATGGATCATCTATGGTGAGGGTTGAGCCATGCATTTTCTGTGTGTCAATAACGCCGTATGTTTTTAGTCATTCCCAAATGGCTTTTTATTTTTGCAGAACTTACAACATCGAGGATCACATAGTGCAACAAGAAAATGGCCATTTTGTGTGCTCTCTCTGTGGCAAGGTTCTGAGGAGACGGGAGCACGCAGAGCAGCATTTCATATCTCGGCACACCCAGGAGAAACCTTTCCAGTGTAAGCGGTGCGACAAGGCGTTTCCATTGCTGGCGTACCTGGATCGACACATTGCAAGAATTCACGAGGCTGATCAGTTTGTTTGCTTGGTAAGAGTACAAAAATATATTTCTTAATCAGTATGTGCAATTCAATAGTTAGGAATTGCAGAGTACTAATACTCTGAAAATTTAGTTTACTGTAGTTTAGCACTATCAATTTCATAGTTATATTTCAGTTGACCAGTTCGTAGTCCAGTGGTAACACTTCGGACTCTTAAATGGAAGGTTTTGGGTTCGAATCTTGGCGGAGCACAAAAAATATACCATTCACATTTTTAAATTTGCTCTTCGTTGGGATGACTGGTCATCAAAAAGGTCCATCCAGCCTTACAGCAGCTGGGTATTGCTTGAGTATTGGCGCTTTGTAGCGACGACCAAGCTCGTAAACAACACCTCTGCGGCACTACAACAAGTGTCATAGACCCCTAGGGTCTCTGAAATCTAGGGAGTCTCCCGCACAGGGTTTCTTAAAAAAAAAAGCAAAAATAAGTTGTGGAGTGCTGTTTTATTGTTTTGTGAAATCTGATCATTCTTCCTTCTTATACATCTTTAGCACATCTAAGCGCCCTTGGAGTGACATTGAGTTACGAAACGGCGCTGATAAGGAAATCATCATAATCATCATCATCATCTTACACGAGGCAACTAAACCGCATATCAAGTGAGAATTCTTAATGCATTGTCTCCAAAAAGTGTCACACATGGAACCTGTAAGGGGGCCGGCCTAATGCCAACCATTTCACTTTAAAGTGAAGGTTTCCCAACTCTTGAGGTGGCTGGTTCTCATTTCTTGTCAAGGCTTGAGTAAACCTTGCCGGCATTTTATTTTGGCTTGAAGTAAACACCGAAACGGTAAATAATTTCTGACACCCTCGGTGAGATTTGAACCCGAGCTAACGGCATGAATGCAAGCATTCTACCGCATTATTTTTATTGATTGGATTAATTGATTATGCGTATATTTGAAATGTTATTGTTTCCAGAAGTGCGGGCTAAAATTCTCTCGGAAGTATGTTCTTGCCGCCCATGAAAGAATCCATGCCGGTCCTCCCACCATACAGTGCCCTCATGTGAACTGCCCCAACAAGTTTTATGCTGCTCACGTGATGAAAGCTCACATAGCAAACACTCACGCAGGTAATGATAATCAATATTCCTTGACTTATAGGTAGGTATAAGGCTGACCACCCACACAGTAAAAAAAAATGGTTCACTTCTGCCAATATCACCCCTGTTTCGGGGAAGATCGGCAAAAGTTGCAGGGTTTATGTCCATTTGAAGTTTGGATTTTAATTTGGAAGTGCACATGCAATATTTGTAAGCAGAGCTTACTCGCGTATGTTAGTGGGCATGCATTTTGTATGAATTTTAAATGATGATGCATCTTTGCAACTTAGATTATAGATGGTCCATAACACTATAATGATGACCCCAATTGCAATATCAAGAAACCTATCCATTTTCATGAGAATCATTTGCAAAAAATCTGCTCGATTGAATGTCTAGATTTTTTTTCAATATATTTGTGAAGAGGAATGAAACAATCAATTCACCAACCTATTTTTGTAAATATATCTTTGCAACTTAGATTATACATAACATACAATCTTATTGTGTTTCAGAAAAGCTTTTCGTCTGTGACCAGTGTGGCAAGCAGTTCCGAACTAAGATCAGACTGCAGCACCACGAGCAGAGGCACTACGGCAAGACTGTCAGTTGCCGCGTGTGCAGCAAGCTGTTCTCCACGAGGACAGATGTCCTGGTGCACATGAAATATCACCGGCGGGCTCTGCCTTGGAAGTGCGCGGCGTGCAACATGAGCTTCAGAACCACGCGCGGCCTGCAGAATCACTTCTCCATATCGCACGGGGAGAAAGTCAGCAGATTGGATATTTACCGGACGTCCTTTTAATTCATTCCACAAGTGTTGTGTTAAAATCATTGACTCATAATATCTGTGGACTAGAAATTATTTTAACGAAAATAGACATATATTAACTTACTTACAAAAATGGTCATTAGTTAAAGAGAACAAAGAACTTCACAGCTGCATTTCCATATGTACAAAAAACTCAGCAAAATGAAAAAAAAAATCTTGAATGTTGGTACCATTGCAAATAATGGCTGCCGATTAGACCGGAAATAGCTAGAGTTGACAGATAACACGCGTTATAAATATTGTGATCGCCAAAATTGGTGACAATATTTCATATTTTCAAGGTGTATATTCATATTTTAATTTTATCAATCATTTCATTATATTATATTGTGATATTTAATGCGTCATATTTGTAATTCTTGCTGCCGTACATTGGGGGCACCACTGCAACATTTGAGAGTAGAGGAACACAAGTGGAAACAAGTATGTATCAATTCAGTTTGTTAGTTTCCGCTCCCCTATGTTATAGCTCAATGGTTAAAATGGATTCCTTGATTGGAAGTGAATATGATCTTCAGTCTCTATTGAGGTTGAGATTACATGGGAGGTTCCTCATCATCACGAGCTCGACATGTACCTGTACAGCATATTACAGGGTAAGCGTATTATATGTATGCTGTACCTGAGCAGCATATTACAGGGTAAGCGTTGGCTGGATCCAGGCTACCTCCACTCTCGCCTGTCCATCCCCTTTGTTCTCCTGCTGTGTATGTTTACCTTGGCTGCATTTGCATTTCCATCGATTGCATTTTGGCGTTCCTGGTTTCCTATGGTCTTGTAGTGCTGAGAGTATGGCATTTCTTATTCTAATTATGTGACCAGCCCATTGCTGGTGCCCTATTTTAATGGAACTGATCACAAATTATATAGCTCCTTGTTGTATTGATGCCACCTATCATTGTTATTTCAACATCCATCATTTATTGTAAAATAATACTGTTTTTTTTTTCAAATTATTTGTATTATAGACTTGTAAAAAATGGAAGAAAATATACAAGTTTTTTTTACGTAAAGGGAGTATGATGCAATTAGATTATTTTTCAACTAACTATTATCATTATTAAGGAAATAAAATTTATTTATTGATTGACCCGTCCGTAGTCCAGTGGTAGCACTTCGGAGTAGTAAATGGAAGGTTGTGGGTTCAAATCCCGGCGGAGCACAAAAAATATACCATTTATATTTTCAAATTTGCTCTTCGCTGGGTTGAAGAATTCATAAACCTTTACCAAAGACCGGTCATCAAAAGGTCCATCCAGCCTTACAGCAGCAACGGGGTCTTGCTTGAGAATTGGTGCTTTCTACAGTGACGACCAAGCCCGCAGAGGGTTCTTAAGGTGTGTTACACACAAAAACAGTGCTCACTAAATAAATCAGCCTAATTTATTTTAAAAATTGTTTGGTGTATTGCATTCCTCCCCACAAATTTATTTAAAAAAATAGTGGCCGGACTTTTTATAGTTAACTTCCCCCTCTTAGCAGTCATCACCTTTCTCTTCCATTCTGAGATAAAGATTTAGGTCCTTAAATTACTTTTGTTTCCAGATGTCTGTTTTTATTATTTACTTAGTCCAGAGTTAGAAAAGAATTGGCCACGGACACTGTCGACCATAATGCCTGTTGACTCTCTATCTCCCTTCAATGTAAGTACATGCGTGAAAAGTAAACACTTCTCAGAAGAATAAAGCTATGGAAACAGATTCATCAAATAAAAGATAAGCAGTCCAGATATGTAAGTATTTTTAAATGCACAAATCTAAAAGAATAATATTTACTTCCTTAACATCCATTTCACACCAAATATTCTGCCAGGTTTGTATATTTTTTTTCTATCTGTATGCTTAGTACGAGTCGCAAAACTTGAGAAAAGTAAAGTTTACGGAAAATATTAAAGTGGGATTTCTCCCAAAATCTGCCGTTTTTGTTTGTTTGAACTTGATATTCTTCATCACTGTAACTCTTTTGCTAAGACCATAAAGTGTAAGAAACAAAAACGGCAGATTTTGGGAGAAATCCCACTTTAATATTTTCCGTAAACTTTACTTTTCTCAAGTTTTGCAAATCGCACTAAGGGTACTGGTGCTAGGTCAGAAGTCTAGTAGTGTATGGGGATGTATGAAAGCTTTCACACAATTTGTCCAGTAATCCATAGACAAACCCGAAATAAATCCGAAATCAAAATAATATTATTCCATTATCCATATGAGATTGCGAAAGAATAGAACCTGCAAAGTGAGATAAAAAAATAATATGTACGAAAAAAGTGATGAATATCATTAATTGATGAGGCATTCACTTTGTAACCTTCCATTTTTAATTTTAATTTTTTAAAAGTGATGAATGTTGAAGAGATGAAAGAGATATGCAAGGACAGAAAAAGTGGAGACGCATCTGCGGAGGTACCAGCCACCCCTAATGGAACGTCGTTAGGATACAGTACATATACGAAACTTTGTATCCATAATATCCCTAGTGGTTAAAAAAAATAAGCCTGATCCATATATACCTATATATTTCCCTAGTCGTGAACAGGTGTAAGAAATAAAATTATTTTATTTGACAACATATTTATGGTATCAAAAGAGTTACAATTTAAAATCAATAAGTAGATATTAATGGCATATAGATTGCTTTATTTACAGATGTGTACGGGTACTTCACTCAGTTTTATCTTCTTTTTTTTACTATTGCAAGTGAACTCACATTTTTATCATTTTTTTTATCAGTGAAAAGGTGTGCTAGCAAGAGTCAATAGTGAAGTAACTAATGGGTGGCATGTGGATGTGCTCAACTTATTTTGATTGTTTAAAACTCGTTAAACAATGTGAAAGCTTAAATACCGAGTCAAAAAAACAATTACAACTCATGTTGCATACAATAAATAATATATATTAAGTGAATAATTAATCAAATCAATTTAGTTATTAAAAACATGGATCCTATTAGAGAAGGTAAGCTACTATCAATAAATAAATAAGTATATTTTTTATGGTTTGTGTATTAGCACTGTGAAAATTAATGTTTTTTAGTTGGTTATTTAATAAACAACACCTTTTACTTTATTTGAACACTGTTTTTTATTTCACAAATATAATTAAAATTTAAAAAAATTAAATTTAAAATTCTACTAACGTTTTCGACTATTCAGTTATTATCAGGTAGGAAATTATACAATATAATTTATAATCAATACAAGCAGCACTTCAAAATAAAAATAAATCTCAGATGAAGTTTTGGGGAATTTCCCTGAAACAGGGGGGGGGGGGGGCATTGGTAAATATTCTATAACCTATAAGTTGCAAAGATATATTACATTTAAGATATGTATTAAATGTATTCCCACAAGCAGACATGTATAAAATTGGGCTTATCAGTAACGCATATGAACCTACAATATAAAACCCAACCACAAATGAACATAAGCCCTGCAACTCTTGTCGACCTTTCCTGAAACAGGGGTGACATTGGCAAAGTGAACCATTTTTACAGTACTTATATGGGTGGTCAGCCTCATACCAACCTATAAGTCAAGAAATCTTAAGATACAACAAATCAATACTGAATGAAATCAAGCTTAATTCGAAATGCTTTAGCCATCAAGATTTCAGGCCAACCGTCATTTTTTTCAGTCTTGCATACTATTTTCATTTTATCTAATCATGACCTTTTCATGGTTTTCATAGAAGCTCTCCCTTAAAAAAATAATTAACTAAATGCATCTTGGTTGGTATGCGGCTGACCACCCACGCTGTAAAAATGGTTCACTTTGCCAATGTCACCCCTGTTTCAGGGAAGGACGGCAAGAGTTGCAGGGTGTATGTCCATTTGAGATTTGACTTTTTATGTTGTAGGTTCACATGCAGCATGTGTGCAAGCGCGAACTTGTACGTGTCTGCTTGTGAGAATGCATATAATGTGAATCCCCAATGTAATATTCCTATGCAACTTAGATTAAAGTGGATCTACTCAAATAAATTTTCCATGTACTTATGTTATTCTAAGCTGAAAATCTTTTTTGTTTATATTTTCAGAGAGGACAACCAAATTATCAAAATGGTTCTTGATTGGTTTCATTGGATTGATACTAGTCGCATTTTGTGTGAGCATCCCCTTCATAATAGCCCATGTGTCCCTAAAATTATTACTTTATGGGCTGCTAGGACTTACCATATGTGCATTAATTTGCGTCATTGGATTCATTGAATGGACCAAAAGAAAGTCTACCAGAAGAAGAGATCTAGCTGATGATGTATGGGTTTCTCAAACACTCCATACAACAGTAAGAATCTATTACAATAAAGTTTTGCGTGAAAATTCTTTTTATCAATTTATTACAATGATTCCTATTTTTTGTAGGAATCACTAAATGCGCCAAGACACTCTCTCTTCAGAACGAGAAATATTAATTCATCAGAAAGATCATCCTGGATACATTGGATTCCTAAAATGAAAACACCAGAACCAAGTGCACCTAGAGAAACTGAAATTTGATAATAATTTACTTCTAAGTTTAACAATATAAGAAAAACCTTGAGTGATTAAAAATATTTAACTTTTTAAAATATCCTGTAAGTTATTTTCGTTTTTGTAAATAATACCTATCATATATTATGAGGGAAGTATCATGTGAAAATGTAACTGGCAGCACTGCAGTAAACGTCACACTAGACGTTTATCAGCGGTGTGATGAAAACCGGACGGCTGAAAGTCCAATGTTTTAAATTTTCCCATATAGAAAAAAATAGCCCTTATAAGAAATTGTTTTGAAAAAAATTATTAATTCATAAAAAATGAGATTGGAACTAATGTGCAAATTCCATGTGTTTTTTTTCTTTGAAAGAGATTTTTTTGGTCAATTAAACTACAAACGTATTTTTTTAGAATATCACATAATTAAATAAATAAATAAAATAATGGACTTGGCATATTAAACGTTCTAACTTCAGACGGCCGGGTTGCTAGGGAAAATGCAAACAACTATTTTGTTTTTGATTGCATTAGAGTTGAAACTATTGTTTCATGTAGATAATTAAATTATTTTTCCTTGCGTCGTGGGAAACGTTTTGTATTTCACAGCACTCAGTTGTCCGACTGGCACCTGTGGGGCTCCCTTCATAGGCGTGTATTTTATTGTTCTGGGAAAATGCCTCTACAATGAAATTAAAGGATTTTTCTGAGATAAGATTGCACAGTAAACAGTTGTAATGTTGTGTCTGTGCTATTATGTTTAATTCTGCGTCGGAAAATACAACATTCGCTCCTCAAATGTAAGTTGAAACTTATTCATTCCAATCGTTAATTTTTACACTGAATAATACGAGTCCTACACAATTTCGCCTAACAACAGCCTATTAGAGTTAATGGAGCGAAACAGTTTTTTTAGTCTTCTTTTTTAGACCGCTGGTATGCGACAATGGATGTTTTTATTCAGTTATTGGACTGCAGTTTAACATATTTAAATATAGGTTTATTATAAGTTCTGTTGTTGGCAGTTAAAATGAGACCATGACTTCTAGATAACAAACTTATCGTTGACTAAATACATAAACCTGCGAATACTTATTATGTTTGAATATTAATTTAATCGTCTTTCTTCCTTACCGAATAGGTTGCTAGTTATGAGGTTGATAATACTGTAAAAATGGTAGGCAACACTTCAGAAAATCAGAGATTGTGCTGATTTTCAGTTCAGCATTTATTTTTTATGAATTGTACAAAGACAATGACTCCAGTGCGTGTTTGTATCTCCTGTTTGAACCCTGTCCCTGAGGCTGATTCCCAGCATCCTCCTTTCAGTGGCTCTTTTGCACGTCCTCAGCCTGTATTCCTAGGATTCTAAAGTACATCATCTCATTTTGAAATCAGACAAAAAAAATAACCCTCAGGTAGGGCGGTTAAAAGATGCAGTTGGAATCTTGCTGGGTGACGATGTTACCGAAGCCGTGTGTTGCTTTCAGGCGCAAGTCTGTGGAGAACTTGGTGATCTCCTCTCACGATGCCATCGGGCAGAGCATCAGTCACGCCCTCTCCTTCTCGGGGGCCATCACTCACCAGTACAACTCTGACCACAAGTAAGTCTGTAGAGAACCTCACTCACCAGTACAACTCTGACCACAAGTAAGTCTGTAGAGAACCTCACTCACCAGTACAACTCGACCACAAGAAAGTCTGTAGAGAACCTCACTCACCAGTACAACTCGACCACAAGAAAGTCTGTAGAGAACCTCACTCACCAGTACAACTCTGACCACAAGTAAGTCTGCAGAGAACCTCACTCACCAGTACAACTCTGACCACAAGTAAGTCTGCAGAGAACCTCACTCACCAGTACAACTCTGACCACAAGTAAGTCTGCAGAGAACCTCACTCACCAGTACAACTCTGACCACAAGTAAGTCTGCAGAGAACCTCACTCACCAGTACAACTCTGACCACAAGTAAGTCTGCAGAGAACCTCACTCACCAGTACAACTCTGACCACAAGTAAGTCTGCAGAGAACCTCACTCACCAGTACAACTCTGACCACAAGTAAGTCTGCAGAGAACCTCACTCACCAGTACAACTCTGACCACAAGTAAGTCTGCAGAGAACCTCACTCACCAGTACAACTCTGACCACAAGTAAGTCTGCAGAGAACCTCACTCACCAGTACAACTCTGACCACAAGTAAGTCTGCAGAGAACCTCACTCACCAGTACAACTCTGACCACAAGTAAGTCTGTAGAGAACCTCACTCACCAGTACAACTCTGACCACATCTGCAGAGAAACCGGAATATGCTCAAACCCTCCTCGTGCCCATAGTGTATCTATGTTTCAGAAGAACCCACAACAGTTGTATACTCATATGAAGCCGTATATTTTTTTTCATGTAGCAGACCTTCCCATGAATTTAATATCAATGATAAAAATGTCGGGGTTATAGCCGCGGGGGCCAAGAGGGCTGATCTTTCTAGCGTGTTTCGAATGGAACAACGTTGGTTCGATCCCCGCTTGGGTCACTTGACTTTAACTTTGACCCTGGTTCAACAGATGTTATTGGGTAATTATTATTTAATAATTCATTAATAATTAACAAGAATGAATTATTAAATTATGATATTAATACCTGTTTCTGGCCAGACAGAATAGGTTGGTGAATTGCATTCCTCTTCACAAATCTATTTTTTTTATAAAAAAAAAAAAAAAAAAAAAAAAAAAAAAAAAAAAAAAAAAAAAAAAAAAAAAAAAAAAAAAAAAAAAACAAAAACCTCTTGGTCAGAAGTGTGCCCATAAAAGTAAGTACTTTGATGATAATGAAGTCAATAGAAATCCCTAGGATGGTACTCCATACCATCCATCGAATAAAAAATACAAAAATACTGTTAAAAATACTCTTGAAATGGACACGGTGTGTTGCCCCACAGTATATTTCAGAGCTTTGTGGGATGAACACAGTAGAGGGTAAACGGCTGGCATCAAGATCTGCAAGTAGTACTGCTGTGAATTAATTGATTGTTCCAAAATGATCTAATATAGCAAAATATTTGGATTGTGCCTTTTGCATAGCTGGCTCTGTGCTTTGGAATGCCCTACTCCATGAGCTTGGACCCATAGAGAATGCAAGTGCATTTAGGTTGAGATTGAAGACATGTTTGTTTAACCCCTCGAGCGCCGGAACGCAGATCCGCTCTCATAGTTCTATACGCGATTTTTTTCATTTTTCTTTAGTTTTTACCCAGCAATAAGATTGAAAATCGCATGAAGTACTGCTATTGGGTAGAACCATCCACCAATAAATTCAAAGCATTCATTTTTGTTTGTAGGTATTTAAAATATAATATTTAAGTCGACTGAAAACTGACTGTTGAAAAAGCCGAATTCCACAATTTGTTGACATAAGAACACTAACACACTCAATTTTTTTTGTGTAAATAAAAAGGGTCTATAACTTTCTATTTTTTGCGATGTATTGGGATTTCGTGCCTACGCATACTTATGAGGTGTATCTATTTTTAGAATCTCGATCTTTTTTCCGTAATCTAAATTATGATGGAGCATAATCATAATTTCACTAAAGTTTTCTTTTTTTTGGTAGGCACTAAAAAAACTTTATTTCATTGTTTTTTGATATAAAAAAACCCACAGGAGATATGTTTTGTATCTTTGGAGATATTTAATTTAAAAAACCACGAGTTGTAAATTAGGCAGAAAATCGCTGGCGCTCCAGGGGTTAAGCAGCTTGTTTAAGCGCGAACTTAAACATGTCTGTTTTGTGAAAATGTGTATAATGTGAATCTCTAATGTTACTTATATTTTGCAACTTAGATTAGATTAGATTAGATTTGTTTCGGAGATGTTACAGTTGAATAGTGCCCTTGCAGTGATTTATCACAAAATAGCACAATAAAGATTATTACTTAAATAGTCACAAAGGTAGAAATGAGATAATATTCTATGTTTATAATATATAAGATAAATACATTGAGGAAACAAATAGATTGGCTTTTTTTGTGTTTACATATCGCCACCTCGTAGAGATAAAACTGAACAAGTGCTGATTTACTGGTTTGAGAAATCGCGGATAAAACATTTTATTGGCTGTAACTTCTCATAGTAAGTGAACTCATTATAAGGAAGTGCTCTTGAAAAACTTCTAAACCACAGGATTTTCATCCTTCTTCAGTGTTTTCTCTCATAAAAATTAGGGAAAAAGGTGCATTTATCTGAGAAACCCATATTAGCTTAGTATGCATGACTCTGGATGAAATGAAAGAAGTATGTAAGGACATAAAAAAGTGGCGGCTAATCCGCAATGTTGATTTATAATGTTGGCTTATTCATTTATGTTACATTTTTTGTTTAGGAAAGTACCTATTGACTTTTTTTGTTTAGATTTATTTTTAAGGTTTTGTTGTTTTATATACTTAAATGGTATTTATTATTTGTATTCCTTGACTTATAGGTTGGTATGAGGCTGACCACCCATACTGTAAAAATGGTTCACTTTGCCAATGTCACCCCTGTTTCAGGGAAGGTCAGCAAAAGTTGTAGGGCTTATGTTCATTTGAGGTTTGGATCCTATTTGTACACATTCAGCATTTGTAAGCGCGAACTACATGTGTTTGTTTGTGGGCATGCATTTGACAGTCTTAAATGTTAATATATCTCTGCAACTTAGATTATAGATTATTATAGAGGTCACTTATTCAGTTTTACCTTTAAGGTGTCCATATATATTTATCTCATTTAAAAAAAATGCAGAACTACCTTTGATTCTGTATGACTCATAATTTATTTGTGTTAAGTATATTAATATATACTTCATGAATAAAAGTATAAAAACACATTGAAATTTCACTGTATAAGTATAGTTTTGTGTCAGATTGTATCTAATTTTATTTTGGGCAACATCAAATGGCTGTTCCCCCTGAAATCTCATTTCACAATCTCAGTGGATAGGCGGCTAACCATTCTTATCTCATTTTAAAAGCAACTGTATTATTATTATTATTTTGTATGATGTGTATCATTCTTCATGCTACTCTTGATCTAGCAAAAATTCCACAAGGAGTGCCACCCGAGGTATGCTATTAGCTTCAGTAACATCGAACCATTTACTTTTAGAGTCATGGGCACGCCTCTGACCTAGAGGTTCTTGTTTTGTTGTGCCGTTGCTTTTACTTCATGGGAAGGCCTTTCGCCACTTGAGAAAATACATGGTGAAAATATATAGCTTTGCATGAGCGTCCATGTGCTGTGGGTCCTTCTGACACATACATACAGGACGGGTACGAGGAAGGTTTGAGCATACTTCCTTATCAAATCTATTGGGTAATTTTCTCTCCTTCACTTCATATCTTCTTCTTCAATGTCTCTACAGTCCATATCTCTCCTTAGCCTCCGTTATCCTCAGCCTCCCCCCGTCTCTGACCTCGGCCGCGGTCCTCCAGCTTGGCACCTGCAGTAACTGCGCCACATCCCCCTTCACCTCGTCTTCTTAGTTCAGCCTTGGTATTCACTTTATATATTATTGTTTAGTTACAAATTTCTTGTTTTCACATTCAGAGGAGATTTGTTTATTATCAAAATATTAAAATTCCATATGTCAATGTATTTCAGTCTTCTTACAAAATGGACATAATGTAACCATTTTGCTGTGGAATTTTCTAGTATTTTTAAATATTCTTTTACTTCTTTTTCAATACAGTAATTGATTTCCAACCTTTCTTCTTCTTTTGGTTCCACTTCTATCGAAGATCGGCGATCATCCTGGCTATTTTCAACTTGGATACTGCGGCTTGAAATAGGGTCTTGGTGCTTTTGTTGAACTATTGTCACAGGTTTTCAGCCACAATGTCTTTTGGCGTCCCTGAGTTCTTCTCCCCTCAATATTACCTTGTATGATAAGATGGAGAAGGTGGTATTTCTCATTTCCCATAACGTGACTGAAGTACATCAGCTTTTTCTACTTAATAATTGGCAGAAGTTCCTTGTGATATGCATACGTCGGAAAACTTCCTCATTGGTGACCTGATTACTCCAGAAGATCCGAAGCATTTTTCGGTAGACTCTCGAATGCTTCAATTTGTGTCTCCAGTGCCTGTGTGAGCGTCCATCCCTCCATACCATATCAAGCAATTGGGAGGACATAGCACCTCACCATGCGCTTTCGGAGTTCAAGATTCAAATCTTGGCACAACGATACTTTACTCATTTTAGCGAAGACATTACGGGCTTGCTCTAGTCTGCTTCTGACTTGACACATGTCCCACTTTCTGTAGACCACACATCCCAGATACTTCCTACCTTTGTGAACACTATTTTTGCGATGGTAGGTAGCAGAGGTGCCTTCAAATTTGGATGGCAGTAGATGCTAATCACACTGAGCGCAGGTCTGCTCATGATATGTGTGCATGCCACCCGCACTGAGATGTTTGTATAAAAGTAAACAATACACAGTAAATAATCAACAGTCTCCCAATTCATTAGAAAAAAAGTAATCAATTTTATTGCTATGTCCGATTTAAAATGTAGTGTAAACATAAAATTGCCACCTTAATAAGTGCTGATTTCTGATTCGAGAAATTATGGATAAAAAAAATTATCGGGTGTAACTTCTCATAATAAGTGAACAAATTATAAGGCAGTGCTCTTGAAAAAGTACAGAATTTTCAGTTTTTTTTTTGTTTTCTTTCGTAGAAAATTGTGCATTTATATGAGAAACCAATGTTAAGTTTAGGCGCACACTGGACGACAGGCGACACTGACAGCTTGACGACTAGTCCCAGCGACAGGCTGCAGCTGACAGTTTTCATATATTTTGTTCAAAGCTCCGCACACTGGGCGTCAGAGTCGCTGAGTCGCAGCGGCAGGCTGCGGCTGACAGTTTTTATATATTTTGTCCAAAGCTCCGCACACTTGGCGTCAGGAGTCGGGGAGACAAGTCGTCCAGTTTATAATGGCCCTAATATGTCACTTATTCAGGTTTACCTGTAAGGTATCAAAATTAATATTATGTGATAAAAGTAGTCTAAATTAAATAAGCCTATAATATGACATATTATGTAGTATTACATAATTAATAAAACAATTTATGATAATTTAATTTCCATTTGCTCACAGTGATTGTACACTATATTATTAACCTCCATGTCTCATAATAATCATCTTCATATCAATTTAAATCAATAATCAAGAGAAAATTTACCATTGATGGATTCAGTAGCATATGAACTACTCTAATTAGCTCTTATAACAACGTAGTACACTGCAATTTCTTGTTTCTCTATTATTTTAGAGACAAAACAATATAATGTGTTGTATCTAACAATATTTAACGTTTCCCCCAGCAGTTCCTTGTTTATTTTATCTGTTTTCCATCTAGTTATAACATGGTGATGTATTTAATAAGTATGTGTGTGATTTACAGAAGTGTTTCTCGCTCCCCGTCTCCGTGCCGCCACTTGTCTCCGTCCATTCCAGAGCACGGCGACTCTTCAGGGCACTCCCAGGACAATGTAAGCACACAATCACTTCATAATTGTCGGTGTTATGGCTGAGGGGGCCAAGTGGGCTGATCTTTCTAGCGTATTTGGAATACAATAGTATTAGCTGTAGGTATATGTACCTATATGGTTATTACTTATTACCACCAAACCCTAACAATAATATTGGTTTGATCCCGCATGGGTCATTTGACCACAACTTTGACCCTGGTTCAACAGATGTAATTAGGTAATTATTAATTGATAAAATTCATTAACCTGTTCGCGGACGAAATGGTTATAGCCGCTCTATGAGCTTGTCTAGGACTGGACGAAACGGTAATAAAAAACGGTGATAAAACGTTATCACTAGGGACGAAACGGCTATTTCTGATAGAACTTGCATACATGTAGCATCCGTGCGTCCCTACAGAAATCCAAAGAACACGGCAATAGCCGTTTCGTCCCTGGATGTCAAAAAAAAAAAAAAAAAAATAGATAAAAATTTTATAATAAAAATACAATTTGAGATGATGAAATAAGTGTGTTTTTTCTAGCCTACTTCACATTTCCTGTGTCCGCGAATGGGTTAAAATAAACAATAATGAATTATTAATTTATGATAATCATACCTGTTTCTGGCCAGGCAGAATAGGTTGGTGAATGGAATCCCTTTTCACGAATCTTTTTTTTTTTTAATTTAAATTGAAATAATTGTGTAGGTACACACAGACAAAAACAAACTCGTACCGTGTAAAAAGTATACCTATATTTAAAAAAAAATCAAAGAGTTTTATTTTTACAGATTGAGCATTTATGTCACCTCGAGTACTTTCAACTTGCTTATGTCATTTTCAAGAAGCTGTTACAAAACTGATAAGACAAAAACCATAGAGAAAGGAGAAGGATGAGTTACGACAAAGAGGTACAATTAGGTAATGATTAAGGCGAAGCAGCAGGAATCTGAACATTGACCACAATAATCTATAATCTAAGTTGCAAAGATACATTAACATTCATTACTTTCAGTATGAGGCTGCCCCCCCATGCTGTAAAAACTTGGTTCACTCTTGCCAATGCCAAGCCGTTTCCAAGGAAAAGCAGCGGAAGTTGCAAAGTTTATATTCATGTTAGGTTTTTTTTTTTTGTATGTACACATGCAGCATGTATAAGCGCAAATTTACATGTGCCTGCTTGTGGACATGTATTAAATATGAGCTTTAAATGTCAATATATCTTTGAAACTTAGGTTTTAGATTATAGATTATGTGATGGGCTAAATAAAAGATTTTAAATTATGTTTACGGTCGTTAAATACTTTTTGGAATGAAAAAAACGCATGTTACTGACCGTGTGTAAAAAGAAGAACAATTTTTTCTACGTTTCGTCGAAGTCATATCCGATGTCTTCAGGAAACGTGTGTCTTCTACAAGGAAGAAACACGAACTCTTGAATTTTTTTTTTTTTTTTTTTTTTTTTTTTTTTGTGCACAACAGGTTTCCCTTATTACAGTGCACCCTCACACAGTCATTAACAAGCTGGGAGGAGCTCTTTAACTAGATCTTTGAATGATTCTAAGTTAATGTAAAAAATGTCTATGTCAGCGGAATTAATCAGAGTAACACTCCGAGTTAAGGCATGTTGTGCCATGACGTCGGTACGGGACAGCGGTACATGAAAAAGTTCATGTCGTCTTCCCCGGCCGTAGCCATCTGGCACATAAAGCTCAAAACTCTCTAACAGGGTGGGGCTGTCAATTAAGCCGTTAATGATCTTGTAACAAAGCACCATAAGAGAACCGTTGCGCCGAGATTCCAGGCTCCTGGAGCTGGTTTTCTCAAGTAATTCCTCATGGTGCATAAACTTGGGATAATTCCCATGTATTCTCATGAGGAGGTACCTCAAAAACTTTTTTTGAATTTGCTCCAAAAGATCTACATACTTCCGCTGATACGGGGCCCAAACCTCGACAGCGTACTCTAATTTAGAACGTACAATACAGTTGAAGACATCCACCATAGCTCTCGGTGACTCAAAATTATTGCTAATTCTGATCACAAAGCCCAATAACTGGTAGCATTTCGTCGTCAACTGCGTTATATGTTCTGTAAACTTCAGACCAGGATCAAAAACTACGCCCAGGTCCCTAAATGAAAAGACACGAGCCAGTATCGACCCACCAATACTGTACTCATGGATTATGGGACAAGCGGATCTTGTGAATGACATGACAGAACACTTGCTAATGTTGAAGTTCAATCCATTATTATTGGACCACATCAGCAGAGAGTTATTGTTGTATGCTCGAGGTCAAAGGTTGTAGGTACATTTATTGACCTTCGGTGATGCTTTCATAGATGTCGCAATAGCTCCACTTAATAAAAAAATATATAAATATATTAGGATGATTTATTTGGTGAGTGCTGTTTTTGTGTGTATCACACCTCAAGAGCCCTCTGCGAGCTTGGTCGTCGCTGTAGAAAGCGCCAATTCTCAAGCAAGACCCAGTTGTTGTAAGGTTGGATGGACCTTTCAGTGACCGGTCTTTGGTAAAGGTTTATGAATTTTTCAACTCAGCGAAGAACACATTCGAAATATAAATGGTATATTTTTGTGCTCCGCCGGAATCCGAATCCACAACCTTCCATTTACGAGTCCGAAGTGTTGCCACTGGACTACGGACCGGTCCAAGTACTTTCCACTTGTACAGAAGGACGATATTATGTCCTCGTGTGAAACAGTTTGTGTTTCTTCCTTGTAGAAGACACACGTCTCCTGAAGACGTCGGATATGACTCCGACGAAACGTAGAGAAAATCATCATTCCAAATAAAAGATGAATGAAAAAAAATTGTACAAAAGACAGCATATGATTTTATAACTCAGAGATAGGTACTGATTGTTTTTTTACATCTTTACTATATAAAGACATCACATGACGGTAAACAAAATTGAGTCAAAGAGAAAATTCAGTTTCCATAATAGATTCAAATTGCAAATCTCTATTGGAAAAAATGAGTTTAGTTTTGAAACATCTCAAGCCAAGAAAAATAGAAATCTGTCTGATGTATAATACTTTATTCGAAAAAGGAAAGAATTACATCAAGTTATGTATTTATTTTCAAATATAGAACACGGCAGACATGTTATGTATTCCCAGCGCACACATCCATGTATTCAAATACATTTTAATCCACACGTATTGTTGAATAAGCGGGATTTCTCTTGTGAGCGAGCAGCCATTGATTCGGAATGTATAAACTATCGCAGCCTCCTTGGGAGTGTTTTAGTTTTACAAAAGTTTTAAATCAATAAAATTATAATAAAATTTCAATACATACATAACATTGTCAGTCGGCTCATGCAAATATGGCCGCCGCTGATCGACGGCTCGCCGAAGTAAACTCCATTTGTGAAATGTTCCGCAAGCGAATGGTGCGTGCCGTTTACCTTTTTCTTAATATATTCTATAATTATCCGTTACCAATGTCACCCCTGTTGCAGGAAAGGTCGGCAAAAGTCGCAGGGTGTATGTTCATTTGATTCAATATGAAAGTACACATGCAGTATTTGCAAGCGAAAACTTACACGTGCTGGTTTGTGGGCATGCATTTAATATAAATTTTAAATGTTAACATATCTATGAAACTTTAGATTATAGATCTGTTTTTCAATCTAATCTAAGTTGCAAAGATATGTTACATTGGAGATTCACATTACATGCATTCCCACAACCAGACACGTACAAGTTCGCGCTTGCACATGCCTCATGTGAACCTACAACGTAAAAACCAAATCTCAAATGGACATACACACTGCAACTCTTGCCGCCGAATTTGATTTCTGTGAAATTCTTGCTCATGAAATCAAAGCTAAAAGCTATTAAAAAAAATTGCCGGATCGAATCATCCGGGTGATCATCAAGGACCCTAGTCACATAGACCTGTGACGTTTACTCACCGGAAAAAAATATCATTTCAAATTTTGTACCGAATCTATTGATATAGATCGTAAATATGTATCGGATAAAAACCAAAATCTTTTTTTTCATATTCTACCCATTCACTGTTTTAGCAATTGCCTTTGCTTACTTTACATCGTATGCAAACAATCAAACTATAAACAACTTTATCAACAACGTATCAAAGCTATTTACTTGTAGTTCAATCTTGTGTAAAGCTTCTAGTCCGATAGCGCTGAGACATTTAAACTCCAAAATTGTGGATATATTTATTTTTATTTTGTTTCATCATCAGGTATCTGGACCCCGCTACGGTGAGTCTCCGCCCCTGCTGGGCGTGTCTCCCGTAGGCTCCCACACCCCCCAGCCCCGCTCAGTGAGCCAGGAGCGCCCGCCCACCCGCCAGTCCAAGAAGAAGTCCTGGTACAGCGCCCTCTACCCCACCTACAAGAGCCGCTCCGAGGACTTCAAGAGGATATTCAAGGACGTGCCTGATGATGAGAGACTAATCGTTGGTGAGAAACTGCTTCCATATCTTTCAAGTTGCTTACAAAATCATTCGTAGAATTCTACAGAGATGGTGCTTTATTTAAACAAGGAAAAACATAATCATCAAAATCGTACACCTTATGTTGTATGATGTCAAAATAGGCGTTTCATCCAGGGCTACAAAAAACTCTACTAAGCTACACATACTGTGTAATTTCTTATCGTGTTTTCTCGAACATGTGTCGGGTAAAACCTATTTCTTTTTACAGGTAAGAGAGCCGGCCTTACGCCAACCACTTCAGTTGAAGTGGGGGTTTCCCAGCTCCCGGGGGAGCTGGTACTCATTTATTGTGAAGGCTAAGTAAACCTTGTCGGTATTTTAATATTGGGTTTGAAATACACATTGAAATTTCTAACACACTTGGTAGGATTTGAACCCGAGCTCTCGGCATGGAATGCAAGCATTTTATCAACTGAGCTTTACCTTTTTGTGCTCCGCTGGGATTCAAACTCACAACCTCCCACGTGTGTTACCACGAAGTGGTACCACTGGACTACGGACCAGCGATGAATCCTTTACTGTAACTGTAACTCTGTCGCCATTCCGCTGAGGGTGGCCAGAGCCTCTGCAGAGCTGCCTCCATTTCTTACTATCCTTCATATCTCTTTCAATTCATTCAGATCCATCACCTTTTTCGTGCATTATCTTCTTTTACTTCTCATTTTGTATATCCTATTCTTTCACAATCTCCTCAATCTGATCAACCATACTTTTCTCAATCGTCCCTTCCCTCTTTTTCCTTTCACACTTCCTCTGTGTATATACTTTGTCAGTCTATCATCATTCTTTAAATTGATATTATTGATTTACTGTCATAATAATTATCTTGATACAGTGCAACTATTCTATACGTCATACACTAATCTTAGTTGCAAATATATGTAACATTAAAGATTCACATTATATGCATTTTCACAACCAGACACGTATAAGTTCGCGCTTAAACATGCCGCATGTGGACCTACAATATAAAAACCCGAAACTCAAATGAACATACACCCTGCAACTCCTGCCGACCTTCGACGAAACAAGGGTGACACTGGCAAAGTGAACCATTTTCTACAGCATGGGTGGTCAGCCGCATACCAACCTATAAGTCAAGGAACACACACAACAAATTACATTTTTTAAATCAACAAATAATAATATTGTTTCAATTTATAATTTTTGGATGAAATTTTTCAAGCAAAACACTGTTTATTTTCACTATAGACTTTATTTAAAAGATTAAAATCTTTAAAACAAAATTACTAACGTTTTCGACCTAGAAGGTCATCATCAGGTATGATTTGATTACAGAAATTAATTTTATTTTATGAAATTTTGTCAATAGGTACAAATGATGTCAGGTAGGTAAAACACATACAGTAAGATTTTAAATTAATGAAATAATTAAATAAATTAAACAAGTAAGAGGAGATCTATTAGGTAATAACTAATTAATTAATTATAAGTCCATTTTAATAATAAAATAAAATTTATTATTTATTTTTTTATTATTATTAAAATGGACTTATAATTAATTAATTAGTTATTACCTAATAGATCTCCTCTTACTTGTTTAATTTATTTAATTATTTCATTAATTTAAAATCTTACTGTATGTGTTTTACCTACCTGACATCATTTGTACCTATTGACAAAATTTCATAAAATAAAATTAATTTCTGTAATCAAATCATACCTGATGATGACCTTCTAGGTCGAAAACGTTAGTAATTTTGTTTTAAAGATTTTAATCTTTTAAATAAAGTCTATAGTGAAAATAAACAGTGTTTTGCTTGAAAAATTTCATCCAAAAATTATAAATTGAAACAAAATGAATTTTCACAGTGTTAATACACAAACAATACAAAATATAAATAATAATATGTATGGATATAATAATACGATGATAGACTGACAAAGTATGTATACAAAGAAAGTGTGAAAGGAAAAAGAGGGAAGGGACGGCCGAGAAAAGTATGGAGTGATCAGATTGAGCAGATTGTGAAAGAATGGGATATACAAAGTGAGCGTAAAAGAAGAAAATGCATGAAAAAGGTGATGGATATGAAGGAATTGAAAGAGGTATGTCAGGATAGGAAAAAATGGAGGCAACTCTGCAGAGGCTCTGGCCACCCCTAGCGGAATGGCGACAGAGTTACAGTTACAGTATGGACAATGGCAATGAAATATATCACACTCATCTCCTAGAGACATCATAATTGTTAGTAATTGATACAATGCCGTCTATCTCTCATACATGAGCAGCATCATTGACAGCAGTTATTGTTTTGGGATGTTCGAACAAGTAAGTTGAATTCACAATTATTTCAACATTGAAAAATTTATCAACTCAAAAGTCGTTGTGAAATATTTCAGGTTTTCCACTTTTTTTTCTGATATACAGTTCAATATTATTGTCATTTTTAGTATTTTATTTTAATTTGATGTGCACCCCTTCTGCACAGATAGACGGTGAGAATAATGTAAGTTTCAAAAAGTGGGATTAGTCTTAATTTGTAAAGATATGTCTGTAGTGCGTACTTATGTACAAACAAAGAATCAACCCGAAACATTTATGTATCTATGTATGTGTGTAATTGGCCAATTATTATAATAAGGCTTCAATGTACAATTATTATTATTATCTTAAAATACCAGCAAGGCTTACTCAGTCTTCACAAGAAAGGAGTACCAGCTCCCTTGGGAGCTGGAGCCAAATCAAGGATTGAAGAACCTATAAGAAGAGTTAACACAGTATTTGGAGAGCGTGCATTTGCAGTTGCTGGCCCTCTGGCCTGGAACCACCTGCCACATCATGTGAGAGAGCTAGAGGACCATGGAAAGTTCCGGAATGCACTGAAGACAAGCAAATTTCTGGCATCGTTTGCACCAGCGCCCTTGGAGTGACTACATCACGAAACGGCGCTATAAAGAAATCATCAACTCATCATCATCATCATCATCTGGGAAACCCCCACTGCAACTGGAATGGTTGGCGTAAGACCACCCCCTTACCTGTAAAAAAATAGTTTCCACTCGTCACATGCGACTCCTTCGGGGAAAACGCTGCAAGAGGTTACACTAAATGTGTAGCTTAGTAGCATTTAGTACCATTTGCATACCTCTTTCAATTCATTCACATCCATCACCTTTTTCATACATTTCCTTCTTGTACATTCACTTTGTATATCCCATTCTTTCACAATTCCACCAATCTGATCCAACTATACTTTTTTCGGTTTTCCCTTTCCTCTTTTCCCTTTTTCTCTTTATCTGTGCTACTGATAGCTTATACAGGAAATTGTTTTTACTAGCTTTTGAATTGTATATTTTTATTGCAGATTACTCCTGCGCCATCCAGAAAGACATCCTGGTCCACGGCCGGCTGTACATCTCCCAGAACTACCTGTGCTTCTACGCCAACATCTTCCGCTGGGAGACGTTCCTCTCCCTGAAGTGGAAGGATGTGACGGCCATCACCAAGGAGAAGACCGCGCTGGTCATCCCCAATGCCATCCTGGTCAGCACGGAGACGGAGAAGCACTTCCTGACGTCGTTTGCGGGTCGCGACAAGGCTTACCTGATGCTGTTCCGTGTCTGGCAAAATGCTCTCATGGACAAGCCAATGTCTAGCCAGGAAATGTGGCAGTGGGTGAGTGAGAAGACATTACTCTTCCACTTGTTCAAATGCTGTGAGGTGACGAACGCAACACTAACAACAAAAATTAAGAAATGTTTATAAATACAGAAAGTAACACGTTACAAATTGAAAATAAGTATAGAAACTTCATATATTTTCCTCACAGCTAGAATGTGTTTAAAAATATTTGTTCAGGGTCTGTTTTCAACACCAACATTTTATTTCTAATCTAATCTAATCTAAGTTGCAAAGATATGTAACATTGGGAATTCACATTACATGCATTCTCACAAGGAGACACGTACAAGCTTGCGTTTGCGCTTGCGCATGCCGCATGTGAACCTACAACATAAAAACCAAATCTCAAATGGATATACACCCTGCAACTCTTGTCGACCTTCCCTGAAACAAGGGTGACATTGGCAAAGTAAATTTTCTACAGTATGGGTGGTGAGCCGCATACCAACCTATGAGTCAAGGAACATACACAAGAAACTACATTTTAGAAATATACAAATAATAATATAGATAGACATTAAAATTAATTACAAAATTCTAATTTAAAATTTACAAAATTTTTAAAGTGCAAGAATGTTACATGGAGAGTGTTGAGCTTATGTAACGCATGTCCCCAGGTGCACACCTGCTATGGAGAGGAACTAGGATTCAACTCTGATGATGAAGAGTATCCTCAGAACTTCACGGAAGACGACAAGCTGTCCCTAACCAGAATGTCTGCGGAATCCATCTCAGAGGTCAGTACACGCCTGTAAACTGTTCATGCATTTGCATTCTTTTTGCAATTATAAGATGATAATTTGTCGCTGTTATAATAATAATATTAGTATGATTTATTTGGTGAGCGCTGTTTTTGTGTGTATCACACCTCAAGAGCCCTGTGCAAGCTTGTTTGTCGCTGTAGAAAGCGCCAATTCTCAAGCAAGACCCAGTTGTTGTAAGGTTGGATGGACCTTTCAGTGACCGGTCCTTTGGTAAAGGTTTATGAAATTTTTAACCTAGCGAAGAGCACATTTGGAAATATAAATGGTATATTTTGTGCTCCACTGGGATTCAAATCCACAAACTTCCATTTACAAGAGGTGTAGCCACTGGACTACAGACCGGTCCAAGAAACGCCAACAACACGCGGTGTAACTAGCGGTCACCCATCCAAATAGCATCCGCGCCCAATATTGCTTAACTTCGGTGATCTGATGAGAACCGGTACTTTCAATATAGTATTGTCGTTGGTATAGTCTAGTTAAGGCGTTGGCACTCAAATTTGCATTATTGGAACCAACGCAAGTTCAAAGGACAGCAGTCCCATACAAGACTAACGTTTGCTTGCCAAGAAAAAAGTTCCAAGTTCAAAAGTGCTCCGAGTCCATTTTTAAAACATTATATTATGAGTCATAAAATGTAAATAAACGTCAAATTTTAATGGGAAATGGGACAACTCAAATTTAATGTATATTATATTTTCTCAGTGATCAGAAGCCCTATTCTGCTAAATTACTTGCATTTTGGATATCAATCCAAGTCATAGCTTGCTAGCGCTTGTGAAAGAACTCCATAGATAAAAAAAATCACAGTACACCATATTTTTTTGGACACAAATCGCTATCTTGTCGCCTTAAGGTCGTAAGGAATTTAGCAGAATAGCGCTTCAGGTCCTTACCCATAACCATCTTGAGTGCAGTAAATCTAAACTGTGGCATTGTTCTCATATGTCAGGACATGCTGGAGCAGCAGGGCCTGGAGAACAAGTCAGCAGGAGGAGCAGAGGAGCTTCCTCCCTGCGAGCCGGCCAACACCCAGCACAGCACAGATCCCTCGTGTCCGCAGTGGCAGCCACAGAGTAACAAGCATGGTAACACTCTCTCTGAACATGCACCCTACTATGAAGTCAGCAGGAGGAGCAGAGGAGCTTCCTCCCTGCGAGCCGGCCAACACCCAGCACAGCGCAGATCCCTCAAATCCGCAGGGACAGCCACAAGCTTCACAAGAAATGAGTAGCCCCCTCAGGAGCTGGCAAGCCTGCACTTGAACTGTGGTTGTTGTAAGGCCGGCCCCCTTACCAGTTATAATAAATAGGTTTTACTCGCCGCATGCGACCCCTTCAGAGAAAACACGACAAGATGTTACAATTTATGTGTACCTGTAATTTAGCGTAAATCTTAAAATAGCTATTTTTAAACTGCAGGTGCCATATTGTCTTATCTCTGACTGATATATTTCAGGCAGATAAAAAGATAGCGAGCCCATTGGAAGTGTATCAACCTACCACTGCATTTTATCTATTACAAGTATTGAGGTACAATATTAGTGGAGCCGAAACTAGTACGACATTGAAACATACTATGAGACAATCCTGTCAGCCGGACCTGTCAATAATCAGCATACTTAATAATCATGTGAATTCTTATGTTTTGTACTCCTAAAGGCAGATTTACGCTGGGTCAGTAGCTGTCGTCAATACTGGCGCTGAAAACTGTCTGGAAAAAACTGACTCGAAAACTGACTATTTACATGCAGTCAGTAGTCGAGGATATTCCTTAGGGTGCACACACGTTTTTAAAGTCAGTGCGGAAAAATTAATTCTCGAAAGCAGCAAAAAATCAAAGTTAATAATTTGTTGATAAAAAATTACATATTTGTGATGATACAAGAACTAACTGGCATGTTAGAAGAAGAGATATCTAAGCAGAAATGAATTTGGGTAAGAAAATGGATAGATGACAGAGATAAAACTGGAGGTTCTACTCTGTTGTTAACGCAGTTGAGAATTGAAGATCCTGGGGAATACGGTGTTATGGCCGTGGGGATCAAGACAGGTTATTTGGAACCGGATAACGCTGGTTCGAATCCCGCGACGATAACTTCGACCCTGGTTCAACAGATGCCGTTGCATGCACACAAGCTTCTGCTTTCGCATGAAGACAACTGGCCTGGCAAAATAGTTTGGTGGATTGCATTCCTTTCCACAAATCTATTTTTTTTAAAAAGAAAAAAATACAAACTGGCTTTGAGAATGACGCCAAAAAAACTTTGACGAGTCGCTCAGTTTTCGCGTCATTATGTGATGTGTTGCGACGCAGCGTGGTCACCATACAATAGAGCGGCAGCGACTGACTGCGGCATTTACACGGCGTCAGTTGCGCTGGTGCGGGTAGCGGGGGGAGCGGACTGACGCCGAAAAATATCAAGGGGGAATATTGAAGTCAGTACTGACTTGAAATCAATTTAAACGATGGCAGTGCCAGGTCAGCACTGACTCGGCAGTGGACTGACGACAGCTACTGACCCTGTGTAAATCTACCTTAACTAAGGAAGATTTGAGTTGATATAGTTTAAAACGGATATAGTGTCTCTCTGTGTTTCAGTAGTTTCGGCTTCACCATATTATAGCACACTGATCACAATCATATCTGTGCTGATAAGGTAACTGAATAACTTAAACCACACGTGTGACGTTTCAGTGACAAACGGCAGCTTTAATGGAGGAGACGCTCTGCCCACAGACATGTCTGACTCATCGGAGAGTGATCCTGACAAACCTAACTGGTAAACTATAACTTACTGTTATTATTTCATTAATCAACAAATCAATTATGCTGGAGAGTTGTTTTCCGGGATCTGTTGCCGTGGTCTGTGGGATCTGGAGCTTCTGGACGTTTTTCCCATGTCTATGATGGGCTTCTTCAGCGTGAAAGTTTCAGATGAAACTGTGGGTACACTAACTAGATTCCGGGAAACATCTCTCCAGAATCATTAGCCGGCCGTGTAAGCCTAAAATTCCTTTTCAAGAAATTGATTGATTTCCCACCATTTTAAATTGTTTGTGGTATTTTTGTTGTTGCATAAAATGACATAAAATAGTGACAATGATTTATCAGAAAACGGCACTTATGATATTTTCTCTTTCTTATTATTATTATTCACTTTATCATATCACCTCTGTTTCAGCGAAGAGCAGCAAAAGTTACCAGTTTTATGTTCATTTGGAATTCTAGTTCAGGAATTCAGTTTTTATTTTGTAAATGATAAATGATATTCGCACAAACTTGTGCGAAAAAGATGGGAACGGCTATTCGCACAAATTGTGCGAATAGCCGTTCCCATCTTGTTCGCACAAATTGTGCGATAAGCGTCGGAACGGCTATTCGCCCAAGTCATTTGTGCCTAAAAGATGGGAATGGCTATTCGCCCAAAACGGTGATTTTTGCGTACAAGATCTGGGAAATGATCTGAATGGCGCCACACGGCTCTTGTGCATTGTGTACACAATACGGTGATTGCTATTCACACTGTACAAAACTGGTTTGAACAAAACGGCGACGCCTATTCGCACAGCGCACACATCATACCTAACCCATCTAATAATATAATTTAAGTATATAAAATAATGCAATATTTAAAATTAAATATAAATACTGCAATTTATAACATTATAGTTGCGTTGCGTATATAATTTGTGTTATATGTATTACTTCATTGAATAATTATATTATTACTTGAATGTTTTTAAGTGGAACATTGAAAAAGCCGAGAAAATAAACAATTTGCGGCTGTGTTACTAGGAAAAAGGCACATAGATATATTTTTATTGGTTGCTAAGGACGGCAATTCCAAATAAGGCTGACGTTTGCTCGTCGAAATATAAGTTCTCAAGTAAAAAATGTTTCGAGTCCATTTGATGCAATTTAAGATGATTACAAATTATTAAAACGACAGGCAAGTAATGGTGCGTATCTATTGATTGTTTTTCCTATCAATGGTGCGTATACTCAAACTTCATTGTTCAAAAACCAAAATGACGAAAAATGGTCGCATCCAAAACGTTTCAGGGGTTTCAGGGCTAAAAAGTCAACCCTGTGCAAAAAGCGTGTAGGTACCTATGTACTTTACACAAGGTACCTCCTCAAATGCCTGGCAATCGATGACTTTTTTTAATTTTTGTGCCTCTTGGTAGCGGTCACCTCATTGAGGGGTCATCTGCACCTGTGGTCAACACAAAATATGGCAAAAATCATGTAACCTACCTCGACACAGACCACGTGCCTAACCATGTCTCTGCTTGATAGCGGTTGACGTAAGGTTAACGACTTCTAGCTACAGCCACAGAGGCTTTTTTCCATTGAGAGGGGAAAATCTTCAAAAGATTCCTATAATATATGAGATTTTTACTCACTAAAAACCCCCCTCTACATCTTGCCACACCCTGGAACTGCCGTCAAGCATGACATCAGAGTGTGGTGTGTCTCCTTGCACAACATGTCTTCACATTTCAGTAGCGTCAATTGGCAAATCTACACTATCTACATTGTGCTAAGACTACTATCTACATTTACACTACTATCAACAGAAACTACATTTTGGCGGGTCGTGTTCATCCTTCGCCTTACTCACTCGGCATCCTCCTTCTCTCCGATCACGCGAGAGGCAAAGGTATCCCAGGCCCGCCAGTTCTCTTCTGATTGGAGCATTGACGGTACTACCATGTCCAGGTCTAGTCGATCAACCACAATGGTTGCCATTATAATGACCCCCTGTGGTCCGCCCAGGCAGGACACGACAGTGGCGTGTGCTCCACGCCATCATTTTCTGAGTCGCAGTGCCAGCATGCTGCAGTTGCTTCTTTTCCTATACGTTGTAGGAAAAATCCGAAACAACCGTGTTCACTCAGCATCTGCGTGAGCCGGTAGTTCAGGCAGCCATGCTTCCTCGAGTTGGCAAGCCACAGAGGCTACAGCTTGTGTACCTACCTACAACCCATGCAGATGCCTGTTTTCATGAGGTTGATTACCCATACTGAAAATAATGGCACACTTTGCCAATGGCCCCCCTGTTACAGATAAGGTCGGCAAGAGTTGTAGGGCTTATGTTTGGGGTTTTTATGTTTTAAGTTCACATACGTGTCATATGTGAGCGGGAACTTGCAGGTGTCTGCTTGTGGGCATACTTTAGTATGAATTCTAAATGTTAATATCATGTTTGCAACATAGATAGGTAAGTACATAGAATTTTTAATGGTAAAATTAATGGATATTTCAGCAATAGATGACGGTCTATTGTATTTGCTAAGTTCATTTGTTTAAAAATACTGGTGATGTTACATTTTAGGAGGACTTTATAGGGTGCTTAGCTAATATGTTTTAGTAGTTCAAGAAAGAAAGCTATCCAGTGAAAGTAGGTGTTTACATTGAGCGCAAATTAAGTCTGCTCTATAGCTCAGTTGGTAGAGTGCTTGTATTCCATGCCGAGAGCTCGGGTTAGGATCCCATTTTGCTGTTTATTTTAAACTCAAAATAAACACCGGCAAGGCTTACTCAGCCTTCACAAGTAGTAAGTACCAGCCCCCCGGGAGCTGGGAAACACCCCCCAGCCGACCCCTTTTATGTAAAAATAAATAGGTTCCACTTGCCACCCCTTCAGGGAGAATGTAGCAAGAAGTTGCACTATATGTGTATTGTATAACTTAGTTGCGTTCAAATGATTGATCTTTCTTATAAACTCCCATCTTTTCTTTTTTATCTATTTCCAATCCCACTCCGGTTTCAACAGTTGCAAAGTTTATGTTCATTTAGTGCCTGCTTGTGGGCATGCATTAAATGCCAATATACTAAATGGCAATGAAATGTACTTACTTCATGTGTAGTCGTGTAGCTTCAGTGTGGGAAATATATTCGACAATACAGCATCAACAGAAAAATAAATAAAACCATCAATTCTATTTTTCTCATTTTATTAAAAAAACATATAATCAATGATAAAAAAGCTCTTTTATTCTACATTTATTTCTAAATATGTTTTTACTTGAATACAATAATATATATGAACGTCATAAAATATATCAGACCAAAATATGATTTAAATTCTAGTAGATTACTTTTCAGTGATGATAAAGGTTTGTGTCAACGACGATATCATGTTGAAAGCACCGGTTCTCATCAGATCACCGAAGTTAAGCAACATTGGGCGCGGATGCTACCTAGATGGGTGACCGTTAAGGTACACCGCGTGTTGTTGGCATTTCTTGGACTGGTCTGTAGTCCAGTGGCAACACTTCGGACTTGTAAATGGAAGGTTGTGGATTCGAATCCCGGCGGAGCACAAAAATATACCATTTATATTTCTAAATATGCTCTTCGCTGGGTTGAAAATTTCATAAACCTTTACCAAAGACCGGTCACTGAAAGGCCCATCCAACCTTACAACAACTGGGTCTTGCTTGAGAATTGGCGCTTTCTACAGCGACGACCAAGCTCGCAGAGGGCTTTTGAGGTGTGATGCACAAAAACAGCGCTCACCAAATAAATCATCCTAATATATATACACATACATAGTCCATTATGAAAGGCCTTTGAAGAGGACTGCATTTCAAGATCACAGTCCGGGAAATGGCACAGGGCGTTCAAAGAGAGCCGGGAGGAGATCGCCGACGAAAACGTGAATCGCATGCAAGAAATTTTGCGTTCTGACCGTCGATTGAGCATCCAGCAAATCGCTGACACCTTAAACATGTCCACATTTGCGGTACATGGGATAGTGACCGAGGATCTGCAAATGCGCAAGGTCTGTGCGAAGTTGGTGCCGAAAGTGTTGACGCACGACCAGGCTCCTCCATTACAATGCCCCTAGCCACACGGCCTTCATCATCACCAAATTCTTGACCCGGAGCAACACTTCGATGGTCCCGCAGCCCCCTTACAGTCCCGACTTGGCTTCGTGCGATTTTTTTTTGTTTCCCCGACTGAAGAGAGAACTGAAAGGTAAGCATTGGGAGTCCGTGAAAACGATCCAAAATCATGTCACAACGGTCTTAAGAGACATTCCCGTTGAGGAGTTCCAGGGTGGCATGGCAGACACGTCTCCGCAAGTGTATTAATGCGGGGGGAGAGTATTTTGAAGAATATTAAGAATTTGTACCGTTACAATGAATAAATCTATTTTTCCCATAAAATGCTCATTACTTTCATAATGGACCCTGTATATATAAATTGTGTATTGATTACATATATATATATTGATTCCTTGACTGATAGGTTGGTATGAGGTTGACCACCCATACTGTAAAAAATGGTTCACTTTGCCAATGTCACCCCTGTTTCAGGGAAGGTCGGCAAGAGTTGCAGGGCTTATGTTCATTTTGTATGCCTTTCATATGATTTTCATCTGATCTATAGCATGGTTGCTAGAAAGCTTCTTTTTAAGACTAAAAATGCGATGGATGGACGGTATAGGCCGACATATGTAGCTGGAGAGCAAAGGTGATGGACAGGTGAGAGTGGAGGAGAATCCTGGATTCAGCCAAGGCCCACCCAGGGCTGTCCAGCTAGTGATGATGATGATAGTGCGGCTGGACCAAGTCCACCATCCCAATCTATAAGTTAAAAAACAAAAATATTAATACACTTACAATAAACAAAACAAATCTATAAAATAAAATCGGAATAGACAGATTGACACCGCAGTGCCAAACGAGGCTACAGATAGACAGCACCTCTTGGAACAAGCTGCTCGCGTCTGCAGCAGGCTATGGGGATAGCAGGGGCAGTTGCGCAAGCCCATCTTCATACCCGTTCCGTTTGTACACCTCCATCCGGGGAAGCGTATCACAGAGCGCTCATGCAATGCTACATTTTTTTGTGGTGGAAGGCCTTCCAGATGGTCGTGACCCGACCCAGCAGTGATTCTAGATCTACCTGTTCATCTACTAAAGAAAACAAGGCAAAATCCGAAGTTACAGACTCGATGCAACTGCATCGAGATGCAACGCAACTAAGCTACACATATAGTGTAACTTCTTGCCGCGTTATCCCCGAAGGGGTCGCATGTGGCGAGTTGAACCTATTTATTTTTACAGGTAAGGGGCGGCCTTACTCCAACCACTTCAGTTGAAGTGGGGGTTTTCCAGCTCCCGAGGGGGCTGGTACTCATTTCTTGTGAAGGCTGAGTAAACCTTGCCGGTATTTTTATTATGGGGTTTGAAATAAACACCGAAATAGGAAATCATTTCTTCACACCCTCCTCGGTGGGATTCGAACCCGAGCTCCCTAGGTAGAATGCAAGCATTCTACCAACTGAGCTATCGACCGGACATGAGATGCGCTCCTTGCTATTTCGTGCACTCTGAATGAACGTCCAGTCCAGGGTCTACGTCAGAAGCGCAAAAGCGCCTGAAGGCTCGATGGTTACTCCTTAAGGACACAAAATTGGCGTAGCCTATCGGGCCTATGCCCGGGCTTACCGCGGCAAAGAGCGCATTCTGATCAAAATGTCGCAGCGGGCAGTCCCACAGTATGTGCGGCATATCCTGCGTGACCTCGCCGCACTTGCATTTCGCCGTGGACGAGATACAAAGCTTGAAGAGGGTGAAATTGAAATTCCCATGTCCTGTGAAAAACTGACTCGTATAGAAATCTGGGTGAGCCATATAGCATCCACGCGGGACCAAATACATGGGAAGAAGAGGTAAGTTATCCTCTCAGAACAGAGATCCCAGTCTCGCTGCCAGTGTCGTATCGCGATGTCGCGGAGGGAGTCTTTAACGGCTCGCGTGACGCGCCCCTCGTGGGGTTCGACAATTGTATCGAGGAACGTTGCTGAGAGACCACGTCTCTGAGGATACCGATGGCAGCAGAGTATGCGATGCGCTTTCAATTTCAGCGCGAGATTTTGCCTCTACGGTCAGTACGACATCGTCCGCGTAGGCTCTAAGTTCGCAGCCGGGCAGTACGGGAATAGACAGAAGGTCGTCAAAAAGGATGTTCCAGAGCAGAGGCCCATGGACTGAGCCCTACGGACACCCTCCCGTCACAACCTTTAACAATTGTGGCGCCTGCTTCCATAATGACGCAGCTGTCCGAGATATATGAAGCGATGCAGTTATAGATATTCAACGGTATCTGCCTGAGCCTAAGCTTGGACAGAACCATTGGTCCCGTCGCTGTCGAACCAAGCGCTGTCGAACGCGCCTGCACTGTTTAAAAGTACCGCCATAACATGTTTTGACGCCGAGCTCTTTGCCACCTTTAGGGCCGACGTGATGGCATCCTCCATCGAGACGCCCGGTCGGAAACCATACTGGTGGGAAGACAACGACATCTGAGAGGAGAGGGGCTTCCACTCGATTAACATGAAGTTTCTCGAGTATCTTACCAAGGATCGGTAGGAGAGTGATTAGGCGGCAGGCTTTGGGGTCAGTGGGTGGTTTGGTGGTCGCTTTAGAGATGATCTTGAGGAGGCTAACCTTCCAGCAACCGGGAAAGATGCCTTGCTGGATACACAATGAGAGCACGGCAGTCAGGTCGTGAGGGGCCGTGGCACAGACTGCTTTTACTATGGGATTGTTAATCCGGTCAATGCCAGGTGCCTTCCGCGATGAAAGCATGCTAATGATTTTCCCTATTTCGGCAGCGGTAGGGGGGTGACAACACGGGTGTATCCAGAGGCAGCGCGGCAGTTTTGCTGATCAGTTTGTCGGCCGCGGTGTCGTCAGCTGGCCTATCTACGCTTATAAGCGCGTGAAGGAAGGCGGTAGCCGTGTCCATCAGCGTGCAAGTGACGCCAGTCCCCCTGGGCGAAGCGATTCCGCTCAAGATCCCGCCCGTGCGTACGCAGGACGATACTGCTGCTGCGCCCCATGGGTCCGGGTTTGCACTGACAGTGTTAACTCGCGCCACTTTTCTTTTTTCCGGCAGAGAACAGTTTTTTTGTAATGCGACAGAACACGCAAGAGAATGCGCTTGAGGAAGATCACAGGGAACATTCTATAGGCGCCCGATATCACGGTCGAGTTGCAGCGCGAGCAGTTTCCCGGAACTGTGTTCCAAGTTTGTTATGTCCACGGGGAGGGGGCCGGCACCCTGCGTAAGCTGCGACAGTTGCATGGGTTGGAGGTGACAAGGGCATAGTATCGCACAGCTACGGCGACTTGGTGCTTGCGTCTAACGTGTTTGACGCCGTCTCGAAGAGTTGAGAGCTCTGGACTCCACCATCTTGCCGTTTCCCCACGGGGGGGGGCACTGCGACCAATGGTCTCATCACCCTGCACCCGCTACACCCTGCTGGGCGTAGCGGTCAAAGCGCTCCCTTAGGGCATCACTGAATCTCCCGATCCATTTTTTTCCGGCTGCAGGGGCAGTTGCTATGTCCACCAGCTGCTCCCCTGATCGAAGCAGAAAGAAAAGCAACGGCCAGCCTAGGAGCAGCGGTACGAGGAATGCCAGCAACCAGCCTACCACCATCAGACAGAAAGGCATTCACAAGTAGAATAGCAGCCACAGCCAAGCCAACGGCAGCAAGGAAACACGCTGTCATGTTTGCACTGTTCAGGGCCACACCTCAACTGCTTCTGCCCCAACCGAGAGGGAAAGGCTCAACCAAAACCAGACCAACAGCGGCGTAGTGTGGATGCGCCTTAGGCGCTACGCAAACTGGACGACTTGTCGGTGCGACTCGGCGACAAGTGTGCGGAGCTTTGAACAAAATATATGAAAACTGTCGGCCGCAGCCTGTCGCCGCGACTAGTCGTCGAGCTGTCCTGTCGTCTGTCCCCCAGTGTGCGGAGGGCCTTCTATAATCTATAATCTAAGCTGCAAGGATATGTTAACATTTAAGGCTCATATGAAATGCATGTCTACAGACAGGCACATGTAGGTTCGCGCCTACACATTCTGCATGTGTGCATACAAATAAAGAAAACCTCACATGGACATAAACCTTGCAACTCCTGCCGCCGTTCCCTGAACCGGGGTGGCATTGGCAAAAGTGAACCGATTTTTACAGCACAGTATTTATATGTACAGTACAGCCATGCGGCCCTGAATGTAGTGCAAAATAGATCATGTGGCCCGCAATACCATTTGAGTTAGACACGCCTGACTTACAGAATAGTTTACACATTTTTAGAACAATAATACATACAATTGTTGCGGGTGAATGCCTCGACCACTTTCAATCCTCTTGACTCCTCCAAGCTTGCACGTGTATCTCACGTGCTTCAAGACCAACGAGTCTTTTTAAGGCACCCAATGTATTCGGAAGGGCAGCTGGCTCCCAGTGTGACATAGATCAATGTTTGTCCGCGCAGTTCTGAACTCGGCGAAAGTTGATAATTTCTGTCCCTAATGAGGCCAGGCTCCACCTGACTCGCCGGACATTGTCAAATACCTGAAAATCAAACGTCATTTCAAAATTAATGCATGAACAGCAGGCGATGAGAAAAGCGATGCATCGTGACAGGTACAATACATTTTATATTTCGATTTACACGAATATGAGTAATACATCAGCATTTGAGACTGAAAAACATACCTGTTAGAACAAATCAGCAGCCTTTTATTTCATCGCTTCAGTTTTTACTCGTTTTTTTACACGTTTCAAAGCAATAAAGCGAAGAACAAATTATCGGCCACGCCGCGCGTCAGGTGTAGTTGTGTGACGTCACGAGTGTGGGGGAAGGGTGGTAGGTGGGGGACGCGCGTTCTGTGCACGGATCAATTTGTTCCGTTCACGGATCAATTGGGCGAATAGCCATTCCCATCTTATTGGCACAACGAGTTGTGCGAATATCCACTACCTTTGTAAATAATAACCCAGTCATACATTGTGACAAGCTTTTAGTCCATGTTATTTATGCAGCTCCCATTAATAAGAAAATCATGTCCCTTGCTTACAATCTATTAATTAAACTTATATGCACTGTCTCAGGAGGTGAAAGATTGTGTATGTTTTAATGTTTTACAAATCATTATTAAACATTGAATAAAAGTTTCAGGGTTTGTGTGTTGGCATTGTGAAGATTCACTATTAAGTTTCACTCGGCACCGTTTCTGTTTTCTGAAATGCTCCATTATTTTTTTTGCGCAGCTTTGAGATCCACCAATGTACGGATCCCCACGAGGGCAGGAAGCTCCTGTCCGAGGACATCAATCTGCACATCGACCAGCTGTTCACCATGCTCTTCACCAACTCCAAGTTCTATGTGGAGCTGCTGACTGCCAGGAAGACCACGGATCTAGTCCAGGTACTAATGTGCAGGGCAGAAGTGAGGCAGCCCGCTCTGCATTTAATGACATGAGATTGCTCTTCTGCAAGCACAGCCTCAACTTCAATTTCAAATGACAGAGCCTCATAAAGTCCTATAAATGGTCTATGTTGCTCTACACTCATGGCGTGGACTAGGCATGGACCCTAAAAGTGAACAGTGAAAAGTTTATTTCATAAAATGATGGACTAAATTTTGAAAAATGCATCTGTGTTTTTAAAAAAATAGTATCTGGCCTGGTTTTTAAATTATAGCTCTTTAAAATTGGCGCATTTTCGATTTCCGGTTAAACAGGGCATTTTTTATTGAGGCGGATGTGACATCACTGGTATGTATGTAAGCGTGGAAGACCTAGGAAAGAATGGATTAATCAGATAAGTGAGATTGCGAATGAATGGAATTTGAGAAGAGTGGAAACAAGAGAAGAGCATGCATGAAAAGAATGATGAAATTAGACTAAATGAAAGAAGTGTGCAAGGACAGAGTCAAGTGGAGGCACTTGTGTGGAGGTACTGGCCACCCCTAGAGGAATGGTGGCAGGATACAAGACAAGCATGGAGGCCTCCAGGTAGTCTGGCGGATCTAGTAACGTCACGGCTCGGCTAGCCGACCGCGCTGTATTTTGGTGGGACTCAAATTCTCGTCATTTTATTTAAGAAAATTATCAATGAGATCATTATTTTTACTACTTAAAAATAAATGGTTGTGATCCTTGAAATGTACTCTACACAACCATAGCAGTTTCAACTGTATTCCCCATCGCTGCAATTATCCTATTGAAATGTGGATTAATAGACAAATGCTTCAGATTCCTTGGACTGATAGCGTCGCAAATGTAGAGAACTTTTGTTAAATGTGCAGTTACGTAAAATATTGTATCTGGGACATATATTGTGCGGGACAAAGTACCATCTTCTGCAGCTGATAATGCCAGGCAAGATAGAGGGACGTCGGGGAAGAGACTGGACCAGGATGAGAGGTGTAGAAGAATTGTTCCGGACAGGGACTACGAAGCCTTTGTCTCAGTGATCACCAACGTCATGGGGACTCACAGAAGAAGGAATATGTAGCAGTGGCGAAGGGTGCCATACAACTCGATTCCCATCGGCTTCCCTTTCAAAATGAGGCAACAAAGTAGTTAAAAAATATAGGCACAAAGTAAAAAAATACATATAAAACCAAAGAAACAATACATATATTTTCCCCATTGAAACCATACAGTCTACTTTATTATCATTTTTGCCTCATTTTAAAAGGGAAACAGATGGGAATCGAGTTGTATGGCACCCTTCGCCACTGCTATGTAGCCTTGTGTGCCTTTGCTAGCTAAGGTTACCACTCATCATTGTCACTTACGCATTCAAATGATTGTCTTTCAGGCTCCGTGGAAGCACGACCTGGAAACAGGTCTCAAGTCTCGCAAGGTCAGCTTCACTCTCCTGTTGGGACAAGCCGTGGGACCAAAGACTGCACAGGTTACTGAGACTCAGGTATTTTTTTCCATTGTTAAAAGTAATGTATTTCACTACTTATTGCCGCCTGGCCAGAAACAGGCATCAACTTCATTAATTAATACCTCTTACATTATACACTTGAATAAAAAATCAAATTCATTTGAGTTTGTGTTCTCATCCTGCATTTTCATTAGCTAGATTGCCAGTCACAACTTGATAGTTTAATTTGTGAAATAACTGAGCATCCACGGTCTCACCGAGTCAGGTCTCTAATTTTTTTTAAAATTCGAGACCCAAACTCAGGCCCGCCACATGTTCCATTCTGCATTCCATAAAGCAAAATGGGCCATCTTCATATTACTGCTACTTCCCGTTACTTGGACCGGTCTGTAGTCCGTAGTGGCAACACTTCGGACTCGTAAATGGAAGGTTGTGGATTCGGATCCCGGCGGAGCACAAAAATATACCATTTATATTTCAAATGTGCTCTTCGCTGAGTTGAAAAATTCATAAACCTTTACCAAAGACCGGTCACTGAAAGGTCCATCCAACCTTACAACAACTGGGTCTTGCTTGAGAATTGGCGCTTTCTACAGCGACGACCAAGCTCGCAGAGGGCTCTTGAGGTGTGATACACACAAAAACAGCGCTCACCAAATAAATCATCCTAATATTATTATTATTATTCCCCTTTTCTAAACTTTTCTATTATAAAGTATATAAGTACCTAACATTGTTTCACATTGGCATCAGTTGAACCAGGGTCGAAGTTATGGTCAAAGGGCCAGGCGTGATTCGAACCAAGGTTATTCTGTTTAAAATACGCTAGTCAAGAACAGCGACTTGACCCTCGGCCATAACACCGACCAAATATAGATAATAATTTCCCCATAATCAGGAATTTATTTAATTTTACAGCATCCGCATCTAACTTTCAACTTTTTAACCTCAAATGTCTGAATCAAATGTCATCATTTTTTTTTCCTGGCTTTTTGAATGTAAGAAACTGAAGTTCATTGTAAGAAATCTCCCTGTAACTACAGTGTATTGTATTACATTTGAGGTTATGTTGGCGTGCACGAGGCCGGGCCACCTGTACTCCATCGAGGTGACGAGCGCCAACGCCGGCATCCCCTACGCGGACTCCTTCACCGTGATGGTGCACTACTGCCTGCAGCGAGTGGCGGAGAACGTCACGCGTCTGGAGGTGCTGGGCAACGTCAAGTACAAGAAGAACGTGTGGGGGCTCGTGAAAAGTAACTACTTTCATCATCGTCATGACTTTGTCAGTCCTAAGTGGACCTTGGGCAAATTCAAAATTCTTCTCCACTCTTGCCTGTCCATCCCGTTTGCTCTCCAGCCTGAGATAAGACTTTGGAAACAAAGGAACCCAATTTGGAAAAAAAAAAAAAAAATATTAAAAATATTTACAGCGGAATATTTCGTATTCTTGAACTGAACTTGTTTTCCTTGCGATCTAAAACTGATTCATTTTTATTTACGTCATTGAAGACCGAGAAAGGTATGGATGGACCAAATTTTCGAAATAGCGAGTGAATGGGATATCCAGAGTCATAATAAAAGGAGAGCTTGTATGAAAAAGGTTATGACTCTGGATGAAATGAAAGAAGTATGCAAGGACAGGAAGAAGTGGTGGCTAATCTGCAATGCTGATTTGTAATGTTGGTTTATTAGTTTGCTACATTTTTTGCATAAGAAATTTTTGACTTTTTTTGTATAGATTTATTTTTAAGATTTTGTTGTTTTTTTTTATACTTAAATGTTATTTATTACTCGTATTCCTTGACTTATAGGTTGGTATGAGGCTGACCACCCATACTGTAAAAAATGGTTCACTTTGCCAATGTCACCCCTGTTTCAGGGAATGTCGGCAAGAGTTGCAGGGCTTATGTTCATTTGAGGTTTGGATTTTATTTGTAAGTACACAATCAGCATTTGTAAGCGCGAACTACACGTGTTTGTTTGTGGGCATACATCTGAGAGCTTTGAATGAATATATCCTTGCAACTTAGATTATAAATTATTATAGATTGTTTTTCAATTGTACGGTGCTCTCGTATGTCAGCCAATGAGAGCGCGGTTGAAATGTAGGTTTTGTCAGTGGCGTACTTAGGCGGGAAGCCAGTGTTGTATCACCGCATTGGCTGCATCTTCCTTTAACTCCTTATCCTCCCGTAGATCCATCCATCTCCTCAAACATTTTTTCCTACTCCTACATGGTCACATCCATAATCCCACCCTATTAAACAAAATTACCCTCTATGTTCCTGACCAGTACTCACGAGCTCGCTGTCACTTCTCTTTTACCTTCCACACTCCAGAACGAATGTGCTGCTGCATGACGGAATCCACTGTGCTATGGAAATGTTGAATGGGGTTCCTGTAGATGTCTTCAATCCCAATTTGAGGGCATTTATGGCATTCTTGGAAACTCACAGCTTATAATTTTTAGTTCATAATGTTGTATACATACAAATTTATATTCATATAGTTGATGCTATGTGTATAATATTATGTATGTATATTGTCCGACAAATGTATTGGTCTTGCCCTGTTAATTTGTCTGATTAAACAATTTATTTATTTAAAATCAAGTTATTTTTTATTAAACGTTGTTTTATTTTCACAATAATATTTTGAATCTCGAGTACTTTCGACCTTCAATATTCAGGTCATTATCAAGAGTCTTGATAATGACCTGAATATTGAAGGTCGAAAGTACTCGAGATTCAAAATATTATTGTGAAAATAAAACAACGTTTAATAAAAAATAACTTGATTTTAAATAAAATGAATTTTCACTGTGTGAATACACAAACCCTACAAAATCTAATTTATTTATTATTTATCTGCGTTTGACACCGCCCATCTGTCACATTTTTGGACTTCCTGGTCTCCTTCGGCCTTGTGGTGCTGAGAGTATTGAACGCTTAATGGAGTTTGCGTCTTCCATTCTTATTATGTAACCAGCCCAATATAGGCATCCTACTTTAACGGAACTGATGGAATAGATGAGTTACTTATAAGACTGGTGCTATAATCTGCAACTTCTCATAATAGGTTCAGTGTGAAATACCCGTGAACTACGCAAGAATGACAGCTTATTTTTGTAGTGTGTCTTCTTTCAACCAGACTAACAGCATGCCTTTACTTCCAGCGTTCATTGAGAAGAACTGTTACGCGGGCCTGGAGGATTACTTTGATTGTTTCATAAAATCCCTCCAGCTGGAAGTGGAAGATGACCGGGGACCTTCAAAGAGAAAGAGCAGAAGACGAAGACGAGGCATCGGTATGTGCAAATATTTAATATTTCACATCAACTGTCCGGTTGATAGCTCAGTTAGTAGAATGCTTGCGTTCCATGCCAGGGACCTAAGCTTCGATTCCCACCAAGGGTGTCAAATGATTTCCTGTTGCGGTGTTTATTTCAAACCTAAAATACAAACACTTACAAGGTTTACGCAGCCTCCACAACTCCACAAGAGATGAGAATCAACCCCTTTCGGTGGCAGTGAAACCTTCACTTCAAGAGAAGTGATTGGTGTAAGGCTGGCCCCCTTACTGTGAAATTAATAGGTTCCACCTGCCAGGTGTGGTAAGAAGTTGCACTGAATGTGCAGATTACTCGTGTTTTTTGTGTTCACTGTACTATTATACCTACCTATTACATATTTATTATCTACCTACCTAATATTTTTTAAGAAGGTAGGTATTTATTTAGTTTCAGCATACCTACCAATTCACATATAATATACAACTCATTTTAACTGTCACAAAATCACAGGTTATTGTAAATGTTGATTGAAGTTCACTTTCCTGAAATTTATTATTTGTATTTCATAAAATTTTAGTAATTTTGTGATCACTTACTTGGCCTGCAATACTTTTATAACAATTAACAGACAAAATAATGAAGAGGATATTGAAAAATGAGCCAATCTATTAAGGAACATGGTAATTGTGAACATTTATAAGACAAACAATAACCCAAATATGTAAAATTTGAAATAAATCATTGTTTATTTTCACCCAAAGGTATTATTGGTCCATAACATTCTATGGATGTATCAATGGAATCCATGGAATTTCTTAAAAAGATATGTTAATTTTGTATTTATGATCCGTGTTGAAGAGAAGAATGGATTTCTCAACATTTAGTCAAAGTTGTATCTGATGTGATCAGGAGGTGTTTTGTCTTTGATGAAAACGCACAAGCTTATTTTACTTTTATAGAGCGCACACACTTGTATAAGACACCAATGAAATATAGAAAGTTTTACTTCTCAAGTTTAACCTCTCACTTGCCAATTTGGAAATAGAGCCACAGTGGACTTGACAGAAAAATTGCGACGTCATGGCATGTTTAATTATCAAGTGTCAAAATACTGCATGAACTTAGAAATTCACTTGATTATTCAATATTGGGCTGTCCATATATTACGTCATTCGCATTAAGGGGGGGAGGGTCTGGTCTGCGGATGATGGCAAATGATGTACGAGAACCAAAAGTGACGTCGTTCTTGTAAATACCAATTTCTACAAAATATACAAAATATTATGTAAGTAATATAACATTATTAATTATTAAGCTCATCCATTATTACAGCAAGAGGGGGGGGTCATTAGATAATGACTATAGGATGATTGTCAGGGGGGGGGGGGGGGGGGTCGAAAATCGGCCAAATCGATGACAAAATTTATGGACGGCCCCTATTCTGTTTTGTTTGACATGTCTGGCTGACAGCTTTGTCTAATGGTTTAATGCCGTAAGTTAGTTTTGGCTCCACTCAGCCATTACACACTAGACGCAGTTTGCCTGGTTTGTCTGTGTTTTTTTCTATCCGGCACCGGTTTGGCAGTCAGTAATGTATGGAGATGTATGAAAGCTTTCACCATAGATAAACCGGGCAAAATATGTTGTATCCAGAAAGGTCCTTACATTATATGTTTATGTATGAATCCTTTACGTTTGCAGGTGTCCAGCGCGAGATAGAAGTGGGCATCTCCCCCGCCTCCCCCCTGCACCGCCCCCTGCCCGCGCACAAGCTGTCCTTGAGTGGCGCGGTGTGTGTGGGCGCTGCGCCCCCCGCGCCCCCGCCGCCCTCCGCGCGCCTGCTGTGGGGCGTGTTGCTGGTGCTGGGGGCCCTGCTGCTGCTGAACGCCCTGCTCTACTACCGCCTGTGGGGCCTGGAGGCCAGCTCAGCCATCAGCGATGCACACCTGGAAGACAGGTTCTCATCCAGACTTACCAGGTGAATGTTGTTGGATGATGTGTATGGGGAGAGAAGGGGAAACCTCCCAATGTTTCCCATTTTTTTCATTCCACCATTTAAAAATTGTCAAGTCTTATCTGGAACCTCAGATTTGATAGCCTTTCCAGTGACGTGAGTCAAAAAATATAGATATTTATTCATTAAGATGCTTGCACAATCGGTCCGTAGTAGGGATTGCAATTGCTGGATCCCTCATCCAGCAATCCAGCTGGATCCAGCGCATTTTTCGGCCTGCTGGATCCAGCACCGGCTGCTGGATCCAGCGCTGCGGATCCGCAAGTCATCAACTTTACAAATAATGGCACAAAGTCTGGCTTGCCAGCATTGGCGCTCTGCTAGATGCTCTTACAGCTCGGCGGGAGCGATGTTGCCGCTCTATTATGATGACGAAGACACGGACACGGACACCAATGAAGGGTTAGTAGTAGTAATTGAACAAACACCAGCTTAACATGAAGTGATTCCGTGACACAGCGAACTTCTTAATAAAATGCGAAAAGTTGTAAATACTTTTTAAAAGATCACCTACCAAAGATGAGATGTTTTTGCAAAAATATATAAAGGAACCAAAGGGCAAAGAATTGAGTTTGATTCTTGACTGCTGCACTAGGTGGAACAGTTTGCTCAGCATGCTGGAACGTTTTTGCTGAAAGTTGTTAGGTTTGCATCGATGAAGCTTTCATAGACACTGGCTCAGAACCTTAATTCTCAGTGGACGAGTGGTCACTAATCAGTCAGTTGGTCACCAGGACGCCAGTTTTCAACCGGTTAAACTGGCTGTTGAAGCTCTCTCCAGAAGAGAGCCGACTTTGATAACTGCTGACACAACCCTAAAATTTGTCTTAGACAAACTAAAAAGCCAGGACACAATCTTGAGTGCAGAACTTTCTGAGGCACTCGCCAAAAGAATCGAAGAACGGCGTCTTACCGATGTCACAGGCATGCAAATTTATCCACAGAACCCGAAGAACTATGACGAATAAATTTCCCATTACAAAAAATATGCAATGCGTCAGGAGATGTAAATATGCTGAATCGTGTAAGCACATGTAGAGTGGAACCATCAACAGTGCAAGAGGAAGAAGATATAATGGAAGTAGAAAACGATGGACAGGATAAACCGCATTCCTTGAATTTAAATTTGAAACAAGAACTGGAGATTAAACTAAAATATAAGAAAGAAAACTTCAGGAAACCGAAAGAAACAAGAACTCAGAAGGATTATGATAAGATTTAAAAAAAGGAAATGACTGTTTATGAAAGTGAGGGGTAAGAAGTGAAAACCTAACTTTAATTTACGATTATCAACGTTACATAGGATTACCAGAAACTAACCAACAAGCGTACAGGCAGAAAGGGCCTTTTCTGCAGCCGGATATATATGTATGCAGTTCATCAAGAAGCCGGTTGGGAGACAACACTATTAATACCATTTGTTTCTTGAGATCATACTACCAGAAAAAAAGATAAAGTTTGTTTTAATATAAAGTCAGAAAAGACTAATTTTTGTTATAACTTTTACTCTGTCTGTCTACTCTACCTCTAAAAAGTAAGAGTACATGTTATAATATTGATTTGTTAATTTGTTAAAATGTTTAACTAAAACGTTTCTTAAGTATTTAAAAAAAAACAGTTTCATTTCTTCGAAAATCAATAAATTGCTGGATCCGCGCTGGATCCAGCTGGAATAGTGTTGATCCAGCAAAAATCCAGCTGGATTGAAAATGCTGCTGGATTGCAATCCCTAATCCGTAGTCCAGTGGCAACACTTCGGACTCGTAAATAGAAGGTTGTGGGTTCGAATCCCGGCGGAGCACAAAAATTATACCATTTATATTTTCAAATTTGCTCTTCGCTGGGTTGAAAAAATCATAAACCTTTACCAAAGACCGGTCATCAAAAGGTCCATCCAGCCTTACAGCAACTGGGTCTTGATTGAGAATTGGCGCTCTCTACAGCGACGACCAAGCTCGCAGAGGGCTCTTGAGGCGTGATACACACAAGAACAGCGCTCACCAAATAAATCAGCCTAATTTAATTGCAATTGTTCTTCCGGCTCTTGATCGTTTTGCTTAGTTGGAGTACACTGGAAGCCTAAGAACATTGATTTATTAACTGAAATGCAATGAATGTTTGGTTCACAGCAACAATGAGAACATAGTCCCTACACCGGAACTGATAGCCGAGTGGTCCAACATACTCAAGGAGCAATCCTCATTCCACATAGAGGAGCTGGACACTTGGAGGAAAGCTCTCAACGATGCCATCTCACTCCTCAAACAAGTAAGTTCACTAATCCTAATCCAAGTTTTTTTTTTAAGGAATCCTGTGCTCCCCAATTCTTGAAAGTCTTCGGGGTCTATGTCACCCTGGAAGGGTGCCGCAGAGGTGTTGCTTGAGTTCTTGCTTCTATCGTGAGGCGCCACTTTGCAGCACTTTTTCACAAAAAAAAAACCCAAAAACAAGCAGAGCTCATAGGTACTGGCAGCTACAGAGCGCCAACAGAACTGAGTTGTTGAAAGTTGCAAAGATATGTAACATTTGGGATTCACATTATATGCATTTTCACAAGCAAACATGTATAAGTTCGCACTTGTACATGCCACATGTGAACCTACAACATAAAAACCCAAATCTCAAATGAACATACATCCTACAACTCCTGCCGACCCTCCCTGAAACAGGGTGACATTGGCAAAGTGAACCATTTTCTACAGCATGGGTCATGGAGTTATAATATAGGGGAGCGGTAACTAAAGTACTGAATTGGTTCATACTTGTTCCCTCTTGTGCTCCTCTTGTGTCAAACGTTGCAGTGGTACCCCGAATGTACGGCGGCAACAATTAAAAATATTACGCATAAAACATCACAATGGTTATAATGAAATGAGTGATAAAAAATTAAAATATGATTATACACTTTGAAAATATAAAATACTGGCATCAATTTTGGCGATCACAATATTTATAATGCGTGTTATCTGTCAACTTTAACTATTTCCGGTCAAATCGGCAGCCATTTTTTTGCAATGGTACCAACATTCAAGTTTTTTTTTTTGGGGTTTTGTTGAGTTTTTTGTATGAACGAAAATGCAACTGTGAAGTTCTTTGTTCTCTTTCTAACTAATGACCATTTTCGTAAGTAAGTTGAGACAGATATATACGTCTATTTTCGTTAAAATAACTTCTTGTCCACAGATGTTATTAGTCAATGGCATGGGTGGTCAGCCATATACCAACCTATAAGTCAAGGAACACACACGACAAGTTACATTTTTTTTTAATCACTCAACAATGCCATCTCACGTTGCAGAACATATTTGAAAATATAATTGGTATTTTTTGTGTTCCACCGGAATTCAGCCCCACCACCCCCCATTTAGGAGTCCAAAGCGCTGACCACTAGACTACGGACCAGTCAAAGCTGTGATTTTAATCAATGTTCTACTGTATGTGTCTGTGAACATCACTCTCAGTTTGTTGTCTGTTGTCTCCCATAATAAATTGTTATTGTTGTGCCTATCAGACTGAAGTCGCCCTCAGTAACCTGCAGAAGATCATCAAGCCCAGCAGCAGCAGCAGGCCCCCCTCCCCCTCCCCCCCACACACAGAACTGTGATCCCCGTCACGTCGCAGTGACGGCCTGTACATAAGTCAGTCATTAAGTTATCTATTTATATTAGTTACACCTAAATGTTATCCACTAAACACCCTCGGGTACAAAATGTTGTTCAATCAAAGTTATTTACGATTTGATGTTTCTGCTCGCTTCCAAAACTATACTGTTAGTCTACTCAGTGTACTGTAACTCTACTCAGTATGCCGTAAGTCTATTCGGTATGCCGTAAGTCTACTCGGTATAACGTAAGTCTACTCGGTATGCCGTAAGTCTACACGGCATACCGTAAGCCTACTCGGTGTACCGAAAGTCTACTAGGTATACCGTAAGTCTACTCAGTATACCAAAAGTCTACTCGGTATACTGTAAGTCTACATAGTATACTGTAGGTATCCTGGTAATCAATCTTGGTATCTGGCAAATATGAATCACATCAACAAATAAATAGAATCAGCACTAATTCCAAAAACAAATAATTGTGATGCCACCCTGCCCGGTTGCTAATGCTTTGTTATTAGTTGCTGACAATTTTAGATGTTTGCCCGCCCAGGGGAAAAAATTCTTACCTACAATTTGGTGCCAACTCTGTTTCTTGTCGGTTATCCATTCATTGTACCTATTCAAGTGGTAGATAGTATATTGTTTTTCTTCTCGCTTCAAATCTACTGGTTTTTTTGTTCAGAGTTGCTTCCTCCGAAGTAACCTCCTGTAAAGTTGCCTCCCAGCTGTTCTTCCATCACTGGGGATGCTAATCGTTGTTGATAAAAGGGTCAACTAAAGACATACTTTTCTTGAAGCGCCCTTGGAGTGAAAACATTACCTAAGGGCGCTATAAAGAAATCATCAACTCCAGCAATATAATCTCACCCAAAAATTGAATTTGTGATATAATTTTTTACATAAATAATATACAAGTTGAAAGCCTTGAATTTGCCTGCATTTCCCTAAAATGATCAATTTTCTCAGCACCTGGCTGTGCATTTCTTGAATTTCATTGTAACCTTTTTTTAGATTTTGCGGTTAATTATTTTTGACAGATGCCATAATTGAAGAATAGAGCGCTGTAGACAACCACAATATTCAGTATTTATTTATTCTTTCAAATACTTGGAATGTTGTTTTTGCATTAGCAGATTGCCTAGCTGTGCTGGTTCTACTCTAGATAGATAAGTGTTATAGAAAATGAAGATTTTACTGAGAATAACATGTAACTGTGCGCTACGAATGTTAACAACTTTAGTAGGATTATCATAAATAATTTGTAATGTAAAAATATGCAGGTAGGCTACTGCACAAACTATAGAATCGAAAGAGTGTGAAGTAATTATTATACTAGAATTATAACTATCAATTATTAATACTATTGTCTTTACCTTATGTTCCTTTTATTTATTTTGGCTATGTTGTCGAAAATGTGATCAGGAAGCAAGGCCACCTGCACTCATGGGTCCAATTCCAAAACCGTAGTCAATTTTGCTCACTAATACGCTATTGAAAATCTAAATTGTTACATGTGTTAGTGATGAATTGGTGTCAAGTGAGGTAGACCATTTTTTTTTTTTTTAAGAAATCCTGTGCGGGAGACTCCCTAGATTCTAGAGACTCTAGAGGTCTATGACACTTGTAGTGCTGCAGAGGTGTACGAGCTTGGGCTTCGCTACAAAGCGCCAATACTCAAGCAAGACCCAGTTGCTGTAAGGCTGGATGGACCTTTGGTGACCGGTCATTGGTAAAGGTTTATGAATTTTTCAACCCAGCGAAGAGCAAATTTGAAAATATAAATGGTATATTTTTTGTACTTTGCCGGGATTCAAACCCACAACCTTCCCATTCAGAGTCCGCAGTGTTACCACTGAGCTACGGACCGGTCCATTTAGATCAATGGTTCTTAATAAGTGGTCTGCGGAACCATCATGCAGCATTTAGTATTGGTCCATGATAACAAGACCATCAAAGGTGTCACTGGTTGCAAAAGGTTAAGAACCACTGTTTTTAGATTGTACATTATAAAATATAAATGGTTCTATAAATCAAAATACTAGAATTTCCTTGTTTATTATGTCCTATTGGTTTTCCTCTGCATAATCGGAATGAGAATTAATCTTAAGCTCGGTGACTGAATTTTTTTTCTTTCTGGAAAGCTTGCATTTATTTTGCACCATCTTTCACCTGCAATATTATGTAAATATACCATTCTACTTCTAAGATTACCTTTTTTATTTTTAACAGAGACCACACATCTTTACATTTCTTATAAATTGTATATTTTAATAGGGATGGGCCGAACATCGTTTTACATTCGGTTTAACCGAATTTCGTCAGTTTTAACCAAACTTCAGAATTCAGCCGAAATTTGGTTCAAATTTAATTTATTTATTTGTAAAATAAATAAATAAAATTTGAAAAAAACTTTGTTTAGTTCTACTTTATTTATTTTTATTTAGTTACAAACAAAAATAACGTAAAATAAATAAAGTAGAACTAAACAAAGTTTGTTATCATTTTTTAATAATTAAAATGGAGTTCTACAATGTTTCCGCTAAAACTTTAAAAAAATTATTAAACCAAATACCTATTTGCACCATTTTGACTGTTATAATTGGATGTCATAGTATCTTTTATAACTGTATAATAAAAGTAAGGCCTTTTATACTCACTCATGGTCATTTATTTTAGCAGGAGCAAGTGAACATTAACTTACAATTTGTTAAAATTAAATCTTCTTCTACTCCGTTACATAGATATAAAATTGAAAGAAAAATGAAATTAAGTTAGTATTCTTCTAACAAACAACAGTAACTATAATGTGTAACTTTTTTACCGAATCGAAGTTCGGCCAATTTTTTTATTTTAACCGAATATTCGGCCGAAGTTCGTATCGAACCACATTCGGCCCATCCCTAATTTTTAAACATCCACCCTGATCCATTGTGAGCTTCCACTGTGATTGGTTTCCTGTTTCATTTCACCTCATTGTTTTCCATCGTCTTCCGTTTTTTACACTTTTATAAATTATTGCTACGGGTATACAATTTTATGAGTAATATAATTTCATTTAATATATTTTAGGAATATCTTATCTGTACCCTACATGTAAATGGAGAAATGATTTATCCTTGTGAAGCCCCAGCCTCCACTGTACCTAAGTTAGTTCTCTCTTGCACTGTTAACCAATTTGAAAATGTCATTATTTAAGTTAAATAGAACTCAAAGAAGGTTAATTAAATTCTTTTAAAAAATGTTATATGTGTGGAAACACAGCGCATTTCATTTTCTGTGTAGCCATACATCTATTTTAAAAAAACCTTGTCACCTTTAGTTCTGTGACTCATTTTAACTGTGTTTTACAAAAATGTCTTGAAACTGCCATGTGCTAATTTAGAATCCATAATTTACCTTCAACAGCATTCCATTTTACTAAAAAATAGCTTTGCAGTTCAGATTATATTTTTGTTTTATTGCCATCCTGTCTTTTGAATAGTCATATTTGGTATGCATGATGTATTTGTTTTACAAGGTTACTATAATTGTGTTGACTAGAGTAGGCATTTCTTAGAAGTTATGAACAATAATGCCTTTTACATTGTAACTAGACGAGTAAGTGAATTTTGTGTTGATAGTGAGCGCGTACTCCAGTATCGCGGCTTGGCTTTCATTTGATGTACATAGTTTTGTTATCGGTGTGATGTTTGGAGATCAGCACCTAGTTCCTAAAGAAACCAAGGAAGGGATTTTGATCCAAATAAAACGATAAAACCATTACTTTTGAAGTTTTTATTTATTCCAAATAAACAGGATGGTGTGCTGAAAATAACTATAACCGTGATGTGGGATTGTCGTCCAGTGTCAATCAAAAGAAATCTGCCTCCACAGGATAGCATGGAAAATCAGGTCTCACTTTTTCTTCTTCATTAGATACGCTGCCAATTTCATCTGGATTGTACGGGTCGTCCACCGTAGGCCTCTGTAGATCACGCTCTTTACTTGGCCAGTTGTGTATTCACATTTAAATTGCTGAACAGGAGTCCCAAGACCAACATTACGTAATATTTAGCTATATATTTTTAACCAGGAATGAATCTGGACATATCTGCAAATCCATAGTTAACAAGATAATGACTCCTGAAATAAAGGCATGCTGTTGTGAAGCATTAAGATATGGAGGTACACTACAAACTGCACAAATTCTGAAATTAGATCAGCAGACAAATTTTATCTCTGAATTTTGTGCAGAGTCCATTCTAATTGAAACATCAGCCAAGGGCATCACCGGTCTAGGTGACAGTCCTTAAAAACAAATATTGATTAGCAACCCTGCAGGATTTTTCTTACAGTTTTTTATGCGCCGACTCCATTCTTCACTAGGCAGTCGCTTCATTTGATATTTATTCCAGCAAATAAAAGTGAATAAAATTATACTTACACAAAACCTGAAAGCAAAATAGTTAAATGAAACTCACACCGCATCCAGATTTACATTGTTTTATTATATAAATCCATCATACACGGTAAGTGAGGTTATGTGGTTGGAGTGTGTTTACTTGTCCTCTGGCTTGGAGAACACGAGGGTGTAGCCGCACTTGCCGCAGTAGTGGCGGTCCTCCATGGCCGCCATGAACACGCCAGCCCCGCAGCGTTCCTCCGGACACTCGCGGCGCAGACGGTGGATCTTGCCATTCTCGTCAACCTAAAAAACAGTCAATTGTAACATAGTAACAATTAATTATGAAGGAAATATAGGGAAAAATGAGAAATTCCTGCATGTGGAACTCTTTACTTCTGTTCTGTAAGTGTAACTATAGATGTGGCACTTACATCTACATCTAATATTTACTATCTTATAAAAATGGAGAGCCTCGCCAAACAACCTCGAGAACTATCCAACAGATCGATTACATACAGACGGTTAAAAGGCAATAAGGCATAAGCGACAAAAACTAAATTATTCAGGAGAGCAGTTCAAAGTTTGAGATTGCAGAAAAATGGTATAACTTTTTTAATTTTTATCATATTGTTAAAATCAAAACAGCTCTAAAATAAATGCGTTTATTGGCATTCCTATAAATGTGGTTTTACGATTTCTTGTTGTCACAAGCGCCTTTAGGATAATAAAGGCCAAAATCTTGTTAGTTACAGCAAAGCCATACTTTGAAAACGCAGTTGTTCTACTTCCTTTTAACCGTTGATATTCACTTCAAATCTTGGGCAGATTTGCCCACAGGCAATGCCACACACAACACTGCATAGCTTACACCCATGCTACAAAGGATCAGGACATCAACCGTCAGCTCATCAACACCCAACAAGTGTCACGGACCTATAGTTTTACTGAAATTTGGGAGTATCGCTTATAGTATTCCTTAAAAAAAAGATACAGAAGACAGATACATTACCTTGTAATACTTGAGCACAGCTAGCTTGACCTTCTTCTTCTTGTGCTTGATTTTCTTGGGAGTGGAGTAATTCTTCTTCTTCCTCTTCTTGGCTCCACCGCGCAGCCTCAAAACGAGATGCAGGGTGGACTCCTTCTGAATGTTGTAGTCGGACAGGGTGCGGCCATCCTCCAGCTGCTTGCCGGCGAAGATCAGCCTCTGCTGGTCTGGGGGGATGCCCTCCTTGTCCTGGATCTTGGCTTTCACATTCTCAATAGTGTCTGACGGCTCGACCTCGAGGGTGATGGTCTTGCCCGTGAGGGTCTTCACGAAGATCTGCATGGTGGCGGCAGTACGCTTATGCTGGAATACATAACGCTACGTCAGGGAGGTTTTCAACGCAACAAAGTCCAATCAAAAGTTCCTGTATTACTCACAACGCAACTCTTCTCACACAACACATTCCGCCCGGTTCGTAAACCGTGTGAAACATTTCATATATCCCCACAAACCAACAGTTTTTTTTTCATTTTCAAAATGAATAATTGGTGAAAAGAAATAGTGTTTTCATTGGAATTTGATTCTTAAAAGTATGAAAAATCAATATTAATTTTCAGTGTTAATACACAAACAATACTCAAGACAATAGATTCTTTATCCACCATCGGATTGAAAAACCCATAGACACACTGAGCAGAATGTGTTAAGTGTGAAAAGTCACTAAGGCAAATACTATAGCCTCACTATCTTGTCCCCAGTCATACATGTTTGTTAGAGCTCAACATGATCTGATCTAATCTAAGTTGCAAAATATATGTAACATTAGAGATTCACATTATATGCATTTTCATAGACACATAGTCATCAGTGGATTTTTTTTACTGCATAATATTGGTTGACATTTTAGTCATGTTGCGCAAGATGAAAAACCTTCCGAGGGATATGTAGGGAATGATTGAGAAAGAATAATGTGAAAAGAAAGGAAAATATTGTGCAAGCCGAAAGAGGACGGGCACAATTAGTAAGGAATTCTGAGGGGAAATACTTGTTTCATTTTTAAAAATGTCTTTGTAGTAATCCAGAGTGAATGGACTGCACACATTCACATGAAAAAGTTGCTAGGACCAGTCACATCGATGTGAAGCTTGTCCATCTAAAATAAAATTCCAACTACAAATTTTGTGCAATCCATTTCAAGTAAATTAAAAAATTGATATAGATGAATGAACTGCAAGGATAAGAAAGGGTAGAGGAAACTTAGCAGGGGATCTTAAAAACAGTTCACTGTGAATTAAAAAGCCAAATAAAAATAGAGGCATCAATTTTATTCACCCAGAAATTTACTACAGGTACAGACTTAAATAAAACAATAGTATTAAGGCTTAAACTAAAAGAACTGCATTAATGCAGCCATCGTTCTCTGGGTTGTTGGTGACTTGCGCATATTTCCCCCAAATCACCTTTCCCGACTGCGTGACCAAGCCCAACTCGGAGATGTTCACCTCGATCACTGTTCCTTTAGTGATAACCCCGAGACTCGTGTACATGGGCGAGCTCGGGTTTTTCTTAACCCCGATAATGGGTAAACAGAACGTGGCCTTCAGCTCGGGATGTGTCACGTGTGCTTTTTTGAAACGTAGCGCCATCGGTCTGATGAACCTTTCAAACTTGGGAGGCTTCCTGGTGAACCCTTCTCCGACAAATGTAACCTTGGTGACCATACGCTTCCAGGCTTTTCTCCTAGTCTTGCCTGAAGTCAGCGTCTTAAATACTTCTGCGTCAGATTGTGCTCGCACTTTAGGTATCGGAACGTCCCACTTGCCCGCCTTCTCTTTCCTCTTCTGCTTGATCATGTTAGACAACACTTTAGCTCTGGACTGGATGTCTCTGTCCAAAAGATAAGCAGGAACAGCTCCTTCCGATACTTTCTCAGCTTTCTGTTTGACATTTTTCTGTTCGTGCGCTTTGATTTTTTTCTTCATCTGTATTTTCTCATTGCGCCGTTCCTTGTTGAATAGCTTGGCTTTGATTCCCCTCAGTTTGCGCGCCTTCTCTGCCCGCTTGTGAGGCTCTCGCGCCTCCCGCTTCCTCTTCCGCTCCTCATAATCAAGTCTGCGCCCGTACAGCTTCTGATGCCGCTCAATGTACTCGTTCTGCGGCATGATGGCGGTGTGTATTCACTCCTACAAATAAAACATTCGTTGTAAGATAGGCTGATCAAGTCAGCCCGAGGTTATTTCGGGTAATATGGAAGTGAATCACATTTGAAGTATTTCGTAAAGAGTTAATCAACAAACTTACCGTTTTGAAAGTCAAAATAACCTTAATTCACACCGGAAAAAACCTCGAACTGTGAGGAGTCAATAATCATAAAATAAAACATAGGTTATGCTCAAGCCGATAACACGAGGGTGACAGGTTGGCTGTCATTTGGGTAAAAAATTATCAAATTGAAACCTTTCTAAGCCACAAACATTCATTCTTCTCGTTTTCTTTCTTTAACGCAGCATTTTTAAAAATAATTTCAAAGTAAAATGAGGGAATTAGGAATAAATAAGTTAAATAATTACACAAGAGAGAAGCAACTCACCCGCACAAAATAATCACCGCACGAAAAGAACGTGGAAAATATACCGGAAATTAATTCACAGGAAATGGCGACTACCACAAACAATTTAAATCTGTCATAAATTTTCTACCTAACATTTCATCTTTTTTAAATATTGTTTGACTTGAAATTTTTTAATAAACTGAAAACATACTCTGAATAATATAATAAATATTTTGCGTCCTCTCATTTGTCATAAAATCACATAAACCAGCCAATATTCAAAATTTCTGATGTCGATCACTGTCACTGATAATACTCAACATAACAGCCATAAACATTCATATTTTTGTAGTACATTGAAATCTTTATGGCTGCAGTTTATGAGATTTCTGTCAAATATATTTATTAAATTCTTTCAAACTGCCTATATAATATACATTTATTAATGGTTAGTAAAAACATAAACTCTAAAAAATATAAAAGTCTAATTTTCACTTCGAATACCTTCAGTGATTCGAAATCCAACTTTTTGTTTTAGGTTATCTTTTCGAGTGATGCAAAACCGGGGAGCCTGGTAAAAGCTGATAAAATGCCCAACTGGTATTATGACAAGAAAGCTCTTCAGAACACTCCGTCGTTCCTGGACGGGATAGACCACGATGCGGAGAGCCGCTACCGCAAGGAGGGCGCGCGCTTCATCATCGACACAGGAACCAAGATGGACTTGGGATACAACACGATGGCCACCGGAGTTGTTTACTTCCATAGGTTCTACATGTTCCACTCGTTCAGGACGTTCCCGCGCTACGTCACCGCGTGCTGCTGCTTGTTCCTGGCGGGGAAAGTGGAAGAAACTCCCAAAAAGTGCAAAGACATCATCAAGCAGGCCAAAGCGCTGCTCAGCGAGAATAAGTTCCTTACTTTCGGCGAGGATCCCAAGGAGGAGGTTATGACGCTGGAGAGGATCCTGCTGCAGACCATCAAGTTTGATTTGCAAGTGGAGCACCCGTATAGCTACCTTCTGAAGTACGCCAAATGTCTCAAGGGGGACAAACTTAAGCTGCAGAAAATGGTGCAGATGGCTTGGACGTTTGTGAATGACAGGTAAATTTTTTTTTTTTTTTTTAAATAGATTTGTGGAAAGGAATGCAATCCACCAACCTATTTTGCCTGGCCAGTTGTCTTCATGCGAAAGCAGAAGCTTGTGTGCATGCAACGGCATCTGTTGAACCAGGGTCGAAGTTATCGTCGCGGGATTCGAACCAGCGTTATCCGGTTCCAAATAACCTGTCTTGATCCCCGCGGCCATAACACCGACTAAATACATTTCAAATTCATAATTGTGACCTTAAGAATCACAGGCGGCAACCTAGGTTTTTTTAAAATGAGATATGTAAAAAGATGGTTTACTTTACCAGTGTCACCCCTGTTTCAGGGAAGGTCAGCAAGAGTTGCAGGGCTTATGTTAATTTGAGATTGGGTTTTCATATTGTAGGTCCACATGCGGCATGTGTTAGCGCAAACTTATAAGTGTCTAAGTACTTGTAGGAATGCATTTAATATGAATCTCAAATGATGTATATTTTTGCAACTTAGATTAAGATTAAGATTTAAATGTGCAAGGATAGAAAAAAATAGCCACCCCTAGCAGAATGGCGAAAGATTTGCAGTTACAGATAAATACATGGAATCATGTAAAATGTGGTACTTTGTGTTTACATAATATATGTATGTATCCTATTTTTGAGAAAGAAAACTTCTAGATTGTCACCTCGGTTCTAACGACTCAAATAAGTGATTGTGTTTATTTCTGTGTCACTAGATAGTTTTGGTCAATATCTCAGTTTGTAGAACGTTTGCTTTCAAAGTCAGGACCAAGGACATTTATAACACCAAGGGCGTTAGAAATGAATTATTTTTAGTGTTTATTTCAAACACAAAAACATAGTAGGGCAAGGATTACTTAACCTTCAGAAAAACATGAGAACCTTCCCCCTCAGAAGCAGGACAACTCCCACTTCCAAGTTTAGTGGTTGTCTTAAAGCTGCCCCCCTTAACTATAAAAACAAAAATGGTTCACTCGCCGCATGTGAGTCACCTCATATCATCGCCACAAGAGATGAAGAAAGGCAGGTGGAGACTCCTTGAGGAAGTCAAGACCCTCACCAGGTTCTAGTGCCAATGATGGTGAGATTTGGCGCTGACCAATCAGTTGGATTATAATAAAGTGAAAAGATTTTGCCCAGGCTCAGTGCCTCTAGAATGAAACATTCTGTGAACTCACCTACTGTTCTGTATCCTGCCGCCGTTCCACTAGGGGTGGCCGGTACCTCCGCAGATGCGCCTCCCCTTTTTTCTGTCCTTACAAACCGCTTTGATTTCCTCAATATTCATCACCTTTTTCACACATACTCTTCTCTTATTCTCACTCTGCAGATTCCATTCTTTCGCAATCTCACCTCGTTTACGTAAATCAAAAAAATGTATGAAGACTAAATCACTCTAGAAGTGCTGTTGTATCATATTACCTATATAAATTTTAGATTTACGCAATCGAGGTTTCCTTGACTTATAGGTTGGTATGAGGCTGACCACCCATACTGTAAAAAATGGTTCACTTTGCCAATGTCACCCCTGTTTCAGGGAAGGTCGGCAAAAGTTGTGGGGCTTATGTTCATTTGAGGTTTGGATTTTATTTGTAAGTACACATTCAGCATTTGTAAGCGCGAACTACACTTGTTGGTTTGTGGGCATACATCTGAGAGCTTTAAATGAATATATCCTTGCAACTTAGATTATAGATTATTTATTATAGAGGTGTAATTTACGCAATGTTTTATACTCGGTGTACTGAGCCAGCTTGCATCACTTGGTTTGCGTGCGCCTGTTCCAGCTTATGCACCACGCTGGCGCTGCAGTGGGAGCCCGAGGTGATCGCCGTGGCGCTCATGTTCCTGGCCGGCAAGCTCAGCAAGTTCGAGGTGGAGGACTGGAACGGCAAGCTGCCCCGGCACAGCGCCTGGTGGGACATGTTCGTGGAGGACATCACCACGGAGCTGCTGGAGGACATCTGCCATCAGGTCAGGAAGAACATGAAACATAACCTATTATATTGCTGAACTCATACTGCCTTATTCATTAGACATGTTCAATCCAAAACCAGGCTTTAACCTAATATTTAGTATAGGAAAATAGTCTTTAAAATTGATTCAATTTTATGGAATAAACGCATATTATTATTATTATTATTATCAAAATTCAAATCTCTGTATGAATAAAAATGAACTGGTAAGACTCTGATTTATAGGGTTCAAAATGAATGAGTGTGGTATAAACAAGATTATGAGAGTTAAGGAACAAAGAAGTGCAATGTCATCTACAAAGAATGGACGATGAATGACCGTCAAAAAAGTGAACAAAGGGAATGTATGCGTGGCTGGGAAGACCAAGGAAAAAATGGATCAAGAGAGTGGTGAATGTCTAGGAGATGAAAGAAGTGTGCAAAGACAGAACAAAGTGGAGACGCGTCTGCGGAGATCTCTGGCCACTCCTAGTGGAATGGTGGCTGGATACAAGTACAACTATGAGGGTAGCTTTTGATAGAAACAAGTACGATATAACTTAAATCACTTTGCAATTATAAATCATCTGGAGTAGAAGCAAACCTTATAACCTAAGTAAACTGAGATCAAGATTTAGTTTTGCTTTATGAAATATCAGTCAATAATGATGTCAACTTGTTGTGTTTCAGGTATTGGACTTATACTCACAGCAGCCTACAAACTCTGGTTTAGACAGTCCTCCTTTGCCGCCAGCCCCAGCGCGGCCGCAATCCAAAGTGGAAAAGAAAACCTCCATCTCGCCTCCTCAGTCCATCTCCCCTCTCACCACCACAACCACTGCCAAGCCTGCCAACACTCCAATCAAAAACGGCCCCGATCGGCCAGAAACTACGCACAACATACAGCCCATCAAGTCAATCATTGGCGGCATTGATCCGCTGAGGTTTCAATATGCCACTAACCAGTTTTCTTCTATCCCGAGCTACGCGGCAACTTTTCCTAGTTCTACAGTCGCCCCACCTGGTCCGGGGTTGCTAGCTGTTGCTCGGCCGCCTGTGGGGTTCTCGGAGCCTCCTCCATCACATTTCCCGCCACCGACAGTGAACGTTCCCCCCCCAAACTACTACCCACCCCCTCAAGTCAGACCCTACTACCCTCCTCCTACGTAATTACATATTGCAATACTTGATTCAAGTTGACGTCTCATCGCAAATGCAGTAGAATCTCAATTATCTGATCTATTGTAAACGAAGCTTCCCTCGGACAATCAAAAACTCAGATAATCAGACTTAGGACAGGAGTTTTAGGCTTCCACGGCCGGCGGTTGTAGATATGTTGATTATCGTGTTAAGATTATAGATGTTGATAAAACAACAGTTTGATCAACATCATCATCACACTGAAGAAGCCCATCGTAATTAATAATAATAATATGATGATTTATTTGGTGAGCGCTGCTTTTATGTGTATCGCACCTCAAGAGCCCTCTGCAAGCTTGGTCGTCGCTGTAGAGAGCGCCAATTCTCAAGCAAGACCCAGTTGCTGTAAGGCTGGATGGACCTTTAGTGACCGGTCTTTAGTAAAGGTATATGAATTTTTCACCGAGTGATGAGCCGAGATTCGAACCCACAACCTTCCATTTACTAGTCAGAAGTGTAAACTACTAGTCTACGGACCGGTCGTAGGCATGCTTGTAACGTCCGGAAGCTTCAGCTCTATCAGAACACGGTTACAGTTCCCAGAAAAAAATCTGTATACATATTGTAAATTCAAATCATACTTCAATGTATTCATGTTTTTTTTTACAAGCGCAACAACGTAATATGTATGTAGGTACATAAATAAACAGATACACTGACAGTATGACAAGCAAAGTAAGGATTAAAAAATGATTAAATAATTATTTCATGTATTTGACTGGTGCGATTCTTTCCTATGTCTCTCTATTTCTTTACGAGTGTCTGTTGGCGTTGCTTTATTCTGCTCCATATAAGCTAAGCTAAAGCAATGTTAAGAGCTTCCATTTGACCTTCTTAAAAATGATTTCTCCGTTGAGTCTTGGATCAGTTTAAGCAGACTCGGATAATTGAGGTTCTACTGTACAACTGAACAACTTGGGTGTTTACTACAATAATAGGATAATTATTTTTATAATGTTATATAGTGTATAAATTGAAAAGACAGCCTAAATTATTTAAAACAATTGAAAAGTGTAGGCATCGACTACACGGCGTCTCATCGTGGCAAATGTTTTATGATGCAAGTGAACATTGTGATTGATTCAAAATGATATTTGAAAATTTTCATGTAACAATTTTTTTATCGGTGTAAACATTACAACCCCATTAATTTATTTCTCAAGAATATGATGTTACATTCCTGATACAAACTCAGAAACATGGAAAAAATATATCTCTTGGGTAAAAATACATCTGGCAATAATTATACTCTACATACAGTCAAACTTGGTTATAACAAGCACGAAGAGACAACCAGTTTAAATATGTGTTGTTTCTTTGGCTTTAAATGTATTTTTTTACTTTGTGCCTATATTTTTTAACTACTTTGTTGCCTCATTTTAAAAGGGAAGCTGATGGGAATCGAGTCGTATGGCACCCTTCGCGACTGGGCTTTAGTAATCACTATCAGGGATTATAATCTCTCAATTTACAGAAAGTTGGCAGTTGAGCTTTCTTTGTCTTGTTTATGACTTATAGACTTCCCGATTGTTTTGTGTTGATTTTACCTGAGTTGAGTATATTGTTTGGGCATTATATGTGTGAAACGTGCCCGTTATATCCCAACACATTTGTATGAAAATAAGCCCAAACTAACATATCAGCAACTGATTTCTCATTATGGCAGTGAACTCGCTATAACTGAGTTTGACTGTATGCCATTTAGAGCCTCCAAGTATCACACATATTATACAATTGTTACAACTAGGGAATGCAATCTCGAGAGATCCCGATCTTCCGAGATTGACGAGATCGAGCGGCAGTAGTCGGTGATGCATGACTCGTGCTCTCTGCGCACGAGCGATTCGCTGACTGACGAAGGAAAGGACGAACCGCATACATAAACTATCCCGACTATTCCCGAGTATTTACGATGTTGGTCGAGCGGGATAGAAAATAATAAGTGATATAGTTTTGACTAGAGTAAGTGAGCGGAAGATATTCAAGTGCGTGCAGGCACTGGTTTGTTTACAATTGTTTCAGTTGTCATGTTACAGTCATGGTGTGCTAAAATTATGTGTTTTTATTGGTTAATTGATTGAAAATTTGTATTATTTTGTTACCATTCGAGATCTTGCCGAGATTGAATATCTGATCCCTCGAGATCTCTAGTTGCAACTTAAGTGTTTGTGTCATTCTTCTGGATATGAGAGTGCCACACACACAAGGAGATGGATTTCAGGCAGTTGCTATTTTAACCATTGCATTGTGTGTTAACCTACTCATGAACTATTTTCCATGTTTCAAATGACCTTTGAAATGAAATTGCGTTGAATTGTACTTTTTGTAAATAAAAATGCTCCATTTTAAATAAGTTTTTCATTTTATTATTTCACCAAAAACAATTGGAAGGCGTATTGGGTCGGTGCTTAGATGCACGGTAAGGAACGTGCACAACCTAATAATATCAAACATTGCTTCATTATTAAAATTTTAGATTTTTTTATTCAATTTACAAAAATGATTATTTTTAAATATAATTTCATTTGGGTAACACTTAGATTAAGGCACATCCTAATACATGGGCAAGGTACAACTACTGTAACACTCGTCTCTACACGGATGGGATTGGGTAAGTCTCTTACAAACATTTACACAGCCTCAACTAAAGGACGCCGCACCACAAATGCATGTTCTATTCCTACCAAGTATAGAGAGAGAAAGTAACCACTGGATAAATACAGGGTTATTCACAACACGTTTGGTCCATAACTGATCCATAGATGATCATTTTTTTGTATTGGAAACACACTTTCAGTGGCGGTTGAGCCGTAGATTTTCTGTGTGTGAATAACACCGTTAGGATTTTGGGTAGAAAAAACCTTCAAATGCAACAAAAAAACCTTTTATGTGGCTAATACTTTTTCTTAAAAAGAGAAAATTACTAAAAATATGTGTTTTAGGGTTTCATAAGACACAGACAAATAATTAGTTAATGAAATCACATAAATGATGGTATTCAAAGCTCCAAATGGTATGGCTTTGTCATAACTGACGGAAATGTTTTCCCCATCGAGGTGAGTGCGGTTGATACATCTTCACTGTCAAATACACACTAATTTTGGAGAATGTACTTTCCTGATTGGGGGACAGATAGAGTGGAACAGACTGCTATCCGGAGTGAGGAAGGCAGAATTCATTGTCATTTTTAAAGGGGCCCTGAAGGCGCACCTTTTTCAAGTGTCTCATTCATGATGCAGAGAGCCGTTGAGGCGTGACACATATAAAAACGGCGCTCATACATCATGGAAAAATAAAAAGAATTTATTTTCATACTCAAATTCAAATACAACTATTTAACTGGGATCGATTTCAAAGTTGATCAGTCATAATAACTTGATTGGTAACATTTTAAAAGGAAAGACATTGGGGAGAATAACTAAAGGATGGTAAAGAACTTCATACTGTGAAGATACGAAGCAGCTCATGGATGTCGACTTCTATTCACAACTCACGAGGATGGTGACCAAAACACATTTTACTATTGAATGTAAATTGATTTGGTTAGAATAGAACATACAAGTGGTAGGAAAATTTGGCCAATATTACAAGTAGTTTCTTGACATGAGCAGAATAACTTCACACTTAACAAACAAGTAAATATAGAATGCTGGACGAAACGACATAATCCCGATTTGAGCAAAAACTTAAACCTCAACGGCAAATCTGTCCTGGAAGCATTGTTGCCAGTCTTCTTAATGATTATATTCTTACAAAATGTTTATGACTTGAAAATAAACAATAACTATTTCTAAGAGTTGATATGGCATGCACAGATGACAGTTCATTATTCATTACTTACTATTTGAGTCAAACATAACTAAAGGTGGCAATTTAGGTTTTTTCAATGAAGAATTTCATTTTAAAAACCCTAGATTGTCACCTTTGGTTTATAGAACACATGGATTAAATAATTACAGATTAGTGTGGACATATTGCTAAATAATTGAATTAAAATAATAAAATTTAAACATAAAAATATTATGTTCAGTCACAGATAAAAGATTGATTTAAAAAAGATAGATAGCGACCATTGAAAATATAGAAAAATAAATATTAAAAATATATTTTGTTAAGTAGACAAGTTAATAATACTGTATTAATTTCAAATTATCAAATAAAATTTACAAAATAAATTCACACATTGTCTTTGCATCAAATAATGGACTCAACACAAATTCCACAGACAAAAAATTGTGACATCACACAGCCAGGTTGCCAGGGAAGGGGTGAACTATATTTTGCTATGGGTTACTAAGGACCTTAGTCACATAGACCTGAAATTTTAACTTATTTAGAATTTTGTGACGAGTCCATTGGTTAAATACACAATTCATTACTTAAATAATATTATATAAGATCAAAAAAGTTAAAATAGGTACTTCTATACCTATTGTGACCATGAAGGAAGGATCCAAAAAATCACGTCAAGTTGAGTAAAAAATTACTCAAAGAAATCTGAAATAGTTGCACATACATTACGTATAATAGTTTGTAAAATTGAAACATTAAATTCTCTACATAATTCAAACTTCACAGTTAACAATATGAATACTTTTATACCTACGAATAAAATACATATCTCTCTCATAGAATGGATTTCCAGCTTTCTAAAAGACAGATCTATCCAAACAGTCATCGATGGTAGTAAATCAGCCCTGCTACCAATCAATTCCGGTGTCCCCCAAGGATCCGTCTTGTCTCCGACACTTTTTCTTATGCACATCAATGATTTACTATCCTGTGCTCCTATCCACTGCTATGCCGATGACAGTACAATACATGACGGTTTCTCTTTTACAAAGCCCCCAAATAGTTCAGCGATATCTATTGCTCGTGAATCATTAGCTTCAAAGATCAATACAGATCTCAGGGCTGTCAGCCGTTGGGGCACTGACAACCTTGTAGAGTTCAACGTCAAAAAGACTCAAGCATGTCTGATATCCTTAAAGAGGATTCCAAACAACTATCTCCCAACTTTCGACAATGTCTCCCTCTCTAACCATGAACACTTAAATCTTCTTGGTGTTTCTCTGTCATCAGAGTTAAAATACCATGATGCTATTGAGTCTCGCACAACTTCCGCTTTCCGGCGACTCGGCATATTATACAGAGCCCGTAGGTTTTTTACTTCAGCCCAGTTATTGACTCTGTATAAATCCCAAATCCGCCCCATTATCGAGTATGGCAGCCATCTCTGGTGTGGTATGTCCAAGAAGTTGAGTGACCAACTTGATTCTGTGCAAAGGAGGGCAGTGAGGTTGATCAATGATTCTTCTCTGACATCCGATCTGCAGCCGCTCCAGCACAGAAGAAAAGTTGGAATGCTCAGTCTTTTTTATCGATATTACCACGGAGCTTGTTCTAATGAGCTCCATTCATTAATCCCTCCCCCTCGCATTTCAGAAAGGGAAACTCGTAGTACGACTCTCATTCATCCCTTTGCAGTCGATCTCAAAACTATGAGAACTTGGCGTTTTCATGACTCATTCCTTTGCCAAACTGCCCGTTTATGGAATGGTCTACCAGTATCTGTGTTCCCTTCCCAATTTAATCCGGTTTTATTCAAAACCAACATCAATCACCACTTCCTTGCAGCGCCTCACGACAGAACCAACAACTCAAGCAACACCTCTGCGGCACCCTTCCAGGGTGACATAGACCCCCAAGACTCACAAGAATTGGGGAGCCTCCCGCACAGGATTCCTTAAAAAAAAAAAAAAAAAAAAAAAAACGTGTGTAGCCATCTTGGTAAATCGGGTAAAACTTCCATCTTTACTAATCCCACAAACACTTCCCTTAGGCCAGACACATTGCATTCTGCCCAGATTGTCTATGGATTACCGGACCAAACTGTATGAAAGCTTTCATACATCTCCATAAACTATTGGGCTTCATACCCGGTGACAGAAGCGTTCCAAGAATAGCGTTCCAAGTCATTGGAGCGGCTGCCTTGAATGCTCTGGCTCCGTAGAAGTTGAATAGCTACATATTTTCCAGGAAGCAAGCGAAGGATGGGCGCCCTTGGGGTGGCTGGAGCCACTAAACGGCGCCCAAAAGAGAAAACAAATCATCCAAGTATATAAATACAACAGTTTGAAAAAACCATAGATAAACCAGGTAGAATGTGTTGTGTTAAGTGGGCCTTAGGCCTTACTGGCGCTTAGAATGGTTTTTATAGGCCTAAGGTAAGTGCTAGGCCGTGTTCAGGGAGCTCCCTTGGGCACTGTGAGCGCTTACACTAAAAATCATGGTGGGGGCGTTCGCTAGCAAAACAGAAAGATCATGAGCGAGCTTCATGATGATGATGATGATGGATGATTTCTTTCCTGTGGCGCCATTTAATGGTCCAGGACCATCTCAAGGGCGCCATGGCTTCTCGAGAAAAGTAGTGTCTTCAGTTCCTTTCTGAAGGTGGTGGTAGGCTGGTTCGCGCGAACACCGATGGGTAAATTGTTCCAGGCCACCGGCCCGGCCACCGCAAAGCTTCTGTCTGCAAAGTTTGATGTGTTTGCTCTATTGGGCACTATAACCTTGTTGACAGCAGTAAGGGCAGAGCGTAGTGGTCTTTTTGAAGTCCCATCGACAGAGCATAGCTCAGCGAGACATGGGGGTGCAGTCATCTGTCCAAACAGACAACATCTGTCAAAGCTTGGCAGAATGGATGTAGATTTATCTCAAGATGCATTATTGAGTCATGATTCCTTTCAATCATTGAAGTGTTTTTCCATGAATTAACATGAATAATTGTAGCTAATATTTGTGTTGTTGAGGTTAGCTGTCAACTGTCAGTGGAACAGTATGAAATATTGATGTGAAATTAGCAATGCTTACGCCGACCCACCTCCGCAAATGAGTGTGATGTCATTGCTCATAATATTTGCTCACGATGAGCTCTCCGAACGGTTTGTAAGCGCTCAAAGTGCTTGAAGCGCGCTCCCCGAACCCGTCCTTAGTAGGATTGGTGAATACGGGGTTAAGTGTCAAAAACTAGTTACATTCTAACATTGATAAAAACACTTATCAGTCAATATTATTGTTATATTATGAATAATGTGATATGTCTGGGACAAGGCGGTGACGAGTACTTATATCTTATTTAAAGGCAATGTTATGGGACCTCGTAGGTGACATCATATGGTGCTTTGAAACACAAACAAGTCCATATTATGTGCTCAGTGTTGGCACACTAAGAAATCTCCATACATTTTTGTCAATAATTATGTTTTCAAAGTTATTAGACATGTATTGGCAGGAAGTGCTGATAGTCAGGTTGGTCTGTAAACTGGACCAGCCAGAAGGAAGGCATAACTTTTAAATTTCATTACAATGGCAATGATACTAAAAATCAGAGAAAAGTTTAATCATAGTATCACAACACGCACAAACAATAAATGATTTATTTACAAAACCAAAGAGTTGAATAATGCTGTGACAATACAAGTTTATTTATTACACACAGTGGAGGGACAGCTGCTGGTCTTCAGGGTCACAAGAGGGGACTTGTGAGACAACTGGCCTGGAAGTCTCTTCACCACGGTAATTCTTACCTACTGAATATCGATAATATTTGTATGAAGACTAATCAGTTGCGGCCATCTTGGATTGACAGGACAAATATTAACGATATTTGGTAGATAAGAATTACCGTGGTGATGAGACTTCCAGCCCAGGTCAATAGATCTTACATGAGACACAGAAGAAGGTATAGCAGTTTTATAGTAGAGATTATTTTGCTCTACTGATGTGCGATATCTGTGTGGTGATTAGATGAGCAACATTCAGAAGGAGGATTCTCAGAATTATCTGTGGTCCGGTGAGAGATAACAATGATTGGCATCTCAGTACAACAAGGAGCTCTCAGTTTTCCGTCATCAGTTGCCTGCAGCGGGCTGGTCACATAATTAGAATGGACGACGCAAACCCCACTAAGCGCCTAACACTCTTGGCACCACAAGGCCAAAGGAGACCAGGGGTGGAAGTCTCCACGGCCGTCGGTAGATCTTACCATATCTATTTGAAGATAGGGCGGAATAAAACACTGCGGCGCATTGACAGCTAATACATTTTATATATTTTATTCCGTCCTATCTTCAAATAGGTCCATTGTCTACCGACGGCCTTCGAGACTTCCACATCAGGAAGGCCAAATATGCAATGGATGGACAGTGTTAACGTAGATGCAGCCAAGGCAGCTGTCAGAGCAAAGGCAGTGAACAGGCGAGAGTGGACAAGGCCCACCCAGGCTGTGCAGCTCGTGATGATGATGATGATTAGATGAGCCTGGTTTGCTTGAGGTAGTGGATGAGCAGGGCGTGTATGAACCTGTACTGGTGCACATTCTGTATCATGTTGGCTCTCTGCTGATGCAGCAAGTTCACCACACGCGGAATGTCCAGCTCCTGCAAACACATCACAAATATTACTTTGCTGTACACATTCCAAGCATCACGTTTCCATTGAGATCCCTTTTCATCCCTATTCACACAATTTGGTCAGGTACCTTATCGGAAGTTGTATAGTGTATAGGGATATATATGTATGTTAGCTTTCACACGATCCAGCTTTCACGGTGATGCCATACATTTTGCATACAAAATCAGGCCTTATGAAAAGAAGGTTATAATCTATTCCTACAATTTGTTTTTTTTGTACAATTGCTAATTTATTTCAGGGATTTTGTAAGTGTTGTTATAATTTTATTGAAAGGTTTATTTTACTTTATATTATTTTATTCAAATGACCACACAATATGATTATTTTATTCTGGTACCATTATGACATTTAATTTTGAATTTTATTACTTGACGATGATAATATACCTATCAAAATCATTAGTAATTTTTTTTTTAAATAAATTATATATAAGTGAAAATAAAGCAGTATTTTATTGGAATTGATCCTTAAAATTAAAAACATTAATCTATTCCTACACCGTATTTGCTACCAGGCTTGAGACAGGATAGTACTGTTCTTTCAGCCTCATTATAAACGTGAAGTCTTAAGAAAAGGCTAATCCAAAAACTTACTCACACCTATATTCTTCAACAAGACATTACACGTTACCACTTGACAAGTATGACAGTAAAACTCAGAGTGAAGAATGAATGGGTAAAAGAGAAATGCCCGTTAAAAGAGGATGTGAAAGTAAAGGTAGAAAATAATGTGATGAGATGGTTAGTACACGCAGCAAGAATGGATGATCAAAGACTGACAAAGTGTATGTAATGAGGAAATGAGAAAGGAAAAGGAGGAAAGGTAAGAATGAGAAAAGTGTGGCTTGATCAGATTGATAAAATTGTAAAAAATTGGGATATACAGAGTGAATTTAAAAGAAGGAAACATATGAAAAATTTGACGGATTTGAATACATTGAAAGAGGTGTGACAAGGATATGACAGATATGGCAGCTTTGCAGATTCACTAATCTGTTTTTCTTATCCACAGTTTTTTACCTGGTTGTGTTCCAGCGTGTAGAGCAGCAGGTCTGCGGCCACGGTGACCCCCGTCCTGCCCGCCCCCTGCCCGCACGCCACCAGCACTGGAGGGTTGGCATTATGCAGGGGAGCCATCTCCCCCGCACAGTGCTGCCTCACGGCTGACAACTCCTCCAGGAAACCTGCAACGCCAGTATTCATCAGAACAACTGAAGATGCAAACTATCTAGTCAGGTGAGAGATAAAAATGGACTCCGTGCATTCAAAACATCCCTCGGCTATGTGAGGTCACACACAGTAAATTAAAAAATGAATTCCCAATAATCAGGGATACTTTCCAGTTTACAGCATTGCATCATAACTCTGTGGGTCGAAGAAAACACCAAAAATATATTACTTTTCATAAAATATCTCTAAGAAATAAACATTAGTAAAATATTAATTGTAGAAAATATTTATCCTGTAAAATTACTTTTTAAGTTAAATATCTCGCATATTAATTACCTCTGATATACGTCAAATTGCAATCAGTGATTTGAATGATTATAAAAAAAAAAATTGTTTTTATTTAACACAAGCTAAATTGTACACTCTTTGAATTATTCAAAAAAATTAACCAATTAAGTAGGAGTATTACCTTATTTTGCAATAAAGGGGGATAAAAACCGAACATATATTTATAACCTCCAAAAGATATGCTAGATTCAAACGGAATGTAGGAATAAGTGACCAGCGCCTCAGACGGTCAGATTTAGAATTAATCCGAGCAAATAAGATCATTTCTTCCCCGGTTTTTTCGAAGTGCTGTGTGGAGGGGGGAACTTGCGCGTTGTCCGGCCACTCGGTGTACTGCAGATGCCACACTGTCCTGCTAGGGGGCAGGGTGCCTGCACTGCCTGCGGGCTTGCCACACGTCAGACGCATTCTACTACTTGTCACCTACCTAGAAAGTGCTGTGTGGAGGTGGGAACTTGCGCGTTGTCCGGCCACTCGGTGTACTGCAGATGCCACACTGTCCTGCTGGGGGGCAGGGTGCCGGCACTGCCTGCGGGCTTGCCACACGTCAGACGCACTCGCGACGTCACCACATACCCAGATGATTGGCTCGACTCCACAAACACCTGCAGCTGGGGGGCACAAAAGGTAATCACACATTTATTTTTAATAATAAAATAAAAATTTAAAAATATTGAGATGGAAGATGAAATCACTGAAATTGTGACACCATTCCACAAGCCTTCGCAAAGATATCTTTTAAATTATTTTACATGCATGACGGATTGATTAGTCATCTTATGTAAAAATAAAACACAAAGTTTATCTTCACGAGTTGATTTATTTCCTCGAGCGCTTTCGATGTTATCACATCATTGTCGTCCCCTGTCACATGATATCACATCATTGTCGTCCCCTGTCACATGATGTTATCACATCATTGTCGTCCCCTGTCACATGATGTTATCACATCATTGTCGTCCCCTGTCACATGATATCACATCATTGTCGTCCCCTGTCACATGATGTTATCACATCATTGTCGTCCCCTGTCACATGATATCACATCATTGTCGTCCCCTGTCACATGATGTTATCACATCATTGTCGTCCCCTGTCACATGATGTTATCACATCATTGTCGTCCCCTGTCACATGATATCACATCATTGTCGTCCCCTGTCACATGATGTTATCCATGATGTTATCACATCATTGTCGTCCCCTGTCACATGATGTTATCACATCATTGTCGTCCCCTGTCACATGATGTTATCACATCATTGTCGTCCCCTGTCACATGATGTTATCACATCATTGTCGTCCCCTGTCACATGATGTTATCACATCATTGTCGTCCCCTGTCACATGATATCACATCATTGTCGTCCCCTGTCACATGATGTTATCACATCATTGTCGTCCCCTGTCACATGATGTTATCACATCATTGTCGTCCCCTGTCACATGATGTTATCACATCATTGTCGTCCCCTGTCACATGATATCACATCATTGTCGTCCCCTGTCACATGGTTGTCCTCTTGACAATGATGTGATAACATCGAAAGTGCTTGAGGAAAAAATACATTCATATACAATTATTTTCTTGGAATTAAATGCTACACATTTAAAAAACGTATCGATTCAAAATAAGTAGACTTCTCAATTACCAAAGATTACTCAAGAACCAGGCACACGGTAGACCAATTCTTTCATCTCCCTGTGTGTCGCACTAACTATGCTCAGAGCGCGCCAATTTACCGGGTGTGTGAAACTTATAACAAGTGTTTCAGTAGCATTGATATTTTTCATTTAGAGACGGCGCACTTTCGCAAAGCAGTGGGTGCTTCACTCAGGGAGAACTGATTTTCTTTATTTTTAAATTTACATCATATTCTGTTTTGAGAGCAGTATTTTTTTTTTTCTTGTAATTAGTTACTTGTAATTAACATATTGTAATTCTTTCCAACTTCCTAAATTTGATATCCGTGGCAACATATAATTGGCCATGTTTTTTTTGTAATTGCTATTATTATATTTCTTATGTAACGCTGTTTGTTGTCCTATTAAAATAAAATAAAATTACAGTTGACAATCACAGAGAACATGGTAAACAGTTGAATTATTAAGCTTACACGGCCGTCGGTGGCCCTGGAGAATTTCTTTCAAGGATCTATTGCGTGAAAGTGAAATGATGAAACTGTGATGAGGCCATCGTAGACATGGGCGAAACGTCTGGAAGTTCCAGCTCCCACAGAACACTGCAACATATCCAGGAAAGCAACTCTCCAGGAATAATATTAATATCAATAGTAAACAGTTCTCACCTGCAGGGGATGCGCAGAGACACTCAGAGTCTGCTGCTTGTCAGGCAGATGTGGCACAGCCTCCTTGGCGGACAGGAAGGCCAGCACCCGGGCCCCCGCCTCCCACACGGCCTGCCACAGGGCCCCCGTCCCAGGGGCTCCCCCTGCTCCTCCCCCCGCGCCTGCAGAGGGACCCAGCGAGCAAGCAATGTAGAAGCGCTGGCTGCTGCCTACTGTGGCCTGGAGTATCAAAAAAAATACATCATATAAGACATGCTTGAAAGCAATTTTTTTTTTAAGTTATATTTTTTTCTTGACTCGTCTACATCACAGGCCTACGTTACTAGGGTCATAAATTTTAATAAATTATCCTCATACATAGAACTTTTATCAAACCCAGTACCATACAGATTATGGAGAGTTCTCAATAGTAACAAAGCAAAAATAAATAACTCATATTTGTTAACAGAAACATATGAGTTGTATAAATGCAAATGCTGTCAACTCCTTAAGCGATGATTTTGAGAAAAATAAACTTGTGTTTTGAACGCAATTTGGAACCAGTTGGAGATGACGGTGTTTTTTTTTTTTTTTAAGAAATCCTGTGCGGGAGACTCCCTAGATTCTAAAGACTCTAGGGGTCTATGACACTTGTTGTAGTGCCGCAGAGGTGTACGAGCTTGGTCGTCGCTACAAAGCGCCAATACTCAAGCAAGACCCAGTTGCTGTAAGGCTGGATGGACCTTTGGTGACCGGTCATTGGTAAAGGTTTATGAATTTTTCAACCCAGTGAAGAGCACATTCAAAATATAAATGGTATATTTTTGTGCTCCGCCGGGATCCGAATCCACAACCTTCCATTTACGAGTCCGAAGTGTTGCCACTACAGACTACAGACCGTTTGCACGAAATTATACTTTTTCAATTAAAATTACGAAGGATTAAGTGAGGTTTGCACACAGCAAATGATTTGTTACACTACGCAGAATCAAATTCAATAATTATCTCAAAAATCATAAAATTTGGAGATGACGGCGTTTGCAGTTATACGACTCATATACAAAGTAGCAGTTTACCGTTATGTGTGAGGCATTGATGTATCCATGCTTGTTGTATTTGTTGGGAGTCAGCCGCACTCTGTTGTCGTCGTAGGGCAGATAGTCCAGATTGCCAGCGTTCAGGTGCGAGTTCTCAGGGTTCAGGGCCACGCTCACGTCGGTGTTGATCTCGCGCCCCTTGGGGATGCGCTCAAAGGCAAAGGAAAGCTGCGTGTCGGCCATCTTACGCTCCAGCAGTTGACACTTGAAAAGAAACAGAAAAGAACATTTAGATTTTTATTGCCTTGAAGATAATGAAAAAGGAAGTGGTTTTGCGGGATAATAAATTCCATCATAGAATTTAACATTTTGTGTAAATAGTTTCTTGACTATGCTAGTATGAGGCTGACCGCCCATCTATATGTAATCTATAATCTAAGATGCAAAGATATATTACATTTAAAATTCATATTACATGCCGCATGTGGACTTGTAACATAAAATCCCAAATTCAAATGAAGTCCTCCAGCTCTTGCTGACCTTGCCTGGAAAAGGAAGTGAACAAATTTTTACAGTATAGGTGGTTAGCCTCATAGACCATAGTGATGGAAAGAATTCAAGGCACATGCTCAATTTGAGATAAATTATTTCCAAAACGGAAAGAAAAATTTGTGTGAAATTTTTGAAAGAGTATTACCATGGTTTCTTTTGATATACTGGGAGGCAGAGGTTGTGTCTTGGGCAGCCCCGTTGACCACCTATGCTTCTCATCCTGCGGCTGACTCTTCTTATTCCTGTCTCTCCCCAGCGTGGCACTCTTGACCTCCGTCTTGTTGCTCCTTCCTCCAAACATCCCCCCCCACCTCCTCCTCTTTTTCTCCTTTCCCGGCATGCTTCCACTCGTCGTCGAGGAAATCCCGCTCATCTCAAAGTCGTACGCGCTGCTCTGCTGCGTTGAATCAAAGAATGAAGACGAAGGGATCGAGATATCCAAGCCACTCTGAGCTACAGGACTGTGGAACTTAGTTGCTTTTGAATTGTTGTGCAAGTTTTCAACTGACTTTGTGTACGACCCTTGTGAGATTCCTATGCTGATATTAGATTTTGAGTCCTCCGAGCTGTTGATCATAATAGTGGTAACATTATTACTGTCCGACTGCTGAATGACGGGAGTTTTTGTTGTCGAGTTCAAACTCACTAAGGATCCTTTCAACGAAGCGTTGCTGCCAACTTCAGCATTGGAATCTTTGGATATAGTTAACGATCTCAACGATGTGCTCAAATTTTTCATATCACTTTGACTGAGTGCATTGTTATTTAATAAAACTTTGGCTTCTTCCACTGGCAAACTTATATTATTGTTTGTCTTAATTATTTGTGCATTTACGTACAAGTTATCTGGGGAATATTGGGCATTGGTGTCTAGAGCATTTGATGGCTGATTTGCGTTGATGACTGTGGAGAAGTTGGGTTTCGTTTGCTGAGGCTGCGTGTGGATCTGCGCTCGCTGCTCGGTGTTGAGCATTATTGAAATAGGCTGACTGACTTTCCTCTCGGTGAGTCGACTGACATCAGGAGCGGAAGTTAAGCTGTGAGCACGGTCCCTGAGAGGCGGCCTCGGAGCATTCTGCCACGGCAACGGCACATTCTCATAAATGGGTTCTTGTGAATCCCGAACAGGATTAAGCTTTGGTTGCAGAACAATATGTCCCCGGTATGGCACTTGTGTAGTCGGCATGCAATATATAATGTTCCCCCGATCATCGTGAACTTTCTGTATGTGATTACTTAAATGCGGGGCTTCTATTAAGATGTGTCCGCTCGGCACATCCATGACTGTGGCGAGATTCTCGTAAGTCCCGTGTGCAGACTGTATCACATTCTGTATGCCGGGATATCCTATCACGTGGGGATTCAAATGGTTGACAAACTGCCTTCTTAAGAATGTTCTGGAAGACACTAAGTCAGGACTAGAACCAGAAACATGAGGGCTGATGTACCCGCGGTGATATGATATTGCACCGATACTTTGGCTGGCCAACGCCAGGTCTGGGGTGGAGTTGGAAGCGAGGCCGTTTGAAGGGTAAGGTGGAGGAGGTTTGTAAACATTCAGGTATTGTATTTGTTGATGCATCAAGCCCCCGTTGACTTGTAAGCCTGGATAAGCCTCGTGTCTCAGTCCTGCAAGTTCATACGGATGTCTGAGGGGTAGGTTGACAGCCGCCGTGTGTCTCGTAACATCAGGGTAGTGTATGGGTCGGTGTATGTCAGGCTGTGACCCGTAGACAAATGGCTTGGTGAGGCTGACGGGGTCGGGATGAGGCTGATGATTGCTGTATGGCTGAGCCTGGGGGATCCTCTCACTGTATTTTTGTTGCACGGCCGTGTCATAATCGGGAGCAGCTCGGTAAGATGGCAGCAAGGCTCTGGAATTAATTTACAAACTTAAATATACAACAATAGAGTTAGACAAAATAAGGTGCACCAATGACACATATGATTCATATTTTATTTAACCCAAGGGAAACTTCACATTCTTTGAATTATTCTGCAGATTTAACCAATTCAATAGACGTATTTTATTATTTTGCATTAAAACAATAATATATCTTTCTAACCTCCAAAAGATCTGTCAGATTTAAACAACTTTCAATGAATGAGAGACCAGCACCTCAAACAATCAGATTTGGAACTAAAGCCAAATGCCATCAAAATTTTTCCACCCCTTTTGATATGTCGTAGTCCATTGGTCACCTGAGTTTGTCGGCATGGTTCTGTGAGTGCAGGTGCTGGTTGGAGCCGCTGAGGTCTAGGCAGGAGGTGGACAGCGCCCTCTGCTGCTGCAGCAGGCCCCCCTGCGCCCCCTCCTCCCCCAGCAGGCCCTGCGCCTCCAGCAGCCCCCCCACACTGCCGCTACACAGCTTGCTGGGCGGGATCAGGTCCAGGTCATCGCGGCTGTCGCACAGACCGTCGTTCTGCAACCACAACAATACTGTTCATTTTAAATGTTCAAAAATATATATTTATTTATTAAATACATTTATTTCCTTAATTGTAATACACATTATTGGTTTCCAAGCTATACCTCACCAAAAAGAGACTAAGCTCTTGTGTGTGGTGAAGGGAAATAAATACATGGGAGGTTACTCTTTCATAAAGTGAATACCGAGTAATCTATAAGCTAGGTTGAAAAAAATATTAAAATGTAAAATTCATATTAACTGTATGCCGCCTTCAATGCAGAGTCCTTCCACTACTTATTTTGTCCTCACGAGGTCACCACTAGACTCATCATATAACCATCCTAATATTATTTATTATTTTACACTTAAATCAGCCTTTACTGTCCAGTGTTGGACATATCTCTCCAGGATCTCTATTCTGGACCAGTCGCCAGCATAGTGTTATCATCATATTAGAGGTCTTCCTTTTCTTCTTTAATCTCAATTTCACTCACCATATAAATCTTATTTATATTATTATTGTACACTCAATCGAACATTCTCGTCCACTGCTGAACATAGGTCTCCCATATATCTCTCCAGGCATTTTTATCCTGCGTCTTCTGCATCTGGCCACTAGCAATTCATTAATAAATTTTCCACACATATTTTTCCTCATATTCAATGGGGTGAATGCAGAATGTGCAGGTGTGCTGCAGCACATGTGCCACAGACCACACACTAAGGACAATGTGCATATTCTCACATGGAAGTTGGGTTGCGGCTGTGCATGCTGCGCATCAGGCGTGTGAGGCTGCTGCTTGGCCAGCAGGGCGGGCTGCTGGTGCTTCATGTAGAAGGTGTGCTGCAGCACATGTGCCACAGACCACACACTAAGGACAATATGCATATTCTCACATGGAAGTTGGGTTGCGGCTGTGTATGCTGCGCATCAGGCGTGTGAGGCTGCTGCTTGGCCAGCAGGGCGGGCTGCTGGTGCTTCATGTAGAAGGTGTGCTGCAGCACATGTGCCACAGACCACACACTAAAGACAATGTGCATATTCTCACATGGAAGTTGGGTTGCGGCTGTGCATGCTGCGCATCAGGCGTGTGAGGCTGCTGCTTGGCCAGCAGGGCGGGCTGCTGGTGCTTCATGTAGAAGGTGTGCTGCAGCACATGTGCCACAGACCACACACTAAAGACAATGTGCATATTCTCACATGGAAGTTGGGTTGCGGCTGTGCATGCTGCGCATCAGGCGTGTGAGGCTGCTGCTTGGCCAGCAGGGCGGGCTGCTGGTGCTTCATGTAGAAGGTGTGCTGCAGCACGCACATGCGCCACACGTACTTGCCCTCCTCCGCCAGACCAAACACAAAGGACGCGCTGTCCAGCGGGTTCTGGCACTCCACGCTGAACGTGCGCTTGTGGTTTATCACGTTTGTGATGTCCGTCCATCTGAAAACAACAATTAGTGATATTGCACTGTTTATACATGCTTTTTATGGAACAGGACCAGACCCCGCGTATAAAAAGTAATTCACATTAGATTAGCTTTCTAGCATAGAAAAATAAAAAAGTTCTATATATGTACATGGTTACAGGGTAAGCACAATTTATTAACATACAACTGGTTTCATGAACAAACTTTTGAACCTGATGAAGTAAAGTTTATTCATGAAACCAAAATAAAATTGAAAGGAGGGGGGATGATATGGGCGGGAAAGGAGGGGGGATGATATGGGCGGGAAAGGAGGGGGGATGATATGGGCGGGATTTGGACATTACGAGGATGGTTTTGTTTTTATTAAAACTAAAATTTAATTCTAACACTTCAATAATGTGTTCCTGTTGCGCAATTAGAGATGAGATGCAGGTAGTTGTCTACAAAAAAAAGGCCTTCATTCCTTGCGTGATCTGCCTCTCTTCGTTGAATGGCATTCCACAGCGTATCACCAATTCAATTTGAAGAGTTATTATCAATAGCCTGTTTGGATGTAATGATTGCTTTCGACCACCATTAGCTGGAAGTCTACACTTTTGTCTCACTGACTTACCTGTAGAACTTGGTATCACTGTTTTCAGGCACAACCATGATCCCCGTGAGAGAGATGGCGATGGTAACTTGGTTTTGCCGCGACTGATCTCTCGCCAAGAACGTCTCCTGTCCGTAACCATTGAGCTGCTGGCACGCAGTGATGTACCCTTCCTCAGCTTGCGGCTAAAACAATAAAAAACAAACAAATTTCCAATAAGATGATGATGGCTTGATGATTTCTTTAGAGCACTATTTCATAATGTAGTCACTTAAAGGACGCTCGCACAAATGATGCTAGAAATTTGCTAGTATTCAGTGCATTTTCCAACATCCCGTGGTCCTCTATCTCTGTCACATGATGAGGCAGTTGGTTCCAGGCCAGAAATCCAGCGACTGCAAACACACTCTCCTAACACAGTTGTCACTCTTCTAACTGGCTCTTCAATGTATGTTTTGGCTAAGTTTCTGCCAATGCAGAGTTAGGCTTGTGACAGGCTTGATTATCTGAACAAAGTATTATTATGGGTGTAATTTTCATGTTTACAAATGAGTATCTTCAACTTGGACTTCTAAAATTAGCCAATACATTGCAAACTTTGATATTGAAAAGTGATGTGCAGTATGGAATACTAAGTAGGCTCAAATATTTGTCAGACTCGCGAGGAATATTAATTTATGTTTGGAGAATGGCGTAGTGATAAAATGTCTAAGGCAACGGCAATAATTTTCTTTATTGTCATTTGTGCAAATCAAGCCAGGATGTTATAATGGTCATAGAAGTTTAGCCCTCCCCTGACTTTTCTGACAATATGTTATGATCAATCAACCTTTATCTGAAATATATAAGTTGCGATAAACGTACCTGTTATTTTTTCAACAAAATAAAATTTGAGAAAGTTAGGCTTTCACGGCCAGCGGTTGACACTTCAAGGTTGTTTTCGGGGGTCTGTTGCCGTGGTCTATCAGAGTTTAATTTTCAGATGTTTCACTCATGTCTTGGATAGGCTTCTTCAGCGTGTGAATTTGTTGCGAGTGCTTTAGTTACACTAGCATCATATCCCTAAAGAAGCCCATTGAAGATATGGGCGAGACATCCTGAAGCTCCAACTTAATACTATAACCTTACTAACTAATAAGCACGTCGGATTTGAAAGTGATTGAGGGACAGCTGGGTTACTAACCTGCTGCAGGTTATGCAAGGCCTGATGATGCTGTATGACGAGGGCAGTGAGTCTCTCCAGCCTACCTCCCTCTGTGAGCCGCGAGGCGTCTATGATCTGCCCGCCCTCGATCATCTCCTTGGGGAAGGAGAGCAGGTTCTTGAGGTAGTCCACGGTGTGGCGCTCCGTGTCGTGGTTGCCGTACTCGGCTTGTCGGCTGTAGGAGGCCAGCACCACAGCCTGCTGGCAGTCACACACGATGCGCCCCTCTACCAGGTCATTCTTCAGCTGGAGGAAGTAGTGGTATCTATAATCATAGTAATCATTTATTTATAAATAGGGTTTAACAGGAGATTTACATAGGGTGCTGCTTTTTAACTTAAGAAGGAAAATAAAGAAAAATAAATTAAGTAGAATACAAACAGAAAAACCTATACTTTACATAAACAAATATAACATTTCTTATGGTTGATTTTACATTAGACCAATATAAAAAATTGCAATATCAGTAGTTTTTCCTCTAGATAAAAATCATTCATTTAATTGATCAAATTTCTTAATTTACTTTGAGGTCATTGGCCACATAAATAGATGTTTAAACTATGGACTTGCATGTGGCAAGTGGAACCAATTTACTTTCACGAGGGGGCCAGCCTTACGCTATCTACTTAACTTTAAGTGGGGGTTTCTAATTTCTTGTAAACGCTGAGCCAACCTACAGCTATCAGATAATGGATTCAGCACAATTTCCATAGACAACAAAATTGTGACATCACACAGTCGAACTGCTAGGGAAAAGACAAACAAATATTTTTTTTATTGGTTGCTATTAGACGTGTGACATTTGCCAGTGGAAATAAAAATCAAATTTGTGCAGACTCCATTTGCTTGAGGCAAATATTGCCACCTTACAGGTAAAACTGAATAAGTAAGTGCTGATTCAGTTATTTGAGAAATCGTGGATAAAACATATTATTGGATGTACCTATCTTCTCATAGTAAGTGAACTAATTATATGTAAATACTCATGACAAACTTCTAAGCTACAGGATTGTCACACTTCTTTAGTGTTTTCTCTCGTAGAAAATAGGAAAAAATGTGCATTTATCTGAGAAACCCATGTCAGCTTAATATGTCACTTATTTAGTTTTACAGTATCGATGTCAAATTCCTTGACTTATAGGTTGGTATGAGGCTAACTACCAGTGGTGAAGCGTGCCATACAAGCCGGTTCCCATCGGCTTCCCTTTTAAAATGATGTAACAAAGTAGTTAAAAAATATAGGCACGAAGTAAAAAAATACATTTAAAACCAAAGAAATAATACATATTTTTGCCCCATTGAAACCATGCAGTCTATTTTATTATTTCTGCCTCTTTTTAAACGGGAAACCGATGGAAACCGCCTTGTATGGCACCCTTCGGCACTGCTAACCACCAATACTGTAAAAAATGGTTCACTTTGCTAATGTCACCCCTGGTTCAGGGAAGGTCGGCAAGAGTTGCAGGGCTTATGTTCATTTGAGATTGGGTTTTTTTTATATTGTAGGTCCACATGCGCCATGTGTGAGCGTGAAATTATGTGTGTGCTTGTGGGCATGCATTTAATATGAATCTCAAATGATACATATCTTTGCAGCTTAGATTTAGATTAGATTAGATGCCAACATGCATTGAAACCAAACAACATTGTGAACATACCTGGTCATCTCATCTGTGATGAGGCTGGTGCCAGATATCACATAGTACATCACCCTCAAGTACAACTGATGGGAAGAAGCGTGCTTATCCAGCTGTCTCTTCAGCGGCCTCTCCAGATCCACCCAGCGCAGCTGCTGGCTCCTCGACACATACCGGAGACCGAAGAACTCCGGCTGGTTGATGACCAGGCGCTGGCAGACGTTCTCCAAGCATTCCAACCCGGTGCTGTCAGATCCTAGCGTGCACTCCACCACTACTCCATCCAGCAGCTCTATGCTGATCACAAACAAACTCTTCGACACCACATTGTACTGCCTCGACTTCTTCAGTTTCAACTTAAAAGGCATCGTCGTTTCGTTATTCGTTACATTGCATTCGAAAAACACATCGGTAGGCGGATTTATCAAGTGACGAAGTGAAATTCGATCTCTTGGCGACAATTTCTAAACTTTCTATAATGAAAAAATAATTGTACGCGTTTTGTACATATGATAATTTGTAGTGTAATGTTTATAATTAGTTATTGTCGGCAACATTATACAGGATTGTTAAAACTATGTGTATTTATTTTATAAATATTAAAAATTGACACATACTCGCGCGGCCATTTTTTAAATAACAAAATATTTCATTCATAGAGATGGGAAAGTTTTTTTTTAATTCGAGCACCCGGTATTCGCAATGGAATTCGAATAAAAGTTCGATTGATTGCAAAGATGTATTTTTCCTCAAAAAGACAATGTATTGTGGCTCATATTCAAAAAATGAATTCAAATAGTCTTCATTATTTCAACTCAATACAAATACAAATATTTGTTAAATATTTTTTTTGTAACTTGAACATTTTTCGACATTTTCAAACTTGATTGTTGATAATGTTCTCTGCCCAACTCTAGAAAAACCATAGAGAAAAATGAAATACTTTAAAAACCATAATGTAAAAGTAATGAAGTCTACACTATTCTAAAATTACTTACCTACCTATAAAATGAAAAACTATTATTTTTGTGAATCTTTTGATCGAATTTTAAAGAACCTTTCGGCCTTTATGAAAGATATTTTTTTATGTTAAATCCATATCAGTAGATTGCAACCTGAGGGGCGGGAAGCGAAAATTACGTAGTCCCCTGAAATCGGTGTTATTGCCGATCTTTCTAGCGTATTTGAAATATAACAACGCTGGTTCGATCCCCGTCTAGGTCATTTGACCATAACTTTGATCCTGATGTTATTGAGTAATTATTAATTAATAATTCATTAAAATATGCAATAATGAATTATTAATTGATGATATTAATACCTGTTTCTGGCTAGGCAAAAAAATACCTGTGCCTACTTTCCCGTCGTTGGTCATTAACTATCTATTATTTTATATTAGACCAACCTACAGGTTAGATCTACATAATATAATAGATAGTTAATGAGGTCCGCACATGAATTGGCATTGACAATATTGCATCATCACCTAATTGTATACGGAAAAGGTATAGGTACAAATATTTAGTTATTGGTTGCCAAGGACGGCAATCCCATACAAGACTGACGATTACTCGCCGAGAAAAAAGTTCCAACCTCATTGTAATTTGTAAATAATTTATCATGTGACAGCATCAAAAAGTTTATTTTATTTGTAAGAACACAACTAGGCATAAAACCTGCAAATAGGTAGGTATATAAATAATTATTTTACATGCAAAGAATTTGTAAAACGGAATGTACAGAGGTTACCACAGGTCATGGCCTTAAATAATTATATCAGTCCATATTTTAATTTATTCACTTTTGAAGCTCGACAAAGGATAATGCTCTTTGTATTTTTTCACATGGCTCTCCATTTCTTTAAGCTGCTTTCTGTAAAAAATAAAAAAAAAACATTTATAATTCATTATTAATTTATCCAAAATAAATAGGTACTTCATTAAACAATAGAGTCGGAACAAAGAAAAGATACAAATATGAAATTTCTATCGGTAGGGTTTTCTTATAGGTTGGTATGCGGCTGACCGTCCGTACTGTAAAAAATGGTTCCCTTTGCCAATGTCACCCCTGTGTCAGGGAAGGTCGGCAAAAGTTGTAGGGCTTATGTTCATTTGAGGTTTGGATTTTATTTGTAAGTACACATTCAGCATTTGTAAGCGCGAACTACACGTGTTTGTTTGTGGGCATACATCTGAGAGCTTTAAATGAATATATTCTTGCAACTTAGATTATAGATTATAGGGTGACATCACAGGTTTAGGTGACAAGGATTCATAGCAACAAAAATAAAATATTATTCGGCTATTTCCTTGTCAAACCAGACAGGTGATGCCATAATTTTACCCCTCATTTTGTGCCGACTCTATTTAAAAAAATTCAAGTATATTCTACTGGATGTATGGCGGAACGTCGTCATAAACATCATGGAACATTTCTCTCCAATCGTGCTTCATTTTTTTCTCAGCTTCCATCATTGTGCTCATGACAAGTTTCTTGGCCTCGGCGACATATTGGTTTTCCATTTCCTGGCTCCACCAGTTCTGGGACTCCATGTACAGACGCAGCTTTTGGATCGGACTCTCCGTTGTCATCCATTTTGTTATTTCAGAAACATCTCTGTATGCACTGCTGTCATCTGAGGTGGAATGATGACCAACCCTTCAAAAAAAAAAGAACAAAAAGATCAGTAATCAGTATTTAAGAGAGATGTTTTCCGGGAACTATTGCCGTGGTCTGAGGGAGCTGGAGCTTCTGGATGTTTCGCTCGTGTCTACGATGGGCTTCTTCAGCGTGAAAGTGCAATGATGAAGAAGATCTGAATTATATGGTTTCACAATTAAGATGGCTGAATGGTTTGGTGGCAGACTGCTGTGTGTTAGAAGCATAACACTGGAGAAGCAAGGGTCGACCAAAGTCAACCCGTTCTGGTTGTTTTTCTTTTGATGATAATGACATTGTTCATTTTTCTCTATAAATCAATTCAAGTTCATCAAATTCATTCACCTATAACTTGTAGCTTCAATGATGACAGGTTTGTTATTTTTGACAGCATATTCCCTGGCCATTTTGGTTGCATTGTAAACGGCAAATATATCTGTGCCGTCGACGCGCACTGTGTGAATACCTAGAGCAGGTCCTCGGGCTGCTATCCCGTCTCCTTTATATTGTTCGTCAGAGCTTGTTGAAATGGCGTACCCATTATTACGGCTGGAATGAGAAATGAAAAGTTTCCATGGTTTATATTTTTATTTAAATCATTTCCAAAGGTCTGACCCAAGATTGCCAATTTGCATAAAAATACAGAACAATGTAACATAATTTGAGTTTAGAATTTTTTCTCAGTGTGTAAATGTCACACTTATATGAGACTGCAATTCTTCGAAACTAATCTAAATCTAAGTTGCAAAGATATATATCATTTGAGATTCATTTTAAATACATTCCCACAAGCAGACAAGTATAAGTTCGCGCTAACACATGCCGCATGTGGACCTACAATATAAAAACCCAAACTCAAATGAACATAAGCCCTGCAACTCTTGCCGACCTTTCCTGAAACAAGGGTGACATTGGCAAAGTGAACCATTTTTACAGTATGGGTGTAACTAATACCAAAATATTTGTTTGCTATTTACAATTTTGTCTATGCCACTTCATGTGCGGACATCATTTACTGATCAATTATTTAGTAAGAAAACTGAAAGTATATTTCATTAAAACGCAGATATAACACATAAAGGTTACTTATTACCGCTTATTCCCTGAAGGAGTCGCATGTGGCGTGTAAAACTGATTTAATTTTACAGCCTTACAGGTAAGGGGGCCGGCCTTATGCAAACCACCTCCCGAGAGGCTGGTCCTCATTTCTTGTGAAGGCTGAGTAAAATCAATGAATGAATTACCAGAAAAAGATGACAGGACAGTCGAGGGTGGCAGCGAAATTGAACGCTGGGTGGGCGTCTCCCTCTGACGCAGCTCCCTCACCAAAATAACATATAACACAACGCTTATTGTTGGGATCCAGCTTGAACGCATAAGCTGAACCCGTTGCTTGCGGCAATTGCGTACCTAGAAATGATCAAGAGACAGGACATACATTTTTGATATGTTTAACAAAGCCAGTGTGTCGATGCCACCGCGGCTAACAAAGACGACAGATTGGGTACAAGAAAATTGTTTATGAGTGCTTTGGAGGAATTTGGAGGAAATAGGGAGTTTAGGGGTATAACGACACCTTGTATAACGATACCCCCAAAGACAAATACTGGATCTGAACCACCTTAGTAATTTAATAGACCACCTAAAAATGCAAACACCATGTTTGCAAAACCTGTTTTAGGAATTAAATTGAACTAAAAAGTAAGTTTAAAAAAGTTGTTTTATTTCTATTTTTTTTTTTGTGTCTTGTCAGTTCCCTTGATGTTATCTATCACTTTAGCTAGGTCTCTCAGAATTGGGCACCACTGAAAAGCTCCTCCACACTCCTCGTTGCCGTTTAGTGCCAGATGTTATAAGTTAGGAAATTCTTCGCCTCCCTACACCACGTCGATCCTCTATTCTTCCTTTAGTGATAAGGTGCAACAATGTGTACTTTTCTCCTCTTAGGAGATTTCGCAAGTAAGACACCGCCGAGCTTTGACATTGGCTAGCAACTCCCTATCAATTTGGGCTCAGTGAAGAACATTGGTCCCTTGGGCCCTTGAGGTGTGACACACACAAAAACGGCGCTCTTTAATTATGTGTACATTAAAATAAATTATCCTTATATAGATATATATTGGTATTTTTGACAATGCCCGTCCAAGGAATGAGTCTTTCTACCTAATGTGTATTTCTATCTATTAAGCAATTTTCCTATACAACATAGTTTAAAAAGTTAATCCTCTTACAAAACTAACTGAGGACTATTCTGAATAATTAAAATGGACGGACAATTCTGACATTACTTACCAAGAGGGCTGGATATAGTCACAAAGTTAAGGTTTTTGTTGCCGTAGTGAACTGGCATCTGCTTTCCCTTTCCAGTGTCTTCAACATTGCCATAGCACTGATTTATCAGCTGAGGAACAGTCATTCCTCGCCATACCAAAACGCCGGCTTCCCGATATTGGGCATAGACGAGATCCTCAGGTGACAGAGCTGCAGCGCTACCAACATGACTGCCTTCTTCTCCAAAATTTGTCATGTAAAATGAAATTCTACCCTGTCTAAAACATAAAAAAATAACATTTTTGTAAATTTCAAACTGCGATTAAAAATATTTTTAAATTATTATTTAATTTTTAAATAATGATACCTAAATAACTACAGCATTATTTACTAAAGATAATAAAGAATTTTATAAATCTGACACCTGTCAAAAGTGGACTTATTTATGATGTCGGTTTTTCATTGCAAACAGAAAAGTATTACGGTTTTGATTCAATCTAATCTAATCTAATCTAAGCTGCAAAGATATATATCATTTAAGATTTATATTAAATGCATTCCCACAAGCAGACATGTATAATTTCGCGCTAACACATGCCGCATGTGGACCTACAATATAAAAACCCAATCTCAAATGAACATAAGCCTTGCAACTCTTGCCGTCCTTCCCTGAAACAGGGGTGACATTGGCAAAGTGAACCAATTTTTTACAGTATGGGTGGTCAGCCACATAACAACCTATAAGTCAAGGAACATACATGACAAATTACATTTTTAAAATCAATAAATTATAATATATACATGGACATAAAAAACTAAATCATAAAAACCAATTTTACTTTAACAAACCCTAGCCGCCAACATCACAGATCAACCGCCATTTCTTTCTATCCTTACATACTTCTTTCATTTCCTCCAGAGTCATAACCTTCTTCATACAAGCTCTTCTTTTATTATGACTCTGGATATTCCATTCATTCGCAATTTCGGATATTTGGTCCATCCATACCTTTCTCGGTCTTCCTCTACCACGACATCCATCTATTCTACCAACATATACTTTCTTCGTCAGTCTTTCCTCACTCATTCTCTCCATATGCCCAAACCATCTTAACAAACTTCTTTTAATCTTCACTTTCACACTTTCTCTTGCACCACATTCTTCTCTTACAAAATCATTCCTCACCCTGTCACTCCGTTTTTTCCCAATCATACTTCTTAGAAAGTCCATTTCAACAGTATGGACTTTACTAATTTCACTTTCATTCACCGTCCAGGCCTCGCTTCCATACATCAAGGTGGGTAAAAGTATGCCACTGCGTACCGCCAATCGAGCATTTTTAGATATGTTTTGATTTTTGGCGATACAAGCTGTGGCACCCAGTACACACCTGCCCTTCATTACTCTTCTTTCAAATTCACCGGTCATTCTTCCATCTTTTTCAAACTTACTTCCCAGGTATACAAACTCATTTACGACATCAACATTCATTCCATTAATTTTAAATTCATAATTCATACTTTCATCATCTCTTTCAAAAATCAATACTTTCGTCTTACTTGCATTCAACTTCAGATGGTTACCTAACAAAGCTTCATTCAATCTAGAGAGCATTGTTTGCAATTCTACTGCAGAATCAGATACAAGAACTGCATCATCTGCATACAGTAGAACACTCACTTTGCTCTCTCCTATCATCAATCCACAATCATTAAGTCTAGCATCCCTGACACACTTGTCCATAACTATGTTTTCAATTCAATTTTATTCAATCTGTTTTAAAAATGGAATCCGTCGGGTTAATAGAGAACTAATATTTTGTTATCGGTTGTTGAGTACCCTAGTCACATAGAGCTGTGACGTTTGCCCGCTGAGAAAAAATTAGGTCAGCGTATAAATTGACATAGATAAAATTGTGTCAATGCCGGCATATTACTAGGGAAAAGACGAACAAATACGTTTTTTATGGTTTTTGTTTGTTATAGCTAAGAACTGTAGTCTCATGCAAGTGTGACATTTGCCCCGTGAGAAAAAAGTTCTAAATTTAAAAAATCCATTCATAGACAATAAGAATATCTTAGGTAGAAGGAGACTAGTGGAGAAAAACAGATTGTGGTGGGAGGAAAGATTATGGAGAGATGCCACACAGCTTTTCCAGGTGACAAGATGGAGGACGGCTGCAGGGGACAGGAGGAGCTGGAGGTGTAGCATTTGAGAGGCAAGGAGAGCTTTGGAAAGTGGAGAAATTGGAGAGATTGATTTTAAAACATAGTAGCAATATTTAGAGTCTTACCGTTGCGATTCATACATGATTTTGTCCAAGATGTTCAGGAGTGACATGTCTTTGTACATCTTTGTTACAATCTCTTGCGACAAGTTGGGCATCTCTTCATTGTTGATTATTTCGCCGGTGTTGTACATGACTCTGTAGATGGGAATGAGCTCATAGCTATTGGCAGTGGTGAAGCCGAGCTTGTTTGTAAAAGGAGCTGATTTACATCCAGGAAAAACAGCATCTGCATTATTTATCGAAGGATTTGATCGGGCAGCTGTTGACAAAATCTAAAAATACACAACAATGCTATAATTCAATCACTTTACTTTTACTTTTTAAATTATTTCCAAATGTACTTAATACTCACCCGAGACGTGTAAAGAGGTTTTGAAAATTGAAGTAATCTTGTGCTTCGTAAAAGAGACATTTTTGAATAGAGAAGATACAGACCAAAAAATACAAACTCACTTCAGAAATAATCTGACCATCACAAAAATACTCTATCGCAATAATTTTCTGCCTACAACTACGTAGTCATCTGAAAAACTTTTGTAAACAAAGTTGATAAGGTGATAAGCAAACATGAAAAACTTTGATGACGTCGGTGACGTTTTTACTACATAAAAAACATTTTCTTCTGGAAATATACCTAACGACCATGAGATTTTTATTTTTTATATATGGTATTACTAAATTTTCCCAAAAATTCTTTGGGTGTTGTCATTCGCGAATTCGATCCGTCAATTTTGTGTTTGTATAAACTTGTAAAAATTTTCGATGTCTATTTTAAGATCAAAAAATGAATTAAATTTATCTTAGATGTGCGTATAAACTCTTAGATAGCTATTTCAAATATTATTACGTTCGATTAAGCTGCAGCATTTGATCAAGATGTAGATTAATTACCGGAAAACCGTCACGAAATAGGTGCCCGCAGGAATGCCATAAATGTTTTGTTTATTCTACGAAATCCACCGATAAACATTGAAAGTCGGATTGCTTGGTGTTCATTTAGCTGAAGGATGAGTGTCTTTATTTAAAAAGGAGGCTAAAATGTTTCCGAAATTGTTATTTGGAGCGTTAGTAATAATTTTTGGGAGTCGTTCTGTTTTCGCCGACTCTTACTGCCCGTCTTTATGTACGTGCAAGACGTTTCGTTCCTCAGAAGTGATAAGTACGAACAAGACTGATGTGGACTGGTACAAATTGAAATGCGACAGCCCGCTCAGTCCCATTGCTGAACTGAAGGAAATTGATTTTGGAGAAATATCACCATTTGTGGTCAACATGTAAGTAAAATAATATGTAATAACAGTATTATAAATTAAAAAGTTGCTGAGCTGCACAAAAAATGCCATTTAATGCTACTTTGACACCAAAATTTACTAAATAGTTACGTTAACATGAAAAGGTGTGCATAAATCTCGCACGCCTATGGTCCACACCACAAAACTAGAATCAGCTGTTTCCCCTTTTGCTCAGGCAAGTGTAATGCCCGCTTTCCACTGCGAGCGGAGCGGACTCCGTACGGACTCCGCTCGACTAGCAACAGTAAATTTCATAGAAGTGCTTCCACCGACAGCGAGTCAGCGGAGCGGACTGAGCGAGTACAAAGAGTTACAAAAGTGGTCGCAGAGTTGAGCGAGTTTCCAGCGCGGACTCCGTACGGACTCCGCTCGACTAGCAACAGTAAATTTCATAGAAGTGCTTCCACCGACAGCGGAGTGAGCGGAGCGGACTGAGCGAGTGAAAATGGGTCCGCTGTGTCATGGTCTCGGCCGCTAGTTTTCAACTGACTCAGCTCCCCCGTGCCCCCCGTGCCAACCCGCGCAGTTGCGTGACAGCGATAAAACACATCATACATGATTTACAAAAACACATCATACATTATTTTATAAATTTGAAAATATTAAATGTATGTTTTATTTCAAACATATACTTTTTATGTATTAAAGCAAAATAATACATTACTTTTTATTTTTCGAAACAAAAAAAAAACTTTTTTTATTAATAATTAAAACGTTTGATCTGGGCGTAGGCTGCAACGAGCTGTCACACACTAGTTGGCTCCACTAAGCCCGCTGTAGATGGAAGGCAAACAACTCTTTCATCTGACTCATCTCATTTCCCGCCTAGCTCACTTCGCCGAGCTCGTTGGCTGTGGAAGGCAAATACCATTATTTTTTAAAACTCTTTCGCAATGGAAGGCCAAAACTATTACGCTCCGCTCAGCTATTTTCCGCTCCCGCTCAGCTATTTCCCGCTCGCAGTGGAAAGCGGGCATAAGGGAAAGCAAGTGGTCGGAGCAATAGGAAGAATAGCAAAGAACAAGCGATTGACGATGGATCTGACGACCGCGAAAAGTATGGAGTGATTAGATTGAGGAGATTGTGAAAGAATGGGATATACAAAGCGAGCGTAAAAGAAGAAAATGCATGAAAAAGATGATGGATATGAATGAATTGAAAGATGTATGTAAGGATAGGAAGAAATGGAGGCAACTTTGCAGAGGCTCCGGCCACCCCTAGCGAAATGGCGACAGACTTACAATCTCAGGCGCTTCGAGCGGTGTTGTGGAGAACTGTTATCTATGTTCACCAAGGAGTTGCTGGTTCAAATCTGGCTGGACAAAAATGCTACACATTACTACTTGAATAGACATTTATGATGTAACCACCAAGGGAAATTTAAAATATTCCGACTTTAATGTGGCAGAATATAGAGATAATTTCTAAATTGTTTTCATACTGGCAATAATTTGTGCAATAATCAATGTTTTTAATTTCAGAAACGTATCGGGAAATGCTTTCTCAACCTTAACCAGAATATTAAACTTGCCGCAACTAAAAAAATTGTACGTATAATCATAAAGGAAATATCAAATATTGTTGCATCTTATACATTCTATTAACGGTTTAATTTTATTTTTTCAGAGACCTCAGTTTTAACCAGATATCACACATTGAGTCCGACACTTTCTACAATGTCTCTGGTTTACAAAGACTTGAACTATCTGGCAACTTTATTCACACCATCTACAAGGAAATCTTCAAAGGCTTGGTCAACTTGGAACGACTTTTTCTAAGTCAAAATAAAATAGCAACACTCTCAAGCGATACCTTTGACCATTTGATAGAACTGAAGCAAATGTAAATACCTATTCATCATATTTTTTTCCTTATGTGGGATTTTTTTTTCTGTAACATTTTTTTCCATATGTGTGGCAGCACTTTTTTGTCTATAGGTATGTATTTTTATAATTGTTCCTTTTTCAAAAAATTTCAGTGATATATCTGGGAATCCATTAAAATGTGATTGCGATTTGTTGTGGATTGCAAATTGGTCTCGAAGGAGAAATGTGAAGCTGATTGGAAATCCTAAATGCGGTCAACCTGAAAAGTTCTCTAATCAGAGTATCAAGAATCTATCCAACATCAAATGCAGCTCCCCCGATGTTGTGCAACATAATAATCTTGTGCTGAAACCAGAAAATGGACAGGTATACTGTGTGCCTTTTATTTTGTACAAAACATTAGAAATAATATCTATAATTGGGTTTTTATAAAGTCACTATATCTTGTGGAATATTTTTTTTAATTCACCTTTTTTTCCAGCTTGTATTTGAAGGGGATTCTCTAACTTTGAGCTGCAAGGCTCCGTTCACAACCATAAAAACTATCTATAACCTTAACTGGACATTACCGGAGACAGCTGTGGACACTGAAAAACTAAAGTATGCTTGCTTCTTTAATAATTCTAAAATATAATATAATGTTAGAAGACTTGTCTCATAGATGCCACTATTTCCACAATAAAGAATTCCTGAGTATTTGCACATGAATAGCCATAGGCAATATTGTTGCGTCACTCTGCCGGGTTTCTAGGGAAAAGGCATACAAATATTTTGATATTGTTTGCTAAGGATGGCAGTTCCAGACAAGACTGACGTTTGCTCTTTGCGAAAAAACTTCCAAATTCAAAAGTGTTCCGACTCCATAGTGCTATCTTCAGAGGGAAGTGCTGCCATCTTCAGAATATTAACTTTATACTAAAAAAACATGGAGAAGCGCTACTTGCTAGATTTTGCCATAACATTTCATTCAACCAATCTCAAATAAGTTATTATCAAACACTTATTATAATATTACAAATTATTATTACCTACCTAAACTTCTACTCTCTTCTAGAGACAGACTTTCTTATTAACTTACACAGACAAACACAACAACTCATTTGCGTAACATTATGATAAAATAATATTTTTATGTAATGAAACATTTTTCATATTATTCAGGATTACCAACATTGATGTACTGGAAGACGGCTTAGCGGAGAGTCTCCTCACCATAGAGCAGATCTCTAGCAATCACAGCGGACAGTACAAGTGTGTGTATTCCAAGGACAATGCCACGGATCTGACGGAGCAGATCAACGTGGTCGTCATATCCAATCTAACCAAGTACTGCCCCGTGACAGGTAATGACTATTCAAATATTTGATGATTATTTCAATCATTCAGTGTAATTTTACAGCTTGTAAATTTTCACTTATTAGAATAATTGTCAGTAAAAAAGTAAGTAAACGATGGAAGGAAGCAGCTGGTATGAGGAGATGTTCCAAGAAAAAATCATTTTAAAATGTCTGTTGATTATGTTCAAGAAATAGCCATTTAATTTCTGTTGTTGAATATCAATCTAACAGTCCTAATGAATACAGATGGAAGATCTATGTATGCAACACAACACAACTAAGCTGCACATACATTGTAACTTCTTACTGCATGGTCCCCGAATGGATCGCATTTATTCCTATTTATTTTTACATGTGAGGGTGCCGGCCTTAGGCCAACCACTTGAAATGTTGGCTTTTCCAGCTCCCGAGGGGGCTGGTACTCATTTTTTGTGAAGGCTGAGTAAACCTTGCCGGTATTTTATTAAACGGAAATCATTTCTGACACCCTCGGTGGGATTCGAACCCTAGCTCACAGCATGGAATGCAAGCACTCTACCAACTGAGCTGTCGACCGGTAAAAATACCGGTAATATAAATGGTATGTTTTTGAGCTCCGTCGGGATTCGAACCCACAACCTTCCATTTACGAGTCCGAAGCGTTACCACTAAACTATAGACCGAATCATCAATCAAATTAGTTGTTTATTTAGATTTTAAATTTTCTATCACTTTGAACAACTTGGATAATGTGAATGCAACATTGTTTCCAGTGAGCTCTAACAACAAGGGTGTGTACACTTGGCCTGGCAGCATCACCGGCCATAGAGTGTCCCAGCCGTGCTACAACAAAGATGGCGCCCTGGCTTTCTACACCTGCGGGCAGGACGGGGCTTGGGCGCAGCTCAACACAACTGCCTGTCCTTACATCAGCGAGACCACCAAGGTTGCAATCTCGTATTCTAATCTAAGTTGCAAAGATATGCAACATTGGGGATTCACTTTACATGCATTTTCACAAGCAGACACGTATGAGTTCCCGCTTAAACATGCCGCATGCGGACCTACAATATAAAAACCCAATCTCAAATGAACATAAGCCCTGCAACTCTTGCCGACCTTCCCTGAAACAGGGGTGACATTGGTAAAGTGAACCATTTTTTACATGAGTATTTCCTTATAATTAGTTCACTTGCTATGAGAGTCACTAGCAATAAAATGTTTTATCCTCGATTTCTCAGATCAGTGAATCAGTACTTATTCAGTTTTACCTTTAATGTGGCGATTTGTTCCCCAAAATTAAATGTGCTGAGTCCACTAGTAGTTAATGTGACAAAAGCAATCAAATAAATCTAATTAAAAAATGAAATGTAAATTTAGTCAGATTATCTTTTTTTTTAAATTCAATATTTCCAATTGTGCTGGAGAGCTGCTTTCCACTGCAATTCCACCTCCCATTCCAGCTCCCACAGGCCACGACAACAGATCCCGGAAAGTAATTCTCCAGCATCATCAGCCGGCCGTGTAACTCCTATTTCTGATGGTCATGGAGCTGCCAAAATATTGTTTAATTAATAAATTGTGAGTTAATAATCTCCCTTGATTTCAGCTTCTGGAACAGATGGCCCTGGTCAACCTCACGGTGTACAAGGGCACAGCGTCAGCGGCCGGGCAGCACCTCCTCTCCCTGGTGAAGCAGCACCCGCACCTGAGCGATCCCGACGACATCAACTTCATCGCGCGCGCCCTGCACAATTACGTCACCCACCTGCCCACAGAGAAGGAGCTGGGCTCCATCTTGCTGGACGTGGTCAACACCATGATGGACCTGCCTCAGGCCGTGCTCAGGGCGGCGGAGAACCTGTACAACGCTTGCACGTCCACTGTGAAAGCCGTGGAGGATATATCGCAGTTCGCGTCTAATATTCAAGGACATAAGGTAATGTTTTGTTTACTATGTATTATGCATAGGTTAATGGAAAGCCATTGAAATTTACAAAATAAAGAATGGACTCAATTTAAATTTGAATTTAGATTTTTTTTACTCTGCGGGTATCTAAACATCACACGTCGATGGGACTGCAGTCATCAGCAAAAAATACTACGATATTTGTTTGACTTTTCCCTACGGTTTTCTGACATCACAGCTTTGTCAATTCATGAGCTTATTTAGAGAGAATGCCAGGCATGTAAAACACAAGACTTGATAGCTCTCTATTTACTTAACATAGTTTCAACCTGGCCTTTTAAATTTTACAGTCATTTTTGAAATAGACAGCTATCAACCCCCCCCCCCCCCTCGCACTCTGACAATTTAAATTTTATGGAAATTTTGATCGAAAAGGAGTTTTGGGATTATGATAAAAATCTAGCTGTAGGAAAAATAAGTTTGTGATTATATAATGTAGTAACATTCCAGATGAACCTGGCAGTGGAGCGCTTTGCCATCAAGCGGGAGAGCTTCACAGGCATGACCTGTGTGTGGTACTCCAGCCCGGATCTGTCCGTGGAAGCAGGGGGCAGGGAGCTGAGGATGCTGCACTGCTCCACCACCAACAGGACCATCACGCCGCTGCTCACCGTGAGGGACAAGGTGGTGCAAGCCAGCATACAGGTGAGACCTACTACTTCACAGGCATGACCTGTGTGATAATGATCATTTGCAAATCCTTTGTTTTCTTGCTCTCTCCATCTTGTCTTTCCTGCAATACTTTTTCATTTTGCCCTTTAAACATTATAGTTTGACACAATTCAACTGTTCTTGAATAAATCATATTTTTTCATTTATTTTATTTAGGACTCAAATTTGTATTTACAACTTTTTCATGGGACTATGTCGTTAGCAACCGATAAAAATATATTTATTTGTCCTTTCCCTAGCAACCCAGCCTTCACAATTTTGTCTATGTCAATTCATCTGACCGGTCGATAGCTCAGTTGGTAGAGTGCTTGCATTCCATGCCGTGAGCTCGGGTTCGAATCCCACCGAGGGTGTCAGAAATGATTTCCAGTTTCGGTGTTTATTTCAAACCCGAAAATAAAATACCGGCAAGGTTTACTCAGCCTTCACAAGAAATGAGTACCAGCCCCCTCGGGAGCTAGGAGTCACTTCACTGAAGTGGTTGGCGTAAGGCCGGCCCCCTTACCTGTAAAAATAAATAGGTTCAACTCGCCACATGCGACTCCTTCGGGGATAACGCGGCAAGAAGTTACACTATATGTGTAGCTTAGTTGCGTTTTTTTTTGCGTTTGGCACAATTCAACTGTTCTTGAATAATATAATCAATCAAATAAATATACTGTTTTAATTCACTTTTTTATTATTTTATTTTGAATATGTCAAACAGTTTTCGCCTAAAAAGGCATCCTCGGGACAATGACAATGACAAATCAAAGTTCTTGAATAAATTTTCATTTATTTTATTTAGGACTCAAATTTGTATTTACAACTTTTTCATGTGACTGTGTCGTTAGCAACTGATAAAAATATATTTATTTGTCCTTTCCCTAGCAACCAAGCCTTCACAATTTTGTCTATGTCAATTCATCTGCGGACCTTTTTGAAACATAAATATTGATGTTTAGATTCCCGCCACCCTGCTGTACCGCATGGACCACCAGTTTTCCTCCGCGCTGGGCGGACGCAACGTGCACAAGTCTCACGGGCTGATGGTCTCCATGTACGAGAGTGCCGCGCTGTTCCCCCGCCTGCCTGCCAACAGCACGGAGGCGCCACCCAGGGTGCGGGACTTCTACGGGGGCCGCCTGGCACACTCCAAGGGGATCCTGGCCATCACCACGCCTGTTGTGGGAGTCAAACTCGGTGGGTTTCTGTTTCATTTTATGCTAAGCAAATAAAGTGCAATCGAAAGGTAATAAAACTCTAGAGTGCCAGCGATTTTCAGCAAAGTGGTTGTCTTAAGACCAGCCCCTTTTCTGTGAATATAAATAGGTTACACACGTGAATTCTTCATGGACAAGTCGGTAAGAAGTTGCACTGTATGTATGGCTTTGTGTTTGTTATAAGTAAATGATACGATATGAATATTTTTTTTTTTTTTTTAAGAAATCCTGTGCGGGAGACTCCCTAGATTCTAGAGATTCTAGGGGTCTATGACACTTGTTGTAGTGTCGCAGAGGTGTACGAGCTTGGTCGTCGCTACAAAGCGCCAATACTCAAGCAAGACCCAGTTGCTGTAAGGCTGGATGGACCTTTGGTGACCGGTCATTGGTAAAGGTTTATGAATTTTTCAACCCAGCGAAGAGCAAATTTGAAAATAGAAATGGTATAATTTTTGTGCTCCGCCGGGATTTGAACCCACAACCTTTCCATTCAGAGTCCGCAGTGTTACCACTGAGCTACGGACCGGTCGAATTTAATTTGTAAGTTCACATTCAGCACTTGCAAGCGCGAAATTACATGTGTTTGTTTGTGGGCATGCATTTCATATGAGCTTTGAATGTTAAAATATCCCTGCAACTTAGATTATAGATATAGAGATGAACATCAGTTGAGAACCAAGTTATTGTTGATAGGACGTGACGGGATTCAAACTTGCGCTTGTTTCAAGTGCCAACGCATTATCCGCTCAACCATACCAGCGACAATTACAAAATCTCACTTAGAAAAATATCTACCTTGCCGCCATTGGTTGTATGTGGCTGGTTTCTGAAAAGCGTATTTTCAAACAAAATGAATGCAATGATGACAAAGTATGCAAGCAATTAAAACAAATTGTAAACATAGAAAATGGTAGAAAAAATTGCTGATAATTTTGAATATGAATTGGGGTATGCTATTTGAGTCGTATAAATGCAAACGCCGTCAACTCTATACGCGATGAATTTGAGAAAAATAAACTTGTAAAACGACAACACCAGTTGGAGATGACGGCGTTTGCACGAAATCATCTTTTTCAATTAAAATTACGAAGGATTAAGTGAGGTTTACATTATATCGCACACAGCAAATGATTTGTTACACTGCGCAGAATCAAATTAAATCATTATCTCAAAAATCATCAATTTTGGAGATGACTGTTCCTTGACTTATAGGTTGGTATGCGGCTGACCACCCATGCTGTAAAAATGGTTGACTTTGCCAATGTCACCCCTGTTTCAGGGAAGGACGGCAAGAGTTGCAGGGCTTATGTTCATTTGAGATTGGGTTTTTATATTGTAGGCCCACATGCGGCATGTGTTAGCGCGAAATTATACATGTCTGCTTGTATATAATAATCGGTGTGATGTGAATGAATGCATTGTAACATCATATTACAATGTCTACCGTCAGATGCGGTCAAGACCCTATTGGGCGCGTTTGTTATGTCTCGGATTGACTATTGCTCAACGCTTTATAGTGGTCAGCCAAAGAAGCAGTTCAACCGCTTTCAATCTGTGCTGAATTCGGCAGCAAGACTCATATTTGAGATACCCAAATTCGCTCACATCACTCGGCTGTTAAAAAAACTACATTGGCTTCGTTTCCCGGAGAGGGTGGTCTACTGTGTTTGTGTGATGGTATATAAAGCCATTAATGTCTTGGCTCCACCTTATCTGACTGACATGATTTTGCCTGTTGAAATGGGTGTAAGGAGGCAGACACTCAGATCCGCGGGCGATGGAGCAGTCAATTTGGTTCAGCCACGCCGTCAGATTTGTACAAATTTCGGAGACCGTGCTTTCCGTGTTGCGGGTTCAGTGGAGTGGAACAGACTGCCACCCGGAGTGAAGAACTCCAAATCTGTGGGTGTATTTCGCGGAGCACTCAAGACACACCTTTTTAGAAAGTCTTATCCATGATCGCAGAGGGCTCTTGAGGTGTGACACACACAAAAACGGCGCTCTCTTATCATTTGTAATTTAAAATAAATTAGCCTGCTATAATAATAATAATTATTATATTCCAGTAAATGTGACCCTAGCGCATCCCCTGGCTGAGCCTGTCTACATCATGGTTAGGGATGCTGGGCTCACGGCTGGGGTGAGTGGGAGAGCCGTGCTGTGGGATGAAGACACCAACTCCTGGACTGATTCTCCTCAGGGTAAGCACATCATCATGCCCATCTAAATCTACATATTTCCTTTGGTCCAGCACACATAAGTTCTCGCTTACACATGAACTTACAACATAAAAACCCTAATCTGAAATGAATATAAGCCCTGCGACTATTGTCAATCTTCCCTGAAACAGTGGTTTCATTGGTAAAGTTAACCATTTTTTACAGTATGGGTGTTCAGCCTCATACCAACTTGTAAGTTAAGGATAAGTCTAGATTGTCTAGTTGCCTTTCCTGTTATATGGTCTGGTCTGTAGTCTAGTGGTTAACGTCCATAATCTGAAAGTTGTGAATTTGATTCCCTGCGGGGCAAAATAAAAAAAAAGATGTCATTAATTTTTAATTTGTGTTATAAAAGATTCTGATTATAATCATTCTTTTATTTTTTTTCAATTATGTATTAGATTAAATTTTAAGTAGTCCTTATAAAATATGATTTGTGTATAATTTCAGGCTGCAGTGTTGTAAGGATAATAAGTAACATGGTGGTGATACAATGTTACAAGCTTGGATACGTCGGTCTCATGCAATCTGTTGAAACTGGATTCTACGGCGGCAGGTGAGATGAAATAACACCTTCTCTCAGGGGTCAGTCTCCCCTCCACTGACCCACGCCCTGTATATCCATCCCATCCGGGGATGTGTCACAGGACTCGCATGCAAAAGTTATGTGAGATGCGAGTGGCAGAAGGCCCTCCCGTGAAGCTACAGAGTATTCCTGCAGGTTGTAAATTATGTTGACAAAAACTTTAAAAGTCAGATTGATAACTCAATTGGTAAAGTGCTTGCGAGTCACCGAGCAATACCAGAGAGCAAGGGTTCAATCCTCACCAAGGGTGCCAGAAATGATTTCCCGTATCGGTGTTTACTTCCCCATAATAAAATACCATCAAGGTCTACTCAGCCTTCACAAGAAATGTGAACTGCCGCTTTGAGTGAAGTGGTTGACGTAAGACTTGCCCCCTTACTTGTGAAAATAAGTATGTTCCATACACTACATTACTACACACTCTTTGGGGACGATGCTTTAAGAATTCACACTATATGTGCAGCGTATTTGATTTTTATCAAAATACAAAACTTGTGTTTGTAATACTATATCAAGTTTATCTATGAAGTCTCATCATTTACTTTGGCGGGTTAATGAACTAGGACTAGGTCCTTGGCGACCAAACACAAAATGCAGTATGCCATTTGCTAGGTAACTCGGTGTGGCGAAGTAAAAATTTTGTTTCCCGGTTTATTTGTGCCACCTTAATATTAATTACTATTGTTTTGCAGGAGTGGGGGAGCAAGATTTAAATTTTCCCACCCGGCCATCTACGCAGGCAGCCTCATTCTTATGGGATGCTTAGTGGCGGCCATCTTGACTTACATTGTGTGCTATTCCGGCATCCACATGCCCCCGCGCGCCAAGCACTCCCTCATCAACACCTGGCTGGCTCTCAGTCTGCTCTGCTTCATGTACACTCTGGGAATCTACCAAACGGAAGACGTCCAACTCTGCCAAGTGATTGGGATACTCCTGCACTACCTCACCCTGTGTTGCCTGCTCTGGATCACTGTATCAGTCAGCCAGCTCTACAAGCACTTGACAAAGAATCAAAATGATAGTCTACATACTCCAGATGATGAGCTCCCTCCAGAAGTTCCAATACAAAAACCCATATTAGGAATATACCTCGTGGGATGGGGAATTGCACTAATTGTGTGCGGGATATCGGGTGCGGTGAACATGAGGGACTACGCGTCATACTCCCAGTGCTTCTTGAGCAATGCTCCTGCTTTGAGCGCTGTGTTTGTCCCTGCTGGGATTATAATTGTTTTCCTGTCTATTTTGTTTTTGTTGATAAGGTGCTCCGTCAGGAATGTTAATGGGCAGCTGTCGGAAGGTACGCAGGCCACGGAAAATGTGGATTTGGAAATGTGGGAGCCAAGTCTTCTCGTTAACAACACGGCTGATAGACAGAGTGAGCATGATAGCAGCGAGAGTGAAATAGAAGATACGGAGCACACCCCGATAGTGCAGCTCCGAGCGCATGTTATTGTGTTGTGCTTTTACTTGGCATCGTGGACTTGTGGCACAATCGCTATTTACCATCCTTTCCCCTTGTATCTGCCTTACCAAGAGGACATCTTCAGCATCCTGTACGCTCTCAGTGCCACAGTCTTGGGGACGTTCATTCTCTTCTTCTATGGCATCGCAAGAAGTGATGTGAGATCTCAGTGGCTGTTGATGCATTGCTACTTCAAGAAACGAAAACAATGCTGCAGAACTAGAAGTGTGTTTGATGCAAATGCTCAAAACGTCCCGGGAGCTCAGAGGACGCTGGCGCCGATATCTAATATAGCTGCCGCTCAAGCCAGGACAAGACCTGATAGCCAAAGCTCCAACAGAACTAACAGCAAATCAAATAACAGTAACATTCTCAAGGCTGCAGCGGAACTCAATGGGCAAACATTGAACGATAGCATTCCCAACAATGGGAAAGCTTCCAACAATATGAACTTAGTTGTTCTGCATCGCCAGCAATATCACTCCAATAACTCGGTGACTGCTTTCCCTGAAGGAGAAACTGATGTAGCTGAAGTGTTTTATAATGCCAATCAGAGCAATGTTGCTAGAAAGTTCTTCAAGAAGCAAAGAAAGCATGTACGGAGAAACTGTCTGGATATTCCAAAGAGGCATCCCTATGATTCAGATTCCCAAGTTTCAGGCATGCATCCCGCCACCATCGAAAATATAGACAGTGTCTCAAGTATTCTTAGCTCAAGTTCCAAAGTAAACAACACCAACATCCATGTGGAGCGCGGACAGTCTTCAGACAACGGGATCAAGGAATGCCGACATCAACCCAATCCCAACATCCTGTCAGAGCAAGGGGAGAGCCCGGACAAACCACCACTAAAGCGATTTGTTTTGGAAAAGGAACGAGACAAGGTTAACGAGATGAAGCAGTGCAACAGATCCCCGATGATCATGAACATTTACACCAACGTCCCAGAAACTAAAGTTCCTCAACACCAAGTTGTGTCTTCAAATGACATTAAATCCATTCCTGAAGACATTGAGATGGAAAGTTGTTTGCATCGCTCGTCCAGTGTTTCCGCCGAGTATTTAAACTGTGACGCTCTCCGAGACAACTTGCCAACTATGAGAACTGTGTCCCAGCAGTGCAGCTTAGAATACAGCTCCAACTCGGAAGTGGCCACCCCACTCAATCAGCTGGGCTCAGACAAAACCCTCAACACACACTCGGAGCTCACGTCCTTGCAGGAGACTCACAGCGCTCTGTGCTCCACTCATGAAATCACCAGCGACACAGACGACGCCCACAGCTTTGCCAAATACGCAGACTTTTTAAGCCACAAACCCAGAAGGGGCGTAGAAAACTCCAAACAACACACCAGCTGCTCAAAACTACAAAACGAAACCAACAAAAAATCCAAATTTGATTCCTCCACCGGGATGAATGTGAACCGATCCCTGCAAGACATCAACGCAATGAGTAACAGCCAACAGATGAATGACAGGGAGTATGACGAGGCACTAACGCCGTGCAATGACAGATTTCTGGTGAACGAGAACATTCATGCTTCTGAGTCCGATAACTTGATGCTCTCAGGAGACGACACAAATACAACGCTGAATGAAACCAAAATAAATAATCACCTGAAGAATCGAGAAGGCTATTTTCAAGTTGGCAGGCCTGGGAAACGAGAATTTGAAACAAGCAGCGCAATCGCTGGGGAACACACCTTTGAAAACGGAAGTGATATTTACTTTCCTAACTACCAAGTTTCTGAAGTCAGCATTCAAAGTCACGGTCTGTACGCGCCAGCTCCGACCTCCATCTGTGCCAATGATCTAGACCTGACTTTCAGCAATGGAGAATTGTCACGCAATCAACCTGAAGACGATTGCTACGAGAATCAATACGTCAATTATAACCCTGCGTGGAGAAAAGTCAAGGAAGATATGGATGGCTCACATTCTAGGTTCTATCACAGTCCGGCTGTGAGTTGTCCTGACGTCAACAGACTAGATAACGACAGTCCATTCACAGTTTCATTGGTGAGTGAACTGGACGAATTGTACAAACAAATAACTAGTAAAGATCGACTGTCAAAGAAACCTGGGAATTCTAAGAGCAATGAGAACGCCCTCAGGCATTGTGAAAGTGATAGCTGCATCAGTGAATCTCACTCAGACATCCTGCAGCCTGAACATTCAGGGGAAACCAGAGTCTGAGGAACATTTAAACCAATTGTAAATACAGCATGATGTGTGGTGTGCATGGATCATGAAGAAGATAAGACTGTAAGTAGAAATAGTTTATAATTTATATATTTTGTGATGAAACTATTGTTTTAAGTATCATTTCAGCATATGAGGCCATTATTTGACGCTGTATTTATTTTATTTAGGTTTTACCATCAGTAATTATAACTGTAATATAGTTTTAGATTGTTCTCTACTTGATTTTTTTGTGTATCTATTTGTAGGTAAAATGTACAGTAAATCAATTTAATAATTGTCTATTTTCTACTTTTACATGGCAAAATTAGCGATAATATTGTTTATGCTGTCGTGGAATGTGTTGGTCTTGCTTGCTCAAGCGCTTACAGTGACAAATGCTCTGTTGTTTCTTGCTTGAAGCTTCTCAAGTGATTGAAGGGAACATAAAACTTGATTTGATTGATTTAAAAAAAATGTAATTTGTCATGTATGTTCCTTGACTTATAGGTAGGGACTGGAAAATAGTGGTGTTATTTTTCAGGAAATTCGCGTTATTTTTTTGTGAAATTCGCGTTATTTTTGATCAAAAACAGGGAAATTCGCGTTATTTTTCATGATAAACGGGGAGATTCGGTGAAATTTTTAGGGTTGCTTAGATCAAAATAAAGGTTTATATAATTGCAAAACAAAATATATTACTATATTTACAATTTATTATGTAAACAACAATATGCACCTTCAAAAACAATGAATAAACAACATCTGAATCAATACGAGTATCTGCAACCGAAGATGGTGGAAGTACCCACCGAAAACGTTTTTACAATAAAAAATACTCAAGTGGTACCTACAAAACAATGTTTTTTAATTTTAGTTTCTCAATTTATTTTTTATTTTTTTTTAAATAATCCTTTTTTACAAAAAAAACCATTGATTGAAAAAAGTATTAATATTTCAATGACACTCCGAATATCCTGCAAATATCCATTTAAAATGTGTAATTTTTGTGCATTTAGTCTCTAGATGAGGGTTATCTCATTTTTCAAGGGATGTTGGCTTTTATGAAAGCTTCAAGTTGTGCTCTTGGCTAATCCAGCAACAGCTTCACTCCTTGAAGTATTTTTCTTCATTGATGTCACGATTCAAGTCTGCTTGGATGATCCAGCACAGTTCTGCTTATCATTATTTTTTTAATAAAATAGATTTGTGAATAGGAATGCAATTTAACAACCTACTCTGCCTGGCCAGATACAGGTATGAATATCATTAATTAATAATTCATTATTGTTTATTTTAATGATTTATTCATTTTTAATTACCCAATTACATCTGTTGAACCAGGGTCAAATTTATGGTCAAATGACCCAGGTGGGGATCGAACCCCGCGTCTAGCGTTCTAGCGTGTTTAAACGTTGAAAGAGACCAATTTTCCTGTGCTTTGCACCTTGCAAAGGGTTTTCGCAGGATTTTTTTCTTTCCCACAAAATCTTTGCGTTGCAAAAGCGATACATATGACAACTTTTTCGCACGATTTCTACCAAAAGTCCGAAAATTCGCGATATTTGCGTAAAACCTGAAATTTCGCGTTATTCGCGTGAAAACATCAAAATTCGCGAATAAATTCGTTTTATCGCGATCGCGAAATTTTCCAGTCCCTACTTATAGGTTGTTATGCGGCTGACCACCCATACTTACTTACTTCTTACTTCCGATGGCCGAACAGTCCTTGTAGGACCTTTGCCTCCGAAACAATAGATCTCCAACTGACCACCCATACTGTAAAAAAAATTGGTTCACTTTGCCAATGTCACCCCTGTTTCAGGGAAGGACGGCAAGAGTTGCAAGGCTTATGTTCATTTAAGATTGGGTTTTTATATTGTAGGTCCACATGCGGCATGTGTTAGCGCGAAATTATACATATCTGCTTGTGGGAATGCATTTAATATAAATCTTAAATGATATATATCTTTGCAGCTTAGATTAGATTAGATTAGATTAAAACCAGCCAGCTATGAAAACAAAACAGCGAGAAATTCAATTTTCAATGCTAATCTTTTTATTTTAGACATGATAATTTATTTCCATGAATTATCTATAGCTTTTTTACTTTGAGGTTAGCTGCTAAATGCCATTCAAGTGTTTTAATTCATACAAGGATCTTTATAAACCCGGGTGACATTTGAGCAAAGGCTGCTATGATATACAGCTTTGCCAACTGATGAAATTAATGGATGCCATTTTATTTTATTCTTTAACAAAATACTAAATTTTTCAAACCCCCTCTGATACCACTTCTTATAACTTTCCATTGTACTTTTGAATCAAAATATAAATGAATGACCCCAAGAAAAACAACACAACTAACTTCACGTTAAAAAAAGATCACCCAATCATTGCGGACAGAGTCCGCAATGATTGGGTGATGAACGAGTGTGGTATAAAAGAGAATTTAAGAGCGAAAGTACAAAAAAGCACAATGAGATGGTTCGGACATCTTGAAAGGATGGATGATGAACGAATAATGAAGAAAGTGTACAGAGGAAAGCGTGGAAGGGGAAGACTGAGGAAGGAATGGATAGACCAAATAGGTGAGATTGCGAAAGAATGGAACCTGCAGAGTGAGAATAAGAGAAGAGTATGTATGAAGAAAGTGATGAATGTTGAAGAGATGAAAGAGGTATGCAAGGACAGAAAAAGTGGAGACGCATCTGCGGAGGTACCGGCCACCCCTAGTAGAATGGCGGCAGGATACAGTACAGTACAGTGGCACTGGTAGTTCCATGTCCCACTACATTCATTAAGATCCTTGTCCAATAGTAGGTACTGTGTGTATTTTGAGTGATCGATCACAACACCGTCAGCATGCAAGTCAAATAACTTTTGAGAGCTTGCACTGCTGGCCAAACGCATTCACGATCAGTTTTAAAACAAAACAGCCATAAAAAATGGTGTTATCTTGAATCACTGTCAATTGTTTTGATAATACAAATTAATAACGCTGTGTGTCTAAATATAATGTGAAATGCCTAAACATCGAATATGTGCTGCTTTATTGTGAAACTATTTATCCTGATTGTAAAATTTAATCATATCAATGGAATTTATTATTAAAGAGCCTTATGTCAGTTGTTGAAAGCTCTTAGCGTATCTAAGCAAAAATATATAACTCCTAAATGTTGTACAATCTACCTTCCCACACAAATTTAATATATGTATTTATTAATATTCCTATTTTTAAAGAGTCTTCCGATGAAATGCAGACTTGTGCCCTGAGCCAATGGACTTGTCACAAATTACATAGACAAAAAAATGACCTAACAAGGTTGTCAGGGAAAATACTAATCAATATTTTGTTTTTGGTTGCTAAGCTGCCCTTGTAAATGAGATCACAGAAAATTAATAATGTGAAAATAAAAGAGAAATATTTTCTTCACAAGTTGATTTATTTCCTCTAGCACTTTCTATATTATCACATGATGATGATGAGTTGATGATTTCTTTATAGCGCCGTTTCGTGATGTAGTCACTCCAAGGGCGCTGGTGCAAACGATGCCAGAAATTTGCTTGTCTTCAGTGCATTCCGGAACTTTCCATGGTCCTCTAGCTCTATCACATGATGTGGCAGGTGGTTCCCGGCCAGAGGGCCAGTAACTGCAAATGCACGCTCTCCAAACATTGTGTTAACTCTTCTTATCACACCATTATTAAGAAAACAATGAACAGACACCATAGCTTCGCCACCTAAAACTTTCGCTGGAACTTACTTTTGTAATTTTAGATCCGTTAGTGTGAATCTTGAGATTATAGTGTGATAACATCGAAAGCGCTCGAGGAAATAAATCAACTTGTGAAGAAAAACTTATCACAAGATTGAGCTGTATTTGGGAATGTTTTTTTATAATTACTGACTAAAAAGAACTAAATTAAACTGATTAATTTATTTACACCATTAGGATTAAAGTTTTAATTTTGACAGTGTTTATTTTTTCATTTAATCATTTCTCAAGTTACCCCACTTCAAATGAAAGTGGTTGGTGTGAGGCCGGCCCCCTTACCTGTAAAAATAAAAAGGTCCCGAATCGCCACATGGGACCCCTTCGGGGATAATGCAGGCGAGAAGTTACACTATATGTGTAGCTTAGTTGCATTATTACTGTGTTTTTATTTGCGAGGTCAGAAGAGACCCTACTTACATTGACTTGTGACTTACCCAGCTGAGATTTTTGTAAATTTCTAACTTTGTGTCGAGTCTATTATTTTGTTATCACCCTTTTTTCAAATGTAGAAATAAAAAAAAAATCTAAATTCACTTTAGATTATGAATGTAAATTTTGTTTGGACGTAAACAAATTCTTTTATAAAATGTAAGATATTTTTAGTAAATGTCTTTTATAAATGATATACATATTACTAGTTTTATGCACAGATGCTTTATCTCTATGGATTAGTTGAAATTGTCTTAAGTAACGCAATATAATGTTAGAACAGTCTGCCTTTGCCTTGTGCCACTACTTGCGTGTCGTGTCTTGTAACAAATTGTCCTGTCCGCTTCGTATGTAAGTCTGCTTTAAGACAAGTCTGCGTCTGCACAAGCTATCACAAAATCTCTATTCTAAATTTATAAATGAATCCTGGAAATCAAGAAAACGTTTATAAGGATGCATTCTATAAGTGGTAAATTAATTTAGGTCTTTCATTCCATTCTTAGTTAGTAAAAACAATAGGTTCCACTCACTGCACGTGACTCGTGAACTCGAATTTTGGGGATCTCACTTTCCAGATTGCACGAACGATGGAGTGGAACAGATTGCCATCCAGATTGAGGGTTTTGGAATCTGTTGGCATTTTTAAGGGAGCACTGAAATGGCACCTTTAAAAAAAAAACATTCGAAAACACAACACAGTGACTTTAACCAAGTTAATTAAGATCTATGTTCGTCTGTATAAATTTTATTGCCATGCCGTAAAGAGGCTACTGTAGTTTCAAAACTATTTAAACTTTTGATTAAAATTACAATTGTGAGATTTGATCATTGATGAAAGAGATTATTTTGAAAAAAACTCAATATTTTAAATCTTTGTGCATAATTTTTAGTAGATGTCAAGCAGTACATTCTGCAGTTTCTCCTTGCATTACAGAGCTCCTGTCTCGCGCTCTTTCTAATCCTCTATTATTTCTTACTGTACCTGAACTGTTAAAATATGAATAAATATATTCTAGCTTTCCTTACAACTAAATATGTAATAAGCTGTATGTAAAGTCTACTTGTGAAAAACATAATATTATAATTTGTACATGTCTGTTCACTGCCGCTTCAATATAAGCTTCCATAAATGATCTTCCCGTAAATACAGTTTTCCAAAATATTGAGAGTATCTAGGATTATACAGTTTTTTAGTTTTTGTACTCAATTTAATGTGCCATATTTTAAAAATAGAAATAGTGTCCATTTTTCTATGTGGCAAACATTTTATATTATCTTACAACAAAAATATTTACAGTCCTAAAAGGGTCTTTAGGAAGGTGGATGAGCGAAAGCGCTGCTGTGATATTCATGGCTACCAACCGAGCAAAACAACAGAGCTAACTTTACGATGAACTGTCAAAAGTGTTGCTTTACAAGATGGTGCCGTTTTAATCACAGTAATGCAGATCCTTTCTGACAGTGCTGTAGATTCTGAATTTCTTGTTGTGCTTATTTGTGAAGGAGGCATAGTAAGTAATCTTTATTTATTATTAATAATGAATATCATTCAGAACACAAACTTTATGGTTAAGTAATATTATGGACAGAAAGCCAGTGACAATTTTAAATTTATGATCTCTTAATTTCTTTTACAAAAACTCCTCATTTTCAAGCAATATTCTCCCCCACCTGAATTTTCAATAAAGCTAATATTATGAATTTATAACTTGTTTTTCTTTTGGGTTGCTGTCTGTTGTACAAAAATGCCAGTCTAATGAGTGCGTTCAGCCAAATCTATAATAATCTATAATCTAAGTTGAAAGGATATACTTATTCATTCAAAGCTCTCAGATGTATGCCCACAAACAACAGTGACAATTTTACACGTGTAGTTCGCGCTTACAAATGCTGATTGTGTACTTACAAATAAAATCCAAACCTCAAATGAACATAAGCCCTGCAACTCTTGCCGACATTCCCTGAAACAGGGGTGACATTGGCAAAGTGAACCATTTTTTACAGTATGGGTGGTCAGCCTCATACCAACCTATAAGTCAAGGAATCACGAATTAAAAAGCCTATAAGAAAACACAGTGTTTGGAGAGTGCGCATTTTCAGTAGCTGGTCCTCTGGCGCTATAAGGAAATCATCAAGTCATAAAGCCGAGCATGAGATGTAATTCTTTATTGATATAAAAATAAAGACAATAAAAATTCAACAATTTTATTATACAATAAATTAATCTAGATGTATGTATATATTTGAAGTTTAACATCATGTATCTGATACATTATTGTCCTGATTCTAAGCTCTAATCTGAATTACAGTCGTTAGACATTCTGTTTAGAATTAAAAAAAAACAGATTTCTCGAGCAAAAAACTATTATCTGACAATCTAGTTCATGTATCTTCATGAAGAAGAGACACATCTCCTGATTTAAAAAAATAGGCTGATTTATTTAGTGAGCGCTGTTTTTGTGTGTATCACACCTCAAGAGCCCTCTGCGAGCTTAGTCGTCACTGTAGAAAGCGCCAATTCTCAAGCAAGACCCAGTTGTTGTAAGGCTGGATGGACCTTTTGATGGTAAAGGTTTATGAATTCTTCAACCCAGCGAAGAGAAAATTTGAAAATATAAATGGCATATTCTTTGTGTTCCGCCGGGATTTGAACCCACAACCTTCCATTTATGAGTCCGAAGTGTTGCCACTGGACTACGAACCGGTCATGATGACCTTGAATACAACTTTGACTTAACTTTGAGAAACCGGTTCTTCTCTACAGCACGGTTCGTAAAATCAATTTTTTCCAACAATTTTTGTACATAAAATGGCTCATACTAACCTAAATCAAAACTTGTTAACAAATTAAAATTAACCAAAATATTAGATATTTGATGAACCGTTGCAGGAGAACTTATAATATTCTCAATGTTTCGTTGGCGTCTTAACCCACATGACGCAAGTTCTCCTGTAACGGTTTGTCAAGTATTAATTAACAAGTTAATTTTAATTTGCTAACATGTTAAATGACTGTAATTAATTCCGGTTTAAGTTCAATCTAGAGCAAAACTTAACAATACTTACAAGAAATTATAAAACAACTAGGTACCTTGCTATATTATAAAAGTATAAAATAAGTTAAACAAGAAGGAAATTTCCGCGAATCCTGTTTAAAACGTCCAGTCGATAGCTCAAAAATAGAGAAATCTGCCTATTCCATAAAAGCCATTTGTTGAAACATCAATCTCATTTATTATTTCAAAAACTCAAACTTCATTATTAGATTATACGTCTTGTCCAACACAAATAATAACAACAGAATAATCCAGTTGATGGTTCAGTTGGCCGACAGGTTGACTTATAACCAGAGGTGTAGAGTTTGATCCCTACTAATAATAATAATCATAATATTAGGATGATTTATTTGGTGAGCGCTGTTTTTGTGTGCATCACACCTCAAGAGCCCTCTGCGAGCTTGGTCGTCGCTGTAGAAAGCGCCAATTCTCAAGCAAGACCCAGTTGCTGTAAGGATGAATGGACCTTTTAATGACCGGTCTTTGGTAAAGGTTTATGAATTTTTCAACCCAGCGAAGAGCATATTTGGAAATAGAAATGGTATATTTTTGTGCTCCGCCGGGATTCGAATCCACAACCTTCCATTTACGAGTCCGAAGTGTTGCCACTGGACTACGGACCGGTCCAAGAAGGTACTAAGGGTGCCAGAAATGATTTCCCGTTTTGGTGCACATTTTTAACCCAAAGTCATAGTACTGGCAAGGTTAAATAAGTCTTCACAAGAAATGAGATTCTGACCCCTCAAGAGCAGAAAACACCTAATTCAAGTGTAGTAAGGCTAGGCCCTTTCTATAATCTAAGTTGCAAAGATATATTACATTTAAGATTCATATTAAATGCATTCCCATAAGCAGACACAAATAAGTTCACGCTTACACATGCCGCATGTGGACTTGCAACATAAAAACTCAATCTCAAATGAAAATAAGCCCTGCAACTCTTGCCGAGCTTCCCTGAAACAGGGGTGGCATTGGCAAAGTGCACCATTTTTTTACAGTATGGGTGGTCAGCCTCATACCAACCTATAAGTCAAGGAATAACTTAACTGTATAAATAGGTTCTACTCGCCTACCCCTTCAGTGATATGTAGTAAGAAAAAACAATTGTTTCAAACAATTTTGATAGTCTTAAAATTTAAAAATACATTGAAAGCTATTCCTGCACAGGATAACATCAAAAGCTACAAGAAATGAAGTCGATTGAGGGTTTGTGCTTGTTCAAGCGTACGCAGACAGGATGCCATTGCTCTTTCACACATTAGCACATAGAAGGAGACAACTTATCAACTATCCTCGCCTGTGCTCAAGTTTAAATTCCGTCTTAGCTCATAAATATAACAAAAATTCTCTAGAGGCGCTGTTTTGGGGAGGAATGCGACGCAGATTTTACGAGTTGCGAACTTGACAGCGGCTTCACAGCAGACAGGCAGAGTTGTCGGCAGAGGTTGAAGGAGGTCTAATCTAATCTAAGCTGCAAAGATATATATCATTTAAGATTTATATTAAATGCATTCCCACAAGCAGACATGTATAATTTCGTGCTAACACATGGCGCATGTGGACCTACAATATAAAAACCTAATCTCAAATGAACATAAGCCCTGCAACTCTTGCCGTCCTTCCCTGAAACAGGGGTGACATTGGCAAAGTGAACCATTTTTTACAGTATGGGTGGTCAGCCGCATACCAACCTATAAGTCAAGGAACAGTCATCTCCAAAATTGATGATTTTTGAGATAATGATTTAATTTGATTCTGCGCAGTGTAACAAATCATTTGCTGTGTGCGATATAATGTAAACCTCACTTAATCCTTCGTAATTTTAATTGAAAAAGATGATTTCGTGCAAACGCCGTCATCTCCAACTGGTGTTGCCGCATACCAACCTATAAGTCAAGGAACTTGTCAAGACTCAAATTGGTCTGTACTCTGTAGCGCCATAGAAGATGAACTGTAACTGTAACTCTGTCGCTGTTTCGCTAGGGGTGGCCAGAGCCTCCATTTCTTTCTGTACTTACATATTTCTTTCAATTCGTTCACATCCATCACCTTTTTCATACATTGTCTTCTTTTACACTCACTTTGTATATCCCATTCCTTCACAATCTCCTCCACAAGAAGAGGCTGTGTTTTAGTTTACATACATTTTTAACAGTATGGCATGAGTTAAAATTAAAGTTTTGTGTAATCTATAGTTTAATTATTTTTCCTCTCCAGGAGCGCCAACTAAGAACCATCTAGTCCTGGCTTTGACGGCAACATTGCGAACAAGCCTCTTTGGGTCATCCAGGTTTGCCAACAGCTGCATGGTGATGTCTTGTTTGAATGGCAACAAGTGAACAGTCTCATAGCTGTTGGCAACATCAAACAAGCACTGCAGGCTGCCAATGCGAACATCCTAAAAAATTACGCAGCCGTCAAAAGATACACAAAAAACAAACATTCACCAATAAAAGAACACAATGGATTCAGCATATTTAATAAGAGTTGATTGTCTTTACCATTGAGTTTTTGAAAGATGCAAGATTCAGGCAGCGGGGAAGCAGAGTCTGTAGGCTTCCAACGATGACGGGATTCTTGGACTGTATCAGGAATGATAATGCAGATAATGTGGCTCGAAGCAGATCCAGTTCTTGGAAGTTGAGAGATTCTATGAGGATGGGTATGATCTGTAAAATGAAAAAATACAGATGACATAATAAATAACAGTAGGCATATTCTACAAATGACTTATTAAAAAACCTTGTGAGAGACTGGAAACATAATGCATCCAGAATAATGAGGAACTAAACAACATATACAAGGCATTTAAATAGGGAAGTATCACGTATTTTTTTCATTGTATAAAACGGTAGAATACATTTTTTAAAATGCATCTGCGTTTTTAAAAAAAAAATATCTTTAATTGATGAGGCATTCACTTTGTAACCTTTCATTTTTTAAAAATTAAAATAAAAAACAAATTGTATAAGGCTACGGGGCGAGTAAAATTTAATAATGTACGACCGTTTTCGGAAACACTAATTTATATTTTATTTTATTTAGTCAGTAATATTTTGTACCTGACGATGGAAACATTGTTTCCGAAACCGGTCGTACATTATTAAATTTTACTCGCCCCGTAGCCTTATACAATTTGTTTTTTATTTTTAATTTTAATTTTTTTAAAAATATCTTGATTAGTTTTTAAACTAAAGCTCTTTAAAATTAGCGTATTTTCGATTTCCGGAAAAAAGGTCATTTTGTTTATTTAGGCAGATATGACGGCGATGCATTTTCGGAGTGTAGGTATCGGCGCGCCCAGTAGCAAATCTTGCGTCATTTTGACGTCAAGATTCGCGAAGTCGAACGCGCTGCGTTTTGGCGCAACTAAAATTCTCCACATTTTATTTTTGAAAATTATCAATATTTTTATTTTTACTACACAAAAAATAAATGGTTGTGATCCTTGAAATGTACTCTACAGAACCATATTATTTTCAACCGTTTTCCCTACCACTGCAACTACCCTATTATCTCAACGCATTTAAGATTGATATTTAAAGAAATGTTTACAGAACAACAAGTATTATATAATGAGGTCAATATTGTGTCTTCACCCGACCCGGTTTTTGGTCGCTGAGGACCTACACAAGACTGACGTTTGCTCGCCGAGAAAAAAGTCAAAGAGCAATTAGGGCTGTAGCGCCATCAGCAAGAGAGTAAATTTTGACAACTTACTACAATTAAAATAAAAGCAAAAAGTTACGTATTCATCACCAGTCTTAGCTTCAAGTGTCACAAGAGAAAGAAGAAAGTGAGCTTAAAATATGTACCTTGGAGGATTCCATTTGCAGAACAGATTTTGGTACGGCTTTGATGACAAGTCCCCAAGCCAATAAATGTGCTTCTTTATTTGTCTGAAGTTTAAAATTACTCTGAGGATTATAAGTCCAGTCTACGAACTGTTGAAACACCCGCTGACGGTAAAATATGTTCACAATGCAGTAACACTTCAGAGTGAGAACGTTGGGTTGCTCGTTCATCAAAATGTCAAATCCTTGTGCTGCCTTCATGCCACATGTGTCATTATCAAGTAGGCTCGCCAACTACAAAACAATCCACAGTTTAACAGAATCAACACAAAAATGATCACAAATATATTGTACATTGAAGCTTTCACGGCCGGTACTTGTTGACACAACAATCACTTTTTTCGGGCTATGTAGCCGTGGTCTGGTTGATTCATTCCGGACAGTTTCGCCCATTGCTCCGATGGGCATTATCAGCGGTTGGCTAGTCGCTGTGATCTTCAGATCACAAGTGGAAGATCACAGCGACTAGCCAACCGCTGATAATGCCCATCGGAGCAATGGGCGAAACTGTCCGGAATGAATCAACCAGACCACGGCTACATAGCCCGAAAAAGTGTTTGTTGTGTCCACAGATATATTATTAGATGATTAACACCTACCTTGTTCAACCAGTAATTTGATTCTGAATGTCCATTTAGAATAAGGCTTTTGGTGATCCATGTACATAATCTAAGGAAGTTTACTTCTTTATGTCTGTTTTCTGGTGCCTGGTTGCTAAATGATTTAACTTTATCGAGTTCTGCACTGAAATCATTTTGTCTTCCATATTTATTCAAAACGTTTGCAATCAAGAAGCAAGCTTTGTCGCAACAAAATGGATCTTGAATTTCCAGAGACAGATCTATCGCTGAGTTGATAATTTGATTCACATTTTCTATTTTGACATCTGGCTTTATGGAATTCAAAATGGCTTCCAAGATTATGATATTTTTGTAGCCATTGGCTTGGTGCATTTTATCAATGTAATAAGATAAATATTTAGTAAGAATAGTCGCTTGCACTTCAGATGTTTGCGCTCTTACAAATATAACAATTAATCTGGTAACACAATCATATAATTTTTCATCCAGATTGGGAAAGTTTGAATCTGCCCATTGCAAAATAGTATTTAAAACATTGTAATTGTTTTCAATCTGTTGTAGTTTTATTTCATCAAATAAATTGGAGTTTTCATTTTCAATATTGCGCATAAAGACTGTCAAAGTCATGGTGGCCTCATCGATATTAGAGAAATTCTCCTGCAAGAATGCCAAGATCCTCTGAATCGCAATCTCAGTGAAATAATCAACGCTGACTAAAGTAGATAATACATCAAGTTTTCTTTCTGAAATCATAATATTATCTGAATTGTCAACTACGAATTTCCTTGTCACAAAGCCATCATAAGCAGCAGGATGAATTGTTGCCATTTTTAAAAGGCACTGCTTATTGGATTGTGAAATTGTGCCGACGGGTTCGTTAAGAATAACATGTTCAAACGTATCACAGAGTTTCAAGGCTTCTTCTGGTGTAAATATGTCAGCTATAACTGCAATACTTGCATACCCGCTGACTCGCAAATCTTCAATTGTATTGTTAACAGCCAACAGACAAAGTTCAGGCAGCGGTCTGAAACTTTTGGTGACCACATCAACAGCATTGAAGTCTTTGCATATTTGAAATAACTGACAAAACCAGTTTAATGTGGCGCACTTCAATTTTGTTTCTTCGGTTGTAATATAATATGATATGAGAAGTTTGATTGCGTTTTCAGCAATATAACTGCAGGATTTATCTGAAGCTCTTGTGACGGTTAGTAGAGTTTTGAGTGGTAATTCGAAGGCCGGTTTTGTCTTGGCTTCTGCTAAAAGACACTGCATGCTGAGAAGGATTTGTGCGAGGAAAGAAAGAGAACTCATGGCACTGGATGGATCGGAGCACAGATTATTCACAAAGGCTTGTAAGGCATCGTTGGCAGCGAGTAACAACTCCTCGTCAGACTTGCGAGATATTTCTTTCTGTAAGCAAGACCAGATGGTCGGGATGTGCACTTCAAAGTGGGAGGGTTTAAAGGTCTTACAGCATTCCCTCTGAAACACAAAAACAAACAATTACAACTTGTAGGAACTCAATAATGTGTGAAAAGTAAACAAACAATAAAACAAATCTTATGGCTTTTGATAAAGTCTACAAATTGATACATACATTGTGTTGTAATTAAAAAATATATATATTTAATTTAAACTGGAATTATTACCATTTGACAGGTTTAGAGTAAATTATAATTAAAAACATGGGTATTTGATGAACCATCACTAGGGTTCATTCTTGGACCCCGCGTCACAAGTGTTTCACTAAAATGTTTGTTATGATACCAACAAAATATAGAGAATATAGTAAGTATTCTCCAGTAACAGTTGTACAGATATCTGTGTGATAAATCATGTTATTTTGTAAGACAAAAAAATTATGAGTAACATGAAATAAACAAACCAAGAGATTGAGAGAGTCCATCTTAGCAATCTTCAAACTTGAATCCAGTTTTTCCAAAAGCAGCGGCAGACAGAATTCAGCAAGAACTGGAGTAGCGCACAAGCACTGAGCCAGTTTATCAGCCAAGTCTTTGCGGGTGATGGCGTTTGGATCGTCGGGAGAAGAATTAAAGTCCACAGGAAAGTAACAAGCCATGACTTCAAACATTTCCTCTTTGAGATGGCCGAGAGGTAGACGGGAAAGCAGGGCAGGCAACATGGAGAAGAGGAAGACCAAGCAGTGCGGGTCTCTCTCACCGTCCATGGCAGCCACCACTCCAAACACAATGTCAGGACATTTGGGAACCAGGTCTGAAATTCATATTATTATTTTAAAGATAAAATATCTTTGCTGGTTTTTGAACTGTAATAATTATGTTTTTATTCCAATGTAAAACATGTATAAACTGTTTGTTTGCTCAATAAAAATAAAAATAAATAAAAGATAAACTAAGAGTGTTGATGGTCAAAATAAAATAAACAGTAGAAAATTAGCGGAACATATTAATCAAATATTTTTCTTCAGTGCTGCTACTATCACTGAATCCCCCACCGTTTATTTATGTCCAGGATAAAGGAGGTCTATGTAACACCACAGGTCTATGTAACTAGGGTCCCAATACCAACCAATAACAAAATATTCATTGCTGGAGAGATGTTTTTCGAGATCTGTTGCTGTGGTCTATGGGAGCTGGAGCTTTTGGACGTTTCGTCCATATCTACGATGGGCTTCTTCAGCGTAAAGGTACAATGATGCAGACAATCTTGATGAAAACTGTGATGATAGCGTTAATTAGCCAAGTGCCGAACAGGCGGTCAGTTCCAGCAATAATTTCATTAAAAAAAACAATTTTCTAAACAAGCCTCGCAATTTCAGTAACAAATATGATTCTCAGGCAATGCGCACTTACCTTCAGTGTGGTGAACAGTCAGATAATAGATGATATTATAGATGTTGAGTCTGTCAGCCCGCAGCTGCTGTTGACAGGGCACATTGTGGAAGATGGCGGCCAGGATCTTGCTGGGACAATCTGGCGGGAAATGCTTCATCTTAATGATGGCCAGCACGCCCTCTAGAACCTCCGGCACCACACGGTGATTGTCCTTCAGCCGATCTATGTAGAATGAGGAGATGAACGTCAACTGAGTCGGAGACAAGAATTCAACAGGAAGCAACTTCAGAATCCCGGAGAAAATATTCATGCCCCGCAGTCTGAGCTCTGGATCAGTGTTGGTGAGAACTCCCGACAGGCGCTCCACCAAAACAGAAATCTCAAGTTTCTCCTTGATGACATCTACAACAGAAATAACCTCACTTTTAGTCGTGGTATTTTATTTTAAATGGAAGATGTTCACATAAAAAGGATGATGAAATACCTTCAGCAATGTTTTTGGTGAACTCATTGAACGTTTTGTTTTGCTTTATTTCGTCTGACAAATCGTCAGTAAGCCAAATTTCAGACATGGTTTTTGACAATTTATTGAAATTAATTTGACAAATAATAATTATTGCCAGAACAAATATTTTACTATAGGGAAAAAATAGTAGCCTAACACTTGTACGGAAATATTTTTTTTAGATATGGTATTCTTTACAATCTGTATTTTGGAAAAGTCAACTTGAAGTTTTTATTAATTTGGAATTAAATGACGTAGCGTCTTCCTAGTTTAATAACTCCAACAGGAAAGCTTATAAAATGGCTTCAAGATGTCTTGTCAATTTTCTCGTTCGTGCTACAACAGGCCATCAACTTTTAAAGATTTCTCGTGCTCAGACCTTGCTGGTTAGGAACATTGTGCAATCACAAAAATTCAATCAAAAAGCAAATTTCGTCACAAAGTCAGCTCAATGCAGTTCTGATAAATCAGAGAATGCCTCAGGCAGAATCCACTTATGCTTCACGTGCAAAAAATGCAAGACACGGAACGTGAAGTTCATATCTAAAGTTGCATACACAAGAGGGGTCGTCATAGCCAGCTGCGACGGTTGCAAGAACAACCATCTCATCGCGGACAACCTCAACTGGTTCAGCGATCTCAATGGCCTTAAGAACATTGAAGAGATCCTGAAAGCGAAAGGAGAGTCTGTTCAGAAGATAACCTCGGATGATTTGGAGCTCATCGCCAAGGAAACCCTGAAGCAGCTGGAAAACAATATGTCGGCGAATAAAGATAAAAAGGACTGAGCTATTTACACGCTAAACATGCAAGAAGACTACCTCTAAGCAAAATTATCATAGATTTGGGGAATGAACAAAAATGGTACTTACATACTTTCAGTGTTATTCACACACAGCAAATCCATGGCTCATCGGCTGCACAAAGTGAATTCTCCATATAAAGAAATAATCCATGGATCATCTACGGATTAGATGTTATGTAGGTACTTATGTATAGTAATGCTTTATATTGAAACATTCTGTTTATTTTGATCAAGTCTGACTAAGATTTTTTTTTTTTTTACATCAGTCGGTAGGTAGAATAAGTGCACTGGTTGTTTTTTTTATTTTTTCATCATGAAAAATTCAAATGAGGTCCGCATGTGACAATGTTGTGTCATCACCCAGCCGGGTTGCTAAGGAAAAGGCATACAAATGTTTTCTTATCGGTTGCTGAGGATGGCAGTCTCATTCAAAACAGATTTGCTCGCCGAGAAAAAAGTTCCAAATTCAAAAATGTTCCGACCTCATTGACTTTGTAAATTTCAAACCAAGGAAGATCATAGCCTAGGCATTTGACTATTTAGTTCACTTAATTATTAATTTTGATAACTACCTCTTAGATTTTTTGTAAGCCTTAGTTTTTAGTACTTATATGTATGAGTTCCATTAAAAATATGTGCCAATATAGAAACTGAAACTTGATGGCACTGTGTTCATCACAGTTTCGTCAAGTTCATCTTCATCATTTCACTTTCACGCTGAAGAAGCCTATCGTAGACATGAGTGAAATGTCCGGTAGCTCCAGCTCCCACAGACCACTGCAACAGATCCTGGAAAGCAGCTCTGCAGCATCATCAGCTGGCCGTTGTGAGCGTAAAACTCCTATTCAATGATGTTGATGAAGATCACATTAAAGTTTAATATTTCCAAGTGTTATCACTGTTTTGTGTAATTCCAGATTTTTTGTAATCAAATAAATACTTGATCATTTTACAAAGTACCGATACTTGATTTCAAATCCAGGGACACATTTTTAAAAATGTTTTTATTTTCATAGATTAGGTTTAAGTACATAATCTATTTGTGTTGATAAGCTTTAAAACTTAATTTAGCTATCTAAATTTATGACAATGATTGTTTTTTATTATTATTTAATATCAAATGTTACTGCAATAGATTTCTGTAAGGCCTCTAATACCATATAGTCTGGGGTGGAAGTCTCGATGACCGTTGATGGAAGATAAGACAGAATTAAGCATGGCAGTATATCAACAGCTGATACGTTTTATATTGAACAGCGATCACCTGTTCACAGACCGCCATGTTTTATACCGTCCTATCTTCAAATTGGTACGTTAAGATCTACCGATGGCCGTCCAGACTTTCACCCCAGGGAAAATAAAGTTGTTGCCTTAAAAATTTGGATACGTGGCCTTTTAAATTGATATAAATAGGATGTGCAGCATGAATTTAAAAGTTTTACCTTTTTGAATTTGAAAATAGAATAATTCAAATGTTGTCTGACACAAATCGACAAAGACAAAGTCATGTCATCACATGGCAAGGTTGCTAGGGAAAAAGCAAGTGAGTATTTTGTTATTGGTTGCTAAAGACCGCATTACCATACAAATGTAATGTTTACCCGTTGAGAAAAAAGTTCTAGTGTGTGCTGAGACCATTCACATGTAAATAATTTCATTGCATCTAGTAGGAATGTTTTTAATAAAAACAGACCTTTAGTTATGTAGTTTGTTTTGTGATTTTTATACAATAAAAAATACACCGTTTATCAATTAACAAATTGTATTTTTCATGATTATTTAATTCGTTAGGCGGCAACATTTTTATTGCAGTTTTATTTAAGGAAGTTATAATGTAAGAATATGGAAAGATTGTTGAATAAAAATGCATTCATCGATATAAAATTATGTGTATATTTTATTAATTTTCAGTACAAAAATATTAAGATGTACATTTCACTGAATTGTCTGATAAAAACAAAATATGGTTAATATTTCATAAATTTACTGTCATGCAGTAATCTCAAATACATACTGTCTCTACAAAGACAAAAATGTTAAAGAAATGACAAATTTCTGTATAAAAACAAAAATAGACAAAAAGACCACTTACTATTTTTTATTTGTTTTATGCATTGTTGCCATAGATGTATTTGTTGTAAAATAAATGACATTTGGCACTTCAGAATTTTTGTCTTTTTCAGTAACAATTTAACACACTGTCATTTTTGATTGTCAGTTCAAGTACAGTGTTATTCACAAAACATCTAATCCATAGCTGATCCACGGGTCTTCCTCCTTTAGGTGGCAGATGAGCCATGGATTTGCTGTGTGTGAATAGCACTGTTAGTGTTTAGTGGACATCATACTTATTATTCATTACAGAGATAATGAAATTTTACACATGGTAATACGTTTTCAGCTTTTCGATTCGGTAAGTATAAAATAAAAATAGAATAATGGTAAAACTTAAACAATCTACTTAAAATTGACCCGCACAAGTTTAAATGTTCTAAGATAAAATTAAATCAAAGTTTATAAGTACCAAACTGTAGAAATAAACATGTTCAGAGCTATACTAGTGTTTATGTAGATGAAGAGTAAAATAAGTTTTGAATTTGGAACACAAAATGCAACGCTCGTTAGTTTTGCGGAGTGTTTACTGTAGAAAGTTGTCTATCGTGGCATCACTCCACCGAGTTGCCAACCGAACGACATTCTAAATTGTAGCTTTGGTTGCTAAGGACTCTGGTCACATCACTCTGCCGCGGGAAATTTTTTCACCCTACACTTCTAGTTCCTAGGTTCTCCTTGATCAGAAAAACCTTGAAATACTTTAAAAGAAGATAAGTTTATAAGATCCACCGGTGGCAGAAATTGTAAGACCTTGAAGTAACTTCTGATGACCATATCCACTAACCAGGATCCTGATTTCTGATGGAAATGGAAGAAGACAATGGTAAATCAATTTTCTCTGCAAATCCATTAGCTTGGACTAAACAAGGTGTATGTTTTTACCTAGTTTTATAGAAAATTCTGCTTGGTTTGCATTCTTGAGCGGTAACCAAGCATGTACAGGGCACGTGAGTGTTATTTCAAGAAAACAAGACACTTTTCATGAAATAAGCTCTACATTTTTAGACAAGTTTAGAAAGTATAGTTTATATACACTTCAAAAAAAATTTGGAATCAATTTGAATTCTTAGAACAAATAAAATTGCAAACGGGTTAAGAGTAACACATATCACATAATTAATTATGGCCAGATTGAATAACATTTCTTGTGCGTAAAAAATACTTGCTTTAACAATGATAACAAGTGAGATTCTCTACGGCTACGCTGTAAAACATGACGCTTATGCAAACATCTCGTAGCGAGATGTTGCTAAACGCACTCACTCACTCACTATGTACACAATGTACTTTTGATATTCAACATTTATTTTAGACATTTAAAATAAAAGAAATACCAAAATCATTTCTCGATAAACATCTGCGTCGATATAAAAAATAAGGTAAAATTGCAATAGCTTAAAAATAATGTGCGTATACTTTAAACTAATCAACCTTTCCTTACTATTATTGCATGGCAATTGTAAATGTTGAATTTATTGAAATTAACAAAGTAGATATTTCTTTCATGCACCGATTCAAGAATAACTATAAGTCTATCTTATTTTACGCCTGGTCAATATTGCTTTATTGTCCTGTTTCTCAGTTGCGTTGATAGCTCAGTGGGTAGAATGCTTGCCTTCAATACGAGAGGGCTAGGGTTTGATCCCAACCAAGATTCTCAGAAATTATTTCCGTTTCAGTGTTTATTTCAAACCCAAAATCAAAATGCTGGCAAAGTTTACTCAGCTCACATGTGATCTATTCGGAGACACTGCGGTAAGATTCTGCACTATATGGGCAGCTTAGTTACATTGCGTTACGACAATGAACAAAATAACTTGGCAATTATTTAAGCTGTTCACATTTGTGAAGGTTTTTATGATATAACAGATACCATTTAATGTTTAAACAGGACAAAAACAATAGTAGTAATTAATTGATATTATCTAGATTTTCAGCAGTAACTTTGTGAAAGTTCATTTTAATAGATTAAAATAAAAATTGCTTTGTTTTAATTCACATGAGTTTATTTTTGTACACGACCAGTTTCGGGAGAAATTACACCTGAAGATGGGAGGTACTGCTTCTCCTAAAACTGGTCGTGTACAAAAAAAAACTCATGTGAATTAAAACAAAGCAATTTTTATTTTAATCTAGTAATTAATTGAAATCAGGAAAATTTCATGTTCCCATTGGTCCATAGAGCTTTTAAGTATCACCTAAGTTACAGTGTACACTTGTCTAATTATGTTAATGTAAAATGGCGGTTAATAACATAGTCCTACTGAGAATGATAAGATAATGGTATAAGAATGATTAATCTCTAATAGTAAAGTTGATATGTTTCCCAGATTTGAAAAACCAACATGTTGATTCATCAAATTTGCTAGATAGGATACTTTTCAAATTATTTCTTCAGTCTTGATATTTTAGATATATTATTTAGAAATAATCGAATTTATGTTAGATTAACGGTCGTTAGACACATTTGTAAAATTACTTAAAATAAATCAAATAACTAGATATTTATAAGAACTGTTAGTTGGAGAGTTTCAGTGTTCTCGACGTTTCATTGTTTTCTTAGCCAACATCATCAGGAGACACATCCTTGTTCAAACTTGTGCATAAATGATAATCATTGCATATAACATAATTATTATTTAAACCTACGCGCTCATGTTAAAAAAAATGTGCCAATTAAGTTTCAGTTCATCCTTGCCCTCCGCCAAACAAGGATGTGTCTCCTGATGATGCTGTATAAGAAAAATAACAAAACGTTGATTCTCAAACTAAAGGTTTGTATAAATATCTGTCTATTTAATTTATAGTAAGTAATTTTACAAATATATTTAGAAATGTTAAGTTAATTTAGGAATACCTCTGGAGCTTTGATAAAGAAGATAGGAAACACTTTTAAACAATTAAAATAATCTCTATAATAATTTACAGCTTCTAAAAAAATGCATAAACTTGCAAATATAAAATGCACAAAAATAGCTATCTCATTGTTTTTTTTTGTAATCATTATTAAAAGTAGTAATTATATTTTATTGTTTAACTATTTTCTATTTGCATAAAACGCAATGCATAATAGGGAATGGTAAATGTTTAAAAATATGGAATAGCATGCGTTGATAAGACATTATAGGTAAATAAAACCTCTTAAATATTTATATTTCAGTTACATTATGCGAATTAAATGCTTGGAGGTTTCCTAGTTCTTGCATCGATCAAAAGTTTAAATATCTTCCTTTTTACTTAACCTACAAACTACTTACAGATAAGTAATGAAACTTTTGCGTTGCATACTATTATGGCAGACGAGTTATGCAATAGCACCCAAAATGATTTCATAATAAATAGGCACATGTATTCCCTCTCTCGGAAGACTGGTAATTAAATATAAATTTATTACGTATTGCCAGATATATATGCACTTTCATCGTTAATATTAAACTAGTTTGTGGTGCAGCCATCTTTAAAATGATGGCGATGACAGACTTGAATATTTGCGGCTTTAGTTATGACATGAGCTACACCCTTTTAGGTTTACTTACAATTGCGTAGTCGGAGCCGTTAAATGCACAATGATCAACATTTGAATACAACACGGGATCGTCGCTGTAAGAGTTGGAAGGTTTGGTTTTGTTGGCGACTTGTGGTCCGGGCACACTGGGCTTGCGGATCATCCCGTAACCCAAGTATGAATCATCGGCCAGCCTCACTGACTGCATCACATTCTCAACCTCGTCATAATCATTCCACGTCTCCTTGGGAGGATTGTTATTGTTTTGAGGAACTAGAGGTCGGGCGATGACGGACTTGTAGCCTTCAGATCTGCTTGGTTTAGTTGTTGTTCTGAAATGCTGCAGTCGGTCATAGTTGGCATCTTCCGGATCAAGCACTGGACTCTGCAATATGATCACTTGGGAAGATTCTCCTCCGACTGAGTCCAAGTTGTCTTGAGATCGGGAAATGAGCTTCAGGCAAGTGCTGGAATCAATGCTTTTCTCTGAAGGGAACTCGGTGTGCGCGATGTCATTTAAACCCAGAGTTTTCCATGCTTCGTTCCTGACTTCCACCTTGTCATACGGGGTGACTACAGGAGCAGCTTCATCCTGCGCCACAACTGTCACGGGTTCATAATTATCTAGTTTTCTGTATTTCCCAAAGTCACTATTTGTTCCGCTGAAGTCCTTCTCGTGCAGTTCCTTGGCGACACTAAAGATGTGTTTCCTGGGAGGTTTAGCAGGTTTGGGTTTGGTCTCCGGCTTGCTCGAGGGAGACAGCAGCGGAGCTTGCGAGTCTACGCTGTGCTGGACAGATGGAGAAGTCTTCAGAGACACAGAAGACAAACTCAAATCTTCCGGTCTCGCCGACAGAGGCAGGGGACTCCTGGATCGAGCTTCCATACTCAGCGCAGCTTGGAACTGATCCCCACTGTCCATGCTATACGCCTCTCCGATCATCATCATCTTTTTAACAGACTTAATCTTTGTGGAAAGGCACCGGAATATTTCTTGATGGTTTCCGTGTTGAAAGTGAAATGTACCTTCGCCAGTTTCACATTTTCGTCCCGCTTCAAATGCAAACTTTCCCTGTCGGTAACCGTAGCGACGGATGTACCGGTAGGGCCAGGTGGCCAACAGTTTGTTATCGGTGACTCCTCGCAGCTCGATGGCTGCAGGAGTTATTAAGAGAATGTACTGGACGGGCTCGAAGCCACAACGAGTGGAAGCCTCGGAGGAACAGAGGACCACGGAGAAGACTCCCTCTCCTGAGGAGCAGTACAAGTCGTTGTCTTCATCGATGCTCACGCTGACTGAAGCTTCGTCTTTGAAGGCAACGGACTGCAGCGCCTTCGCCCATTCCGCGGAGTCGTTGTCTGTGAGACCGGAGAGCAGGTGGGTGGAGGTCTTGGTGACGATGGCGATGTGGTTGGCGTTCGTGAGACTTATCTTAATACAGTTCTCCAGAGTGATAATCCTCTGGCACGAGCAAGTCGCCACATCTTCTTTGTTATCGTAAATTTCTAACCTTTCAATCCCCTGCTTGCTCGATTTGAAGAGCATGCCGTATTTTTGCTGCCATTGTTTCTGTAAGCAAATATGAGAACATCAGTTAAATGATATTAAATTTTATTTTCGAAATAAAAACATATTTATAGTGAGGTACTTCCGAGCGCGGGTGACTACCATGCATTGTTATTTCATACTCACTTTTTTTGTGATTTTGTTTAGAACGTTGCCGTGAGGGGGAAACAGCAAGCAGCCAGACATCACTGGATCATCTTGATCCATTTTTAAGGCGGTCATTTAGTTGTTAACATTAAATTACACTGAACAAAATAAAGAAATAGATGTAAAACAAAATCTACAATATTGACACACAACGACAGTGAACGCAATACTGCCAATTGAAGGAATTTAAAAATTACGAATACCAACATGACAATATTTTGAATGCTGCACGCACAAAAAAAGTTTTCCATTTCACTATAGTAATATACCTATTTAACTTTTTGGCTCTCGCTCCATCAGAAAAAGAAAATATTTGCTAACAAAATGTCATCGATACTTCGAATAGGTTATCGATGTTGATTATTGTTGTCTTCATTGATAAGAAAACATTACAATACTTACAGAAAACATGACACTGATTGTTCGACATAGAAACTAGAAGTTTATTGTCATTAAAATTATATCCTACTATTTTTTTATACAACCTGAAAAATGGAAGATATTCTGGACAAGGTATTTGCACTCATATTATTAAAATAAAACATACCAGAATTTTTATTTTTAAGTAAAAGATTTATGAGCCCCTTATGTGTTGTAGGAACATCCCAAAAAATTAATTCCGGAGCTCTGTAATCAATTTTATCATTTAGGATGGGTGACGGGGACTGGAGGAGGCATATCCATAAAACAAGGGTACGTAGCTATTCTATTATAAATTTATTTTTAATTTTATTCAGATTTATATCATATTCAGATGGAAAATTCCGAATTTAAATTTTAAGTTTTGTTCATACCTAAATAATACTCACATTCTATGGAGTTCCACATTATTTTGAAAAACTTCTTGGCAGGCTAATGTCGCAGGTCTACCAATAACAAAATATTAGCTTTCTTTTAGACTTGGTGTCATTTTTTTTGTGGATGTCATTACTCATTTGTGCCAGATCCATCCCAGATAGCATTTTAAACTTGTATCTGACTTGCAACAAGTTTGATGTGTCAAAAGTGAAGGCTTGCTGCAAGTTCACCATGGCAAGTATATACACTTGAGGCAAGTTTTAATCAAACTTTCTAGTTTCCCAGCAACAAGCTTGCAGAAACTTTGTCATAACAAAGTTCCCGTAAGGTTGTCATGACAAACTTGCAAAATGTTTGCTTCTGCAAATTATATACATTTTTTGATATTATTATATTTAAAAAAACAAAATTGGAATAAAAAGATGAAATATTTTTATTTTATTTCATTTACAGTTTGCTTATAGTAGTAACAAAGTTTTATAATAGTCACATCATCATCATCACTGGCACGACCTCCCTCAGCAACCGCTGCCAGCGCTGTCTATCCAACGTCTTCCTCCTCCAGTCCCACATTCCCACTGCACGGCTATCCGCCACCACTCCATCCAGCCATCTTGAACGTGGTCTTCTCACTTTCCGCCGTCCGATTGTGATGAATATAAATTGGGCTGCTGAACCATATTTTCAATTATTGCGTCATCTACAAATAATTGAAAATATTCCAGTGACGTTAAAATTTTAATGGATTGTAAAAAACTGGCAGTACACGTTGTGTCGGGGATATCCAAGTCACGGTGTCGCCAGCGTACTTCTGTCCACAACGAATGGGCCTGATGTTGTCCATCACCTTCCACCGCATTTGCTTCTTACTCCTGGTCAACATCACTAGGTGCCTGAAAAGAAATAAATAGTTACGTTTATAATATCATCCACAAATAAAATATAAATTGGAACCATAGAAAACCTATTTTAGAGGACTTCAGTCAATGTCAATGCAGTACAATCTGTGATTAATTATAAAGATACGAGTTTAAAGGTACCGATTTATAGCTAATTTGTTGAGATATATTTTGAATAAAATGAGGATTTTTTAATAGATAAATAAAAAAATAAAATACTAACGTTTATTTCAATGGGCATCCCAATTATCTGGCTCAACTCGTCTGCAGCCATCTCCTGGTCACCGTTTTCGATCCTTGGCTCCCACCAGGTTGTAATTTCGTCATCTTCATCTTCAAGTTCTACATCTGATGCATTTCCATTCAAACACATATTAATCTCTCGAATAAAGTAAGACATCTGAAAAAATAAAATAGTAAGGCTGTTAAAAATGACCTCAAAATCCTGTGTATGTTCAAACCATTGTTATTTTGTATACAAAAAAAAGTACTAAAAAACATAGAACTTGCTACAAATTATATACTGTTAAATAGTTTATGAACTAAGGAACACGCTAAAAATGATTTTTTTCAATTTAATGTATAATTACCTTGAAAATTGACGATTTCGAGGGGAAGAATTGTCAGAGTTGAAACGCAAGCCGGCTTGACAGTTGACAGACGTTATGGCGGTTAAAATGCACTATGCAGGCAGGAAACATAAAGAAAAAATATAATGCTGTGAGCACGTTGCAGCAATATTGCAACAAACTTATTTTGTCATATTTGACATGACAATATAAATTTATATACAAATCAAACTTGCAGCAAACTGACCTGCTATCTGGGATTCAACATAATTTTTGTTTCCAGACATAAAATATACATTGCGCCATCAGGAGTGCAGAAGGAGCGCATGAAAAACGATGACATCTTTGTACAGACCATAGACGATGAAGACCTTGACTTACCACCACCAGAAAAGAAGTAATATTTTTTTTGAAAATATCAATAGTTTTTTTTTTTTAATGAAAGTCTGCAAAGTTTCTGCTGAAACATTTCATAAACTGTTTAATATCAATGCAAGTCTGCGGAGAAAGCTTACTCACTGCTACTTCCATCTCCTATAATCTGGAATACCAGCTGCCAAGCCATCTCTTCGGAGGTCTTCCCCGGGTCTTCTTCCAGTTGGGCTTCCTCAAAGAGCAATACATGGGAGCTTAATGATATTTTCCCAATTGATAATTTATTTTGTGGTTTGAAGACTAAAGAAGAGCCAGTGCACTCCGCTGTTCATGTTGGCGTACCGCCAGCGCTCTGCCGGCGCCGTCATCCACACCCACTCCCCGCACGCTGTCAGGGTCACCCTGCTGTGGCCCGGCAAGGAGTTCTGCATCACACACCAGGAGATGATCAAGGTAATGTAGTCATCCACACCCACTCCCCGCACGCTGTCAGGGTCACCCTGCTGTGGCCCGGCAAGGAGTTCTGCATCACACACCAGGAGATGATCAAGGTATGTATTTCTGTTTGTTATCCCCTATATTTATGTCACCATTGTGCTAGTGAAGGTCGGCAAAATTTGCAGGGTTTATGTTCATTTGACGTTGTATTTTAATTTGTAAGTACACATTCAGCTTTTGTAAGCGCGAACTTACACGTGTTTGTTTGTGGGCATGCATATATCATTCTTCTGTGATAACAGCAACATGCTTTTACAATTAACCACATTTTTTCTATTACAGGGAATCAAAGATGACAAGCTGGGGAGATATTTGAGATATGATGAAAAGCTGATAGTTCCGATCATTGAGAACACTCCTTTTGAGAGGGATCTGGCCTCGAGCATGGCCAAAGCTCTGGAGGAATATCCGGGAGCATCGGCGATCCTAGTCAGACGACATGGAGTGTACGTTTGGGGAGAATCTTGGCAGGCAGCTAAAACTATGTAAGTTTGTGAAATGACTCAATCCACGGTCTCACTGAGTCAGGTCTTTACTTTAAAAAATTCAAGACCTGCCGCACAGAGTCAGGATGAGATGGGAGTCACAGGACTTACGACCTGTCTCTGGTTGGTTAAGGATCCTTTCGTCATGACAACACTCCCAATTCCTCCCAACTCAACCTTCCTCCCAATATGTAAATCCGATTACATTGCATGCCTAGAGGTGGCTTAGCTCTTGGATCTTCGTAACCAAATGTGGTGTGATCCCGAGATGGCCGCCTTTGTCAGTCTTTCCAGAAATCCATTTATTTGGGATCTATTGAGTCCCAGATCCTTAAGAAAAAGGTAAAATAGGGTTGGAACTGAAGTCCCAGTTGACTCAAAGTGCTTTGGGATACAGCAAAATTGTGATGTCACATGATCGGGTTGTGACAAAAAAGCAAACTAAATTTTTGTTATTGGTTGCTAAGGACCCTAATCGTGTTTATTTCCCATCAATTTATTTTCAAATAAACTCACAAATCTTAAATCTATATTTATTGTTTCAGGACTGAGTGCTATGATTATTTATTTGAGATGGCTGTGGAAATGAAGAGGCTTGGCTTAGACCCCGAATCTGAAAAATAAACCAAATATTTATCCATTTAAAATATACTGTTACGTTTGCAAGAAATAATGTTGCACCAAATTTATAATTGTGCTGCTTTTTATTTTAGCCCGTCATTAATTATTTTTGGTTATTTATTTTGACAGGAGTGTGTAGGCATTTATAGTGAAAATAACCTTATAAAATAAACGGAAAATATAATATTTTTACATTGTGAATGAAAAAAGCTGTCAGACAAGATAAATATAAAAAATTAAAATTAAAAATCAAAACAAATTGTATAAGGCTACGGGGCGAGTAAAATTTAATAATGTACGACCGGTTTCGGAAACAATGTTTCCATCATCAAAATATTACTGACTAACAAAATAAAATATAAATTAGTGTAACATTCTTTTAAGGATGATGGAAACATTGTTTCCGAAACCGGTCGTACATTATTAAATTTTACTCGCCCCGTAGCCTTATACAATTTGTTTTGATTTTTAATTTTAATTTTTTAAAAATGAAAGGTTACAAAGTGAATGCCTCATCAATTAATGATAAGATAAATATAACTTACTTGAACAAATACTTGACCTTTTAAAATGTCCTGATGTTTTGTAGCAGTTTAGTTTTATAGTTCCTGAAAGATTTGTCTGTGGCGAATGGAACCTGTTTATTTTCATAGGTAAGAGAGCACGCTCCACGCCAAAAGCGTTTCTTGTGATGGCTTAGCAAACCTTACCAGTGTCTACTATGATTTTTGGGCTAAAAATAAATAACGAAACAGGAAATCTCTGACACTATTGGTGGGAATCGAAACCTAGATTAAATTAAATTGGGCTGATTTGTTTGGTGAGCGCGTTCCTTGACTTATAGGTTGGTATGCGGCTGACCACCCATGCTGTAAAAATGGTTCACTTTGCCAATGTCACCACTGTTACAGGGAAGGACGGCAAGAGTTTCGAGGTGTATGTCCATTTGAGATTTGGTTTTTATATTGTAGGCTGACATAAGGCATGTGCAAGCGCAAACTTGTACATGTCTGGTTGTGAGAATGCATGTAATGTGAATCTCCAATGTAACATATCTTTGCAACTTAGATTAGATTAGCGCTGTTTTTGTGTGTATCACACCTCAAGAGCCCTCTGCGAGCTTGGCCGTTGCTGTAGAAAGTGCCAATTCTCAAGCAAGACCCAGTTGCTGTAAGACTGGATGGACCTTTAGTGACCGGTCTTTGGTTAAGGTTTTATGAGTTTTCAACCCAGCGAAGAGCATATTTGAAAATATAAATGGTACATTTTCTGTGCTCTGCCGGGACTCAAACCTACAACCTTCCATTTACGAGTCCGAAGTGTTACCACTGGACTACAGACCGGTCTGTTTGGCTCTTTGACTTTAGACAAAAGTGTGCTACCAAGTGAGCTATTACTCTGATTTTTAATTGTAATATTTAGGTTTTTTAAAAAAATTATAGGTACATCCACTTAAATAATGTTTCTATGTATGTCGAAGAAGATACAACTCTGAACTGAACTTTACCAAGGCATTGATGTGATCTAAGTTAGCAGAATGTTAGTCACATTCAGTAAATGGACCATCAGAGCCAGGGTAAAGATGGGTTGGATGACAGACCCAAAGGGGCGCAGGACAGTGAGAACATTCAGATTTAGGTGGCTGGACGGAGTGGAGGAAGACTGCCGCGCGGTAGAAGGATGTGATTGGAGGAGGAATGCTCTGGACAAGCCGTGGTGGCTGCGCTCGATCAAGGAAGGTTTGCGTGCCATTGATAATGATGACTATGTTTCAACGTCATGCTTTATTATTATTCTTTTTTTTTTAAGAAATCCTGTGCGGGAGACTCCCTAGATTCAAAAGACTCTAAGGGTCTATGACACTTGTTGTAGTGCCGCAGAGGTGTACGAGCTTGGTCGTCGCTACAAAGCGCCAATACTCAAGCAAGACCCAGTTGCTGTAAGGCTGGATGGACTTTTGATGACCGGTCATTGGTAAAGGTTTATGAATTTTTCAACCCAGCGAAGAGCACATTCGAAATATAAATGGTATCCTTTTGTGCTCCGCCGGGATCCGAATCCACAACCTTCCATTTACGAGTCCAAAGTGTTGCCACTACGGACTACGGACCGGTCCAAGATGCCAACGACACGCGGTGTACCTGAGCGGTTACCCATCCAAGCACTGACCACGCCCAATGTTGCTTAACTTCGGTGATCTATGGGAACCGGTGCTTTCAACATGGCTAACGTCGTTGACAAGCTTTATGCTTTATGACGATGCTTTATTATTTTTGGTAAAAAAAAACCACTACTTAGCTACACATACAGCGTAACTTCTTCCACTTCAATTGAAGTGGGGTTTCCCAGCTCTCGAGGTTGCTGGTCTTCATTTCTTGTAAAGACTGAGTAAACCTTAGCGGTATTTAATTTTGGGTTTGAATTAAACACCGAAATGGGAAATTCTTTCTGACACCCTAGGTGGGATTCGAACCCGAGCTCACAGCATGAAATTCAAGCACTCTACCAACTGAGCTATTGACCGGACAAGGTGGTAAAAAGCAGTATTTACTTAAATAGTTTCCATTAACTGATAAGTTCACCTGCACGAGTTTTTTATGGCTCAGTGTACACACAAAACATCAAATACACTCACAAACATATTATGCATGTACTCCCACAATAGTGTGTACCTATACATTCACGTGGGTCAAGTCTCACGTCCACCATTCAATTGATTGGCTTTTACCTTTGTGTTAGTTGTTGCACAACTACACCCTTAACGGTTCCATTATAGAACGACACAGTGACAAAACGACACATGACAGAACATCACAATGACAGTAAATCACATGACAAAACATCACTTTGACAAAACAACACAGAAAATACATCACTATGGCAAAACAACACAAAGACAAAACTTCACATACCTAAAACAGAACATACCTACCATAAACGGCACATGAAAAAATATCACATGACAAAACATCACAAATATCTTGTCTTGTTATGTTTTGTCATTGTGATGTACTTTCCTGTGATGTTTTGTTTAGTCATTTGTTGTCATGACTTATGTGATGTTCTGTCATTGTGATGTTCTGTCATTGTGATGTTCTGTCATGTGATACTATGTCATTTGTCGTTATGTCACGTGCCGTTATGTCATATGTCGTTATCTCATGTGTCATTATCTCATGTGTCGTTATGTCACGTGCCGTTATGTCACGTGTCGTTATTTCATGTGTCGTTTTGTCACTATGCCGTTCTACAGTCACCACCCTGAACACAGGGTGGTAGCCTGGTAGGGGATCAAGGTGGCAGAGCTTGGGGTAGTTTAGTATAATCAGAAGGGCGGTGGGTGAGACCGCCAGGGGGGAGCCATTACACTTTCTTGGCCAAAATTATGACCTTCGTAATATCGGGCTTCGACATGTCAAATAAAAAATATCTACGCAACAGAACTGGCAAACAAAACGAAATTCTACAGATATCGGACGTGTTCGACGGTACATAAAATAAACAAATACATTTTCAATAAGAAAACAACAAAATTATGCATAAGAAAACATTATTCTTTGAAATAAAATTCAGTGAAAAACAACAACATGATACGATTAAAATGAATGTTTTTTTAATGGTGTGTGAATAATTTAATCGCAGGTTTAGTTGTTGTTATAATGCCAAAATTGTGGGATCATTTTAATTTTGGTCGTCCACAAAATCATCACAACCTCCAAGATGGATTATTTCAGATAGCCTCTCAGACGTGCAGTATTCTGGTGAAAGTGAACAATACCAACAACATTTGTTACGGAAACAATGTGTCCAATGTGCACTATGACTTTACGAACCGTGATAGAGGGGCAGACCAGTTAAAAGTTCTCATTCCTCCTGCCAAGAAGCGCAGTTCTTTCTCAGGATACAGACAGAGATTATCGGTAAGTTTTTAATTTATTTAATAAGGTTTTCAACCTTCATGATAAGTTGCCAAAAGCAAGTGGAGTATAAAGGTGCCACGTTGCTTTGAGCCTTGAAATTTTTCCCCGCTCGAAGGAACGAAACGTCGACAGACAAAAATATTACTGTAAATAGAACATGGTGTAACTCGACAAAAATGATTTCATCATAATTTATTTCTTCGTATTTTCGTATGTACCTCGTGCGTATTGAAAAAATACTAGATATAGGTAAGTTATTATAGGTACATGGTATAAAAAAATTAGTATTCCTTAGACACCGTACAAAAATAATGTAATGTACTCATAATTTACTTTTCAAGGAGTAAACAAATTTCGACTTCACGTTACAGAAAGGAATAAAAAAATACCAATACTTTGCACACATGGTTGATTAATTCTTCATTCTTCATCCATTTTTTAATTTGCCGTGTTAAATGATACCTAATAGTAACAATTGCCTGTGGCAGGAAAATCTGCAAAGGCTCTGGCCACCCCTAGCGGAATGGCGACAGCGTAGTTGCATTATCTGTGAAGGGGTTTAGTTGGTTTTAAAAATTATAATTTTAGCGGGAAGCTATTGTTGTTTACGGCACTTTTGACCGGAAATTCATGATTAGTGTTGTAAACAAAAATAATTTCACGACAAAGCCGCGCTAGTCTTATTTCTATCTATAATCTAAGTTGCAAGGATATATTCATTTAAAGCTCTCAGATGTATGCCCACAAACAAACACGTGTAGTTCGCGCTTACAAATGCTGATTGTGCACTTACAAATAAAATCCAAACTCAAATGAACATAAGCCCTGCAACTCTTGCCGACATTCCCTGAAACACGGGTGACATTGGCAAAGTGAACCATTTTTTACAGTATGGGTGGTCAGCCTCATACCAACCTATAAGTCAAGGAATACGAGTAATAAATGACATTTAAGTTTACAAAAAAAACAACAAAACCTTAAATATAAATCTATACAAAAAAAGTCAAAAATTTCTTACGCAAAAAATGTAGCAAACTAATAAACCAACATTACAAATCAGCATTGCAGATTAGCCGCCACTTCTTCCTGTCCTTGCATACTTCTTTCATTTCATCCAGAGTCATAACCTTTTTCATACAAGCTCAATTGATATTGCAATAATAAGATACAAAGTTAACGCAGCTGTGGCAGGAAAATCTGCAGAGGCTCTGGCCACCCCTAGCGGAATGGCGACAGCGTTATAGTTGCATTTTCTGTGAAGGGGTTTACTTAGTTGGTTTTAAAAATTATAATTTTAGCGGGAAGCTATTATTGTTTATGGCACTTTTGACCGGAAGTTCATGATTAGTGTTGTAAACAAAAATAATTTCACGACAAAGCCGCGCTAGTCTTATTTCCTTTTTAAAATATTAAAAACGACTCTGAACAAATTCAAAAGCCAACAAAATATGACATCATACGGCAGGTTGATATTGCTAGGGAAAAGGAAAATCAATTATTTTGTTATTGGTTTCCAAGGACCCTAATCACAAAGGCGTGTGACGTTTGCCCGCCGAGAAAAAGAACTATTTTATCCCTAATGAATTATCAAATAAATACTTAAAAATAATAATTATACACTACTCTGTATATCAAATAAAACGTGTAATGACTAGTGAAAAAATAACCTCTAGCTGCACTGTTTTCATATTAGTTTGTTATTTTCTTTTAGTATATACATAGTTGCTAGTTTGAAGCACCTGGGCCTTAGTTAATTTAGTTTAGCAAAAGGGTCTTCTATAATCTTGGCGTTAGTCGAAAATGTAATATTCGGGCTTTTTTTTTTCATCTACACCCATTCCCTTTTCTTCATAAAAAGGTTTGAATTGTAAATCAGATTTGAAGTCAGTTTACCAAACAAAAAGTTTTTCGGTTTGACAATTTTTTTGAATAATGCCATATTTTGGCTGTAAGACTGAAAAATAAATTTGACCTTTGATTTTCATAATATCAAACATTTAAATAATTGAACTTACCATTCTTTATTTCGTGCTTGCACGAAAAAAATGAGGGAAATTTCACAAAAAAAAAATCTTGCGGATTTAAATTCCTTTATATTTGCTTATCATAAAACTTCTTGAATTTTATTTTTACTTGCTTGCTTTACTTACTTGCTTTTTTTACAAAGTTATTCATGTTCAAAAAAATGAAGTTTGAATTTACGCGCCAAAACGCTCCTTGGATTGAATTTTCGGCTGTGACGTCATTTTCTTTGACTTTTTATAGCCATCGCAATACCAGCAGCGTTGTCGATACAAGAAAATGACGTCACGGGGGCTACAAATTTCGTTGACGGATCGCACATCCGTTTCAAAACCGGTCAAAATTTTCAAAAGATCTTTTTCAAATTTAAAAATATATAAATTTATTTTGGACTTGAAATTAGGCCCTTGTTTATATATGCTTATCGTAATCTAACAAAATTATACACTTTTTACCTAATTCCTCACTATTGCAAATACCCTAATACATAGCTTTAAAAATAAAATGCCAGAAGGCTAAAGTTCGATGCCCATCAAGGGTGTCAGAAAGAAATTTCCGTAACGGTGTTTATTTACAACCCAAAATAAAACTGCCAGCTATACTGTCAGCCTTCACAAGAAATGATTACCAGCCTCCTGGGGAGCTGGGAAACACCCCTTTTCAACTGAAGTAGTCAGGCTTAGTACCTGTAAAAATAAATAGGTCCCACTCGCCACATGCGACCCCTTCAGAGAAAACGCGGCAAAAAGTAGCATAGCATATGGCATAATATGATGATTTTTCAGTAGAAAGGTACCTACTTATATGAATCTGTTAACCTGAATATAGTACAGCTATTACTCGATGCATTGCACGATATTGTGTATCGTGCAAAGTGCATCGTAGTAATAATGAAGAACGAGACTGCAATGTGCATTTTTTGTCCCAGTAGTCAGGCGCGAGGTCGATGAAATACTTCCTCCATGGCAGAAGCAGTAAAATAAACTAGTTGGTGAACGTACTTCGGACGGCTAGCAGTGAATATTGTATGAAGGCTGCACCCAACTTAAAACACACAAAGTGACGCTAAAAATAACTTTTAATTTAACGTATGTGATGTTGTCCTTGTGAAACAGAAAATTAAATTGTTTTTTCTTCGATAATCAATTAAAATCATTCATAATTTCCCGCACTCCGGTGAGTATTGCCATGTACACATTTTTTAAATTATATTTTTACGATTTAGTTAATCATTGATTTAAAAATTATAAAATAAAATTTCAATTCTAACCATTGGTTCTAACAATGAGTATTTAAAATCAAAAGCTGTCGGTTTTTTTAAATCATTCTCATGAGAATTTTTTTTTGTATATTTAATCGAAACTAACGCACTTATACAGCACTATTCAATAATAATAATAGTTGTTGACAAAAGTTTCTGTCAAACAAAAAGTAAATGATTGTGAAAAAATGACGATTATTCGAGGAAATTCAAATTATAAACCTTCCAAAGTATGTAAAACAGAATATTCAAATAATTTATATTGATTTAAGAGCTTAATTTATAAAATTCATGATTATGTCAGCAGTTTTCAATGAATTTTCTAAATGAGTCATAAAAAATAATCTATCTATTGAAATTCGATTTAAGTTTTAGCCATCCACGTATGGATTAATTAACAATAAGCTTAACTTCTGTATAAGCTGGCATTCTTATATTTACGCCATTAGAAGTACTTAACTTTGGTTTTGTGCAATATTTTCCCATCAATGGCGTCAGTTAGTATTCGATTAAAAATGCATTATCAGTTAATTTCAATCAAGATTGATTGGGTGACAAATCGTGATCAACAGTTTGCTCAAACAAGTTGTCCCAGTATTCAAATCAAACCTAACCTAACCAAAAAAAGAACTCTGGCAAAGTAGAATTAAGTACAGTGGTGCCTCACACAACGAACTTAATTCGTTCCGGGAGCAAGTTTGTTATGCGAAAAGTTCGTTATGTGAAACGCGTTTTCCCATAACAATACATGGTAAAAAAAAAAATTCGTTCTGTAGCATAAAATATGCTAAGATGACATAAAAAAAGATAATTTTTTGTTATTATTTTTATTTAGATACATCTAACAAAAACATATTTTTATATTTTATTTTAAGACACACTAAGTAGAGTCTACCGAATCTTGCACATCTTCATCCATTTTCTGCTTTTTGGCCGATGGTTTCATGAAAAACTTGTCCAAAGTCGTTTGTTTTTCTCTTTTCTCCAACATCTGCCGGAAATAACGGACAAGAGTATCGGAGTAAAGATCCTTGATCCTGTTTGCTTCATCTGAATCCGGATAGTGGGCATTGGTAAACTCCTGAACTGCTTTCCATTTATTGCCTGTTTCATTTCAACAGAAATCACCTTCCTGCTTTTATTAGAAGCCATGATATAAATTTTTTTTTGAGTTAAACTTATAAGGACGACTGCCGTGATACGTGCGTGATTTAATTCGTAATGAAGAACGATTGCCGCGATACGTGCGTAAGTTAGCGCAGTGACTAACGACTGTCTGCAGTGCCTGCGCGGGAGTATGCAATACATCGGCAGCGATCGTGGAAGCTCGGGCGAAGCAGTCGTGGAAGCTCGGGCGACTTCGTTGTGTGAAGCGAAGTTCGTTGTATGAATCGTGAAATGAACGAACAGGAAGTTCATTGTGTGCAGCGTTCGCTGTGCGAGGCGTTCGTTGTGTGAGGCACCACTGTACTTAATACCTACGTGTGATAATGAACGTAAATTGGCATAGATAATATTTTATCGTCACCCGGTCGGGTTGCTACGGAAAAGCCATACAAATATTTTGTTATTCGTTGCTAAGGACGGCAGTCTCATTCAACAACTGACGTTCGCTCGCCAGTAATAAAATTCCAAATTCAAAAATTCTCCTAACAAATTTTATTTTGCTATAAGGTTGGCAACGCAATGTAACTATGCTACACGTATAGTGTAACTTCTTGCCTGTTACAGGTAAGGGGGCCGGCTGGGGGACAAATACATTTGATGTTGGTTAATAACTGCTAATCCCTTATTTGTGGGAACCCATCTATTTGCATTATTTATTATTTTATCACATCTTTTCCAGAGTGCAGATTCCACGAACAAGGCTGTTTTCAAACCAAAATCTTTCTTGGACCAAAATTATTTTTTTTTAATTAAAAAAATAGATTTGTGAAAAGGAATGCAATTCACCTTTCTATTTTGCCTGGCCAGAAGCCGGTATGAAAATCGCTTTTAAGTTATCTTTTTAAAATTATTTAAAAAAAATTGTAATCCTTAACTGATAGGTTGGTATAAGGCTGACCCCTCATGCTGTAAAAATTGGTTCACTTTTGTCAACGTCACCCCGATTTCGGGGAAAGGCGGAAGGAGTTGCAAGGTTTATGTTCATGTGAGGTTTTGTTTATTTGTATGCCGACATACAGAATGTGTAGGCGCGAACCTACATATTCCTGTCTGTGTACATGCATTCAATATGAGCCTTAAATGTTAACATACCTTTGCAACTTAGATTATAGATAGGTGCAAAACAGTTTATGCATACATCATCAGCTTGTTAACACGTTCGCAGACGAAACGGTTATATATGCGGCTGACCACCCATAATATAAAAAATTGGTTCACTTTGCCAATGTCACCTCTGTTTCAGGGAAGGACGGCAAGAGTTGCAAGGCTTATCATTTGAGATTGGGTTTTTATATTGTAGGTCCACATGCGGCATGTGTTAGCGCGAAATTATACATATCTGCTTGTGGGAATGCATTTAATATAAATCTTAAATGATATATATCTTTGCAGCTTAGATTAGATTAGATTAGATTAGATAAAACGTTATTACTAGGGACGAAACGGCTATTTCTGATAGAACTTGCATACATGTAGCATCCGTGCGTCCCTACAGAAATCCAAAGAACACGGCAATAGCCGTTTCGTCCCTGGATGTCAAAAAAAAAAAAAAAATTATAACAAAAATACAATTTAAGATGATGAAATAAGTGTGTTTTTTCTAGCCTACTTCACATTTCGTGTGTCCGCGAATGGGTTAAGTATGTTTTACACATAACATGAAATAAAATGAAGGGTAGATAATAGACTAAACATTTGTAAAAAGTGCCGCTGATATTAAAGTTAGTGTGTTTTGTTGTCCTGTAGACGGTCTTGGAGAACGGTAGTTTTGGTAATGCCTCAGCCCCAGATGACGAGGACCAGTGGGACCAAGGCTTCATGTTGCGGCATGATCACGCCAATGGACTCAAAAGGTCAGACATCTCTCTCTTCTCTCTCTTTTATTTCCAAGCGCCACTTCCTTTCAGTGTCGCAAAACAAAGCCCGCGCAACACATAACACTACGCAGCTAGCAGCCCTGCTACAAAGGATCAGGACATCAACTGCCACATCAACAACACCTCTGCGGCTCTAGAACAAGTGTCATAGAGCCCTAGAGTCTCTGAAATCAAGGGAGTCTCCTGAACAAATTCCTTAAAAAAAAATTCTGCTAGCCTAAAAGCATAGCTTAATGATTTGGAATATACAGAGTGAATGTATGAAATGAAATGTATGAAAAACGTGATGGATATGAAGAAACCAAGAGAAATATGTCAGGAGCATTGAAGCTGAATATGTAGTGAACATTCTCGCTGCGTTGAAGGGATATCTACAAGAAATGGAATATACAATTCCTATTCCAAATGGAAGTAAGACAAGTGAGCACTAAACATCCATGAAGATATTTGTTATGTTGATCGATGGCACTGAAGGAATCCAAGGAATACTGAAGCCACATGCGTTTATGAAGTTGAGCTAATGCAGTCAGCCCATGAGATGCATTTCATAGAAAATTGGCAATTTAATTATCTGAATACATTATTGTGAATCCACTTTCAGGTGGGCTATATTTCGGTGTAGCCTTTTGCAGAATTTGTAGTTTAAGCTGTATTGTAAATTGTATGACAAAATATTGTCATCGCCCTTATTGCCAGTTCCAACGTATTGGAAAGTTTTCAGCTATACGTGGATAAGTTCGGGAGAGAAGGCATGATCTATTTTATGTACCCCTCTCCTGCAATGATATTGCACAACATGCCTTAACTCGAAGGCTAACTCTCGAAGGGTCATTCATAGCACGTTTGATCTGTAGTTAATCCATGGATCATCATTTTTGTATGAAAAATTCTCATTAGGCGATGGCTGAACCTTGGATATGCTGTGTATGAATAACACCATTAGAATAATTAGTAGAGTTTATTAAACTCATATATTCTGTAGATTTTCAGTAGTAACTTTGTGAAAGTCCATTTTAAGTGTTTAATAAATAAAACTCACTTTGAACTTGAACAAAGAAATTTTATTTATATCTGTATCAAACTCCGCTGACCTAGATGTTTTCAAATAAATGTAAATACTTTTAAAGGCGTAATGTTAGAGTTCCTCCCGACATTTTAATGACTGTGTGAGGGTGCACTGTAACAAGGGTAACCTGTTGTGCACAAAAACAAAATATATATTTTTGACAAAATGATCAAATTCAAATTTTCAATTAATCTGTCATTTTCTCACATTAGATGGGGAACTGACAGTTGGTGTCGGCCATCTTGCATCCCCATATCGGTGATATTGGTGCTGATAGTTCTGGTTGTGTTGGTACCCCTGCTGGAGCACACTAACACTCTAGCCAACGAGACCCTGAGGAAGAGCTTCTCCCTGCAATGTTCCGACAAATGCAGGTGAGACTTATCAAATTTATACACTTAAAACAGCAGAGACTTGCTAATCTATTTGGTGATTACGGTAATCCGAAAAGAACAGAGTTGGTTTTGAAAATCTTAAGAGAATAACATTATTATTTTTTATTAGGTAGACGTAGCTAACGTCTTCAGGAGACACCTTCTCTGAATAACGACTGTTGATAACTCTGACAAAACTAAACATAATAACTACCTTCGCTCCAAGGTATGCCGTGATTTGACAGTTGTTATTAGAAATCAGTTCATCCTCAGTTGTTGTGCAGAGAGGGTGTCTCTTAAAGATACGTCGCTAACGAAAACGTCGAGAATAATGTAAGTTCTCTTATAAGGATTCATCTAATATCCAAGAATTTTTTTTAACTGTGTAGTTATTATTGTAAATATGTCAAACGACTGTAATTCAAACTTTAACCTAACAGACATAATATGTAATTTAGAAAATTAGAAGTACTTAAAATGATTGATTGTTTAATGTGTTTTTGTGTGTTTTAGTGTTTCTCTTGTGGAGAGCATTCCCGAGGGGCTGAGCTATCCGTCCAATTACACAAAGTACCCCAGCACGCACGAGGCCTGGCTGAAGCTCACGGGGCAGGCCACCAGGACTATAGAAATTGCCTCGTTCTATTGGTCAATTAGGGAAAATGAAATTTATGCGCACAACTCTTCAAAAAAGGCAGGCTTAGTTTTTGTGTTTTATTAGTAAAGTATGATAATTAATTTAATAATTAAAAAACTTTTTTATTTAAAAAACACATAGTTTTTATTATAATAATTAATTAATCTATCATTTGACCACTCCCATGGGAACTATTGTAACGACAAAAACTTGTTTGTTGAAAAATTATATTAATATTTTTTTAATTTGAATTCAAAACTTTTACTCGGCTGGCAAAAGTCACGCTTGTATTGGACAACAGTTCTTAACAACAAAATGTGTGTTCGCCTTTTCCCTAGCAAAGAAATGTGTGATGTTTAAAATTTTACTACTTTGAATTATCCATTACATTGTTAAACATCTTGATATAATTATTATGATAAAAAAAATACCAGACTCTCCCAACAAATGAGCTTATGCACATACAATAGTTTACAGGAGAGTGGTCAATTAGGAACTTAATTATTAAATAATTTGTTTAATTGAAATGCATTTTCAACAGGGAGAGGAAATCTTCCAAGCGCTATATGAGGCTGGAACTAAAAGAGGTTTACAAGTGAAGATTGTGCAGAGCATGCCCACGCACAGTAATCCCAATACAGACACTGAGTTTCTGGAGAAGAAAAAGGCAGCCGAGGTAATCAAAGAAGTTTTTATGACATTACTGATGATAGGTAAGAAAAGAATGAATGATGATAGACTGACAAAGTATATATACAGAGGAAGTGTGAAAGCAAAAAGAGGTAAGGGACCACCGAGAAAAGTATGGAGTGATCAGTAATGATTGAGGAAATTGTGAAATAATGGGATGTACAAAATGAGTGTAAAAGAATAAAATCAATGAAAAAGGTGGATATGAATGAATTTGAAAGAGATATGTAAGGATAGGAAGAAATGGAGACAGTTCTGCAGAGGCTCTGGCCACCACTAGCGGAATGGCGACAGAGTTACAGTTGCCATGAGTGTTAAATTATGATAAAAATAAAAATGACAGCTTAATCATGGACTTAGATATCTGTGGAGTGGAAACTATTTTAACATACTCGTAAATATACACTATTACTCATTTTGACTTACTTAACAGCAAATCGTCTTTAGTTAGAAAGAGAACATAGATTTTCAGTGTCATTTTGTTGTTGACCAATCTTAGTAATCAAAGTTAACAAAATCTTTCTAGAAAGTTGGTAGCTTTGAAACTCGGGCCTGTGAGAACATTGTGACTTTTTGAAGTTTCCTTATTTTAAGCTAGAAGATGGTCCACTTTTGGAGAAAACAAAACAAACTCTTGTGATTAATTATTGTAATGAATTTTTTAGGTTCGTAGTGTCAATTTCCCCGCCCTGCTGGGGGGAGGTGTACTGCACACCAAGCTGTGGATCATAGACAGGACTCACTTCTACATCGGCAGCGCCAACATGGACTGGAGATCTCTGACCCAGGTGAGGTTTTATTTCTGTATTATTATTTACAGCCTACACGTGTTTGTTTGTGGGCATACGTCTGAGAGCTTTGAATGAATATATCCTTGCGAGTTAGATTATAGATTATAGATAGCCCCAGAATACTTGTCTGAGTCACTGTATAAAGCAGTGGTGTCAGCGTGTGGGCAGACTCTCCAATCATCGGACTCGAGCAAGACTCTCCTGCAGATCCCAAAAAGATAGATTAGGACAGTCTTTGGAGATCATGCTTTTTGCACAGCGGCACCGGTGGCCTGGAATGCGCTGCCCGCATATCTGAGGGAGTCCCCGACAGAAGCGGGATCCAGAAGAAGCTTCAAGACGCACCTATTTCCAATGTTTCCAGGATCACACCATGCCCCTCTGTGGTGATGGAGTGGAGCCTCTGACTAAGGGAGGCGAGTGTTGGAGAAAAACCCAACTATTACGCGCAAAGCGCTTTTGAGGGGACTGTAGTCACGAAAAGGAGCTATAGATAAATTTAGCACTTCATTATGATTATACTATTACAGGATAATTTATTTCATGTACATTACATAATAAAAGAATGCCAATTTTGTGTGTCACACCTCAAAGGCCCTCTCCGATCGATCTCGGATAACACTTATTGAAAAGATAAGTTTTCAGTGCTCCTCGAAAAACACATATAGACTCGGACTTTCGCACCCTGGGTGGCAGTCTGTTCCACTCCATGGGACCCGCGATCCGAAAGGCTTGGTCTCCAAAGTTTGTGCGCGTCTGACGGCGTGGCTGAACCAAATCGATAACACCATCACCCGCAGATCTGAGTGTTTGTCTCCTCACACCCATCTCAACAGGTGAAGTAATGTCAGTCAGATATGATGGAGCCACACCATTGATGGCTTTGTACACCATCAGACAAACACGGTAAACCACCCTCTATGATGATCATTATGCTCCTTGACTGATAGGTTGGTATCAGGCTGACCCCCTGTGCTGTAAAAATTATTGTACCCTGGTTTCAGGGAAAGGCGGCAGGAGAAGTGTTGTTCTGTCATGTGTTGTTCTGTCATATGTTGTTCTGTCATATGTCGTTCTGTTATGTGTTGTTTTGTCACTGTGCCGTTCTATAATGGAACCAGATTATAGATGTGGGTATCGCCGTCGAAATTTGTACCTTTTGTCTTGTGCGTGTGTCCCCTAATGATTTTCAGCTTTTTCATAAAAACTGGTGATCTCTACTGAATTCTAAAATTATCAGAGTAAAGTAAATAAAAAGCGTATCGAAATACAAAAAAAAACTGCAAAAAGCATTAAGTGGCGATGTAATTAAAAAATAAAACAAAAACGCCTTTTTTCCATTCCCATACAAATTTTACATGTCCGCAACCCGTTTTTGACCCTTTGATGGCATGATACGATCAAAATAGTCAAACGTTTTTAAAGTTGAGTATTTTTGCATATACCTTAGTAACGTATCTTTCATTTTCTGTACTAGCCACAATAATATTTACTTATTTAAACACGAAATTTTGATTGCTAAGGTTTGTCTCCATTTTTGGCTCCGAAATTTTTCTTGTAGTATGTTACCAATTCCATTGGAACTGACAAAAATCTTGCAATCTTAAGTATTTTTTCACGTATGGTAACTCTTTGGTTCAGTGTGGACAACACAAAAAAACTCATTCGATACCTTCATTTTCGTCTGAGAACGTTTACATCAGACTCGGGAATTTGTCGTGTGTGTTTTGAGTGGAAGTTAGCTTGGCATTATTAAGGTATGTATTCGAATAAGTTATCAGTTGTATATTTTTTACTTAGATCCATTAATCCTTCTAATGATTGTATGTTTGTATCATTGCTGACAGCATTATTTTTCAAATGGCACAAGTTTAAGGTAATGTCGGGCGGTTTTTTATTTACAATCTTTAACGTATGTTACCATATTAAGGTGTATTCACGTTGGTTTAAAAAAATACACCTACTTACCGTTAATTTATGGTTGACTAACAAATAACATTTACGTACCTAATTGAAACATAAAACTATCTAATCAACCTTACTACATGCTATTAATATTTTAAATGCACCGTTTGATGTTTGTTATTCAAAATAGCAAAAAGGTTTATTCCGTGATCTGTGGGCTAAACGGATTAAATGAAATTTGGACCACAGAGGTACCTAATTTTTATATCGGTGCTGGATATTGTGAAAAATGTACGCAAAAAAACCATTGCCTATCTATCTAAATCTATGATAATCTATAATCTAAGTTACAAAAATATATTGCATTTAAGACTTTAAGTTCGTACTTAAACATGCTGCATGTGAACCTACAATATAAAACCAAATCTCAAATGAACATAAACCCTGCAACTCTTGTCGACCTTACCTGACACAATGGTAACATTGGTAAAGTGAACCATTTTTTACAGTATGGGTGGTCAGCTTTATACTAACCTATAAGTCAAGGAAACTTATTGAAATACAATAAACGATCGATTTTAGGTAGTTATTAAATGAGATTTTGAATCTAGCAGCTGTGCCGTGACCTAGATTGGGCCGTGACGCACTAGGCAGCCAGGCCTAGTGCGTCACGGGCCTAACGGCACAGCTGCTTAGAAACGCCATCTCGCGGGCATATTTGGACGATGTACTCTGTAATAAAATGAATACGCACATTTAAAACTACCTAAAATCGCTCGTTTATTGTATTTCAATAAGTTTCCTTGACTTATAGGTTGGTATGACCACCCATACCGGTAAAATACATACATGCATACATACGAACGAACGGATGTACAGACGGACAGGTTCGAAAAATTAGGTTTTGTTACATTTCTATATCTCATTTCTTTTTTCGACGACGAATACAAGATTTTATAGCAGTTCGTAAACACTGTTCAGTAAAAATTAGAGCACCATTTTGAATGTCATTTTGAATAGACCTTAATTGAATTCGCGATGTTTACGTTTTCTTGAATCTTGCCGGTCGACAGTTATGGTACAAATTTAAACGGCGATACCCACGTGTATTAAACATTGATTTTATGTTATCGTTGAATGTGCCATGAATACTATATGAACAAGTCTACTTTTAACTGGCCAGCTACGAGTATAATCTATTTTTAATACTTTGTTTAATATTAATGTATCCTGTATGGTCCAATGTACTCTCATTGATTATAATGTTGTGGTTTTTAGGTTAAGGAGCTGGGGATCGTTGGAAACATTGAGTTATAATATAGGGGAGCGGAAACTAACATACTGAATTGATACATACTTGTTCCCACTTGCGTCCCTCTACTGTCAAACGTTGCAGTGGTGCCCCCAATGTATGGCGGCAACAATTACAAATATGACACATTAAATATCACAATAGTTATAATGAAATGAGTGATAAAATTAAAATATGAATATTCACCTTGAAAATATGAAATATTGACACCAATTTTGGGGATCACAATATTTATAATGCGTGTTATCTGTCTACTCTAGCTATTTCCGGTTTAAACGGCAGCCATTATTTGCAATGGTACCGACATACAAGATTTTTTTTTCGTTTTGCCGAGTTTTTTGTACATATGGCAAGGCAGCTGTGAAGTTCTTTGTCCTCTTTCTAACTAATGACCATTTTCGTAAGTAAGTTGAGACAGATATATATGTATGTCTATTTTCATTAAAATAATTTCTAGTCCACAGACAATATAAGTCAATGGTTGGAACTGATTGCCCGTGGGCCGTGCCTTGCTAAAGATGTATTGCAATATGTATCCTGTATGGTGCGATGTACTCTCATTGACTATAATGTTGTTGTTTTTTTAGGTTAAGGAGCTGGGGATCGTTGGAACTGATTGCCCGTGCCTTGCTAAAGACGTGGCAAAGATTTTTGATGTAAGTCATCTTCCTTTTACAATCTTTTACAGTGTTATTCACAAAATATTGTCGTTGTTATGGTCAAGGAGATAAGGCGTCAGCTTTGCAGAGGCTCTGGGCACCTCTAGCGGAATGGTGACAGAGTTACAGTTACACTCAAATTTGCATCATTGTTCGAATCCTGCCTGCGTCGTGTCCTATCGACAATAACTTTGATCCCGGTTAAATAGATGTCAATGGGTAGTTGTTTATTAATAATATGCGATTCAAATAATTTTTTTTTTTGATAATGTCACAATACCTGTTTCTGGCCAGGCAAAATAGATTAGTGAATTGCATTCCCCTTCAGAAATCTGTTTATAAAAAGAAACATTCGATCCATAGCTGTTCTGCGGATCATATTTTTTGTATGGTAAATCCACTGTAGGCTGCAGATGAGCCACGGCTTAGCTGCTTGAGAATAACACCGTTAGAATCTGTGCCCAATTTAGTCTTATGAGTGACATAAGAAGTGAACAATCTTTTTTGAAGCATTCGTTTTTAATCTCATATCGAACTATAGATAAGCGACTTTTAACTGAATGAATATTCCTCGACTTATAGGTTGGTATGAGGCTGACTACTCATGCTATAAAAAAATGGTTCACTTTGGCAATGTCACCCCTGTTTCAGCGAAGGTCGGCAAAAGCTGCAGGGTTTGTGTTCATTTGAGGTTTGGATTTTAATTTGCAAGTACAAACTTACACGTGTCTGTTTGTGGGCATGCATTTAATATGAACTTTAAATGTTATTAAATCTGTGCAACTAAGATTACAGATTATAGATAGAATACTACAAAACTATGAAAATTGTACTGTCTTAGCACAATTTGTCAATATAGCTACAAATTTAATTAAAATAATTGAGCACTCTAATAATGGATAACATCACCAAAAGTATTCTCTAAAGCTTCAATTAAAAATATCATTTTACCATCTGTGGATCGGCAGTTTAAAAATACATTTTTATTTTTAACGGAAAATAAAATTAAAAATAATGTTAGGTAGAACATTAAGTTAATGGTGAATGCTCGTGTGCTGTGTAGTCTATGACATGCAAGCCGGTTAATTTGTCAGGGTGTGGTAGGCGTGTTTTAATGATGCCTGGCAACACCACACATGCAAATGCAATGTTTGCGGCAATGCAGATGCACTCTGACTTACTGCATCGCATGCAAACTACACACACACACACACACACTACCTAAGATAATATACCCGTACAATACACAGCTTACCCACTACGCGTTATGATACTTAAATTCAAATGAAGAATGTTTTGCTTGGTGAATGTTAAAATATATATGCTGATAATGTAGAATCTGGATATTTTTATTTGTAAATTGTGGTTCCGAATCATCATATTATGCGACCCCTTTGGGAATAACGCAGACAAGAAGTTACACTACATGTGTAGCTTAGTTGTGTTGCGTTGAGTGGAGAAATATTAACATTCAATGTTAACTCTCAATTCACATCAACATGTAGGATAATGGTTAATTTTTTCACATGCTATGTGAAGGAGTACAAAAAATATTGCAATCTATATTTAAATCCCTTCAAATATCATGTTATTTAAAAATTACATTTTACCCAGAGTTTTATTTTATGAATTGCAGGTGTACTGGTCGTTGGGTGAGGAAGACGCTAAAATCCCAAGTCATTGGCCCTCCCAGCTGCAGACCTACTTCAACAAAGACTCTCCCATGAACGTGTCACTAAACGACCAGCAATACAGGACCTACATATCGGTAAATCAATCTTCTTCTTCGATGGCCCTAGAGCTCACTCCCCTTGGCCTCCATCAGCCTTCGCCTCCAACTCCTCCTGTCTACCGCTGCGGCTTTCCAGTCTGTCACCTGCAGTAGTTGGTTTGCATCCTTCCTCACCTCATCCTCCCATTACAGTCTAGGTCTGCCAATTCTCCTTTTCCCCACCTGGATGTCCCTCAAGGATCCCTTTTTGGTACCCGTGAAGACGGCATTCTTTGCACACGTCCAGCCCATCTTAGCCTGTTTAATTTAGCATGCACAGAGAGTCTGGGAGCCTCGTAGATGTTATATAGCTATTTGTTGGCCGGTTCGTAGTTCAGTGCTATCACTTCGGACTCTGAGTGGAAGATTGCGGGTTCGAATCCCGGCGGAGCACAAAAAATATACCACTTATATTTTCAAATTTGCTCTTTGCGGGGTTGAAAAATTCATAAACCTTTACCAATGACTGGTCACCAAAGGTTCATCCAGCCTTACAGCAACTGGGTCTTGCTTGAAAATTGGCGCTTTATTGCGACGACAACCAAACTCATAAAAAGTTTGATAGCTCAATTGGTAGAATGCTTGCATTCCATGCAGAGAGCAAGGGTTCGATTTCAAGGCTTACTCAGCCTTCACAAGAAATGAGAACCAGCCCCCCTCGGAGCTGGGAAACTCCCACTTCAACTGAAAGTGGTTGGTGTGAGGCCAGCCCCCTTACCCGTAAAAATAAATAGGTCCCGAATCGCCACATTCGACTCCTTCGGGGATAACGCAAGCAAAAAGTTACACTATATGTGTAGCTTAGTTTTGTTTGCGTTTTTTTTTTTAGTTAGCATTGTATCTTATTCTCCAGGGTTCATCATCATTCACTGGTTCCAAACAATACAAGCGGTAAATCAATACATTTGTATATTCCAAGCTGGAGCATCCTTGGATCACTGACCTTCATTCCTCAAGGTCCACATGTCCAACCAATAATGAATACTTTCAGAGTACCTGTAGGTAATCACTCATTTAACCCTAAAGTGTGCAGGCGGGTAAAATGTGGATTAAAAAAAAAGACTCCCTAGATTTCAGAGACTCTAGGGGCTATGACACTTGTTGTTGTGCCGCAAAGGTGTTTACGAGTTTGGTCGTCGTTACAAAGCGCCAAAACTCAAGCAAGACCCAATTGCTGTAACGCTGGATGGACCTTTTGATGACCGGTCTTTGGTAAAGGTTTATGAATTTTTCAATCCAGCGAAGAGCAAATTTAAAAATATTAATGGTATATTTTTTGTGCTCTGCCGAGATTCAAACCCACAACCTTCCATTTACGAGTCAGAAGTGTTACCACTGGACTACGGACCGGTATTCATATAGCCAGAACTATTCAGAAGCGAAAATGTTAAAAAAAAAATGTATGGGGTATTATCTGCTCCAAAGTTAACATTATTAAAAGTGAAACTGTCATTCACTTGAGGGTTAAATGCTGGGGATTGGTGAATATCTAATCCATTAGGGGAGTTATGTACACAAGGGCGTCGGCTGTCCAAAGTCATTATTGAAAGCTTAATTATTCAAATGAATATTTGTTTGTTACACGCGCGGGAAGCTCTCAGCGTCTTGTTGTGATGGTCAATGTGAATGGGCGAGGGATAGACAACCCATCACATAAAATCTACCACAATGAAAAAAACAGTTATCTTCTCTGTCATTGATTGTAGAGACATTAACTTTGTAAACTTTAATGTTCTATAATCTAAGATGCAAAGATATATTAACATTTAAAATTCATATTAAATGCATGCCCATAAACAGATATATTGTGTAAGCTCACGCTTACAATGCTGTGTGTGTACTTACAAATCAGAATCCAAAACTCAAATGAACATAAACTCTGCAACTTTTGCCGAGCTTCCCTGAAACAGGGGTGGTAAAGTGAACCATTATTTACAATATGGGTGGTCAGATGAATACCAGGGCTCTTGAGGTGTGATACACACCTCAAGTCATCCTAATATTATTATTATTAACCTGTAGTCAAGAATCTTTCTTTTGTAATTGGCGCTTTTTCCAGAGAAGACCAACCTCGCAGAGGGCTCTTGAGGTGTGATTCACACAAAACGGCGCTCACCAAATAAATCATCCAAATATTTATATAATTTTTTAAGTATTTATATGGCTATTTCCATATTGTACGAGTATGCAGGTACACACTGCGGTGGAATAAAATTGATTTATGACTGATTTATATATATATACTAGCAGACCAAACCGCGCTCTCGCACGGTTGGCTGCTAGGCCCTCCGGGCTGGTTAGTCTAGCTTCGCCATAATTTTTTGCCCTTATGTTCTTTATTTAATTGAATGCTTCGTTTTTTTTTCATGTTTTTCTATTAGTTATTTTCAAAATTAGTTTTTTATTTTTTTTATTTCCCGTTTCTATTGTTGTCATTTTTTGGTAAGGATGAATTTCATGTTATTTTATTTTAAAATTTTTTATTTCATGATTTTTTGTATTTTCTGTTTTTTTATGTCTCTAAGTTTTCATTAATTTTTGTTTTTTTTGTTTAATTTTAAAATTCATGTTCAAGTTTTGGTTTCATGTTTTTCGGTAATTCAAGTTTTGGTTTCATGTTTTTAGGTATTTTTTTTTTATTTTATTTTTTTTAAATATTTGATTACGTATTTCTTCATTTTTGTTGATGTTGTAAGTTTTTTTTAATGTTAGATTTCATGTTATTTTATTTCATATTTTTTTATTAATTTTTGATTTTGCGGTTTTTTTTTTCAATTTTAAAATTCATTTTTTTGTTCGTTTTTTTTCAAGTTTTTTTTTATTTTTGATTTCATGTTTTTCGATTATTAATTTGTTTTTTTTGTATTATTTGATTTCGTGTTTCTTTTTTTTTTTTTGTTAGTTTTTTTTAATGTTAGATTTCATGTTATTTTAATTAATTTTTTTTTTTAATTTTTGATTTCATGTTTTTCGATTACTTATTTTGTTTTTTTTTAACATTTGATTTCGTGTTTCTTTTTTTTTTTGTTTAAAGTTTTTTTTAATGTTAGATTTCATGTTATTTTATTTAATTTTTTTTATTAATTTTTGATTTTGCGTTTTTTATTTTAATTTTAAAATTCATTTTTTTTTTCGTTTTTTTTCCAGCTTTTTTTTATTAATTTTTGATTTCATGTTTTTCTACTAATTATTTTGTTTTTTTTTTTATATTTGATTTCGTATTTCTTTTTTTTTTTGTTTTAAGTTGTTTTTAATGTTAGATTTCATGTTATTTTATTTAATTTTTGTATTAAATTTTGATTTTGCGTTTTTTTCTGTGTTAAAAGTTTTTTTCTGTAACCCGAAATACTTTTTGATTTTTGTTTTTTTTTTTTTAAGTTGTGTATATTTTTTATTTTTGACCATTTTTGATTTTTTATTAAAAGGATTCTTTTACATTTTTTTTTTGGCATATAAATCCACTCTTTAAATTTTCCACGATTACATAGACGGTAATGTTATGTGATTGGCTGTTGGAGTATATAACATGTCAGTATATAGGTACATATTACATAAGAGATTTTGTGATTGGTCGATAGAAAATAACTTTTTAATTTTCCACCATTTTGTCGCGAAACCAACATTTCATTGGCTGTACAGTACATAAGGCATGTTGGTACAAAACAATAATGGATTTCATTGGTCAAAAGTATCCGCCTATTTACCTCACACAATGTATATAAAACAATAGCCTCAAGAAAGAAAATGACTTTGTGAAGAATTAGGTATTTTAATGTTTTGTTAGAAAAATATTGCCATTGAAAAAAAAAAACTTTCGAAAGTTGTTGACATAATTGAAACAAACTCAAAAATGTAAAAGTTAACCTCCAAAATTCAAAATGGACGCCAGCAGACCTCTTATTATTAGAGAAACCAAAAAAAATGTATCGCAGCTACTCTTAATCCTTCATGTATTTTGTTGTACTTTTGAAAATACTTAAGTCTCTTTATGTTTAAGTGGTATGCTCAATTTCATTGTTCCAACTTAATGCATGCGCCCGTTGTGCCAACTGAAAGATATTGTTTTGTATTTTTTTCTATGTAGGTATTTACAAACTTTGTTTGAAGAATTTACTTTTTGCGAAAAAGTTTCTTCGAAAAGTTGTTTAAATAACTAAGAGACATGACTGTTTCGAATATCAAGCCTGTAAATTTAAAATGGCCGCCAGCGGCAAGATTTCAATTTTCAGTCTGTATCGCAGGTATGCGAAATATGCACGTGACGTCATCTGGACCCTAACAGTTGTTTAGCCACTAACACTTTATGGGGGTGTGCAAAATTTCAGCATCGTGCTGTGAACGGTCTAGGCGCCTATAATGGTACAAATATACAAACAAAGGGACAAACAAACAGACAAACAGACAAACAAACAACAAAAATTCTGGATATGAGGTTTAGTTCAGTCCGTCAATAGAAACACTTTGTAGAAAAACATTTTTGCAAATTCGAAAAAAACAGACGCAAATACCCCCTAGATTTTTATATAATAGACTAGCAGACCAAACCGCGCTCTCGCACGGTTGGCTGCTAGGCCCTACGGGCAGTTTAAGCTCCGGCTTCGCCAGCACACTTTACCCTTGCTTTGATTTTTAAAAGATACATGAGAACTGACCAACAATAACAACAAAAAGTGGACAATTTTATGGTAGAATCCCAGGCCTGATCGTGCTACTTCCTATTGTTGTGCAGGTGCTGAAGTCTTTATCCTGTTTTTTATTTCTGCTCTTTAATTTTCTGGTGATGGTTTATAATGATGCTCAACCCATTCATTATCATTTAAGTGTATAACTTGTCTTTTTCTGCCCTTTTTTCGTTTTGCTGGTAATAGTATCTTAAGCGTACCTGTGTTGCTAGCAATTGTCTTATAGTGGCATGAAACATGACTGCGTTTGCTATACGGCATTGTTTTGTTGGTACTGGTGCTTTTGTTTTTAGATTGTTCCAGCTGCTCTTATTGTCATGAAATGCCTTCAAACTGCTCGTCCTGCTCTGAATTATCTTTTGACATCTTAAAACTGCTTGTGATACTTTTCACGATATTTTAGTGTCTGATACTGCTTGGTACCTGAAGATACCTCAAAATGCCTTAACTCACAATCTACAAAAAATCTAAGTATGGGAAAACGTTCGACCCATCGACAAAACTCTAAGAAAAAAATGACTTTTGAAAATTAAAAAAAATAAACTTTTTAACTTTTTTTATTTTTATATATAAGACACTTTGTATGAAATTTTACTTTTTAAATATTTGTTCAAAGAAATTTGCCGTAAAAAAAAAGTTTCTTCCAACATTTATGGGGTTTACTAAAATGCATTTAAAATTAGAGTTTGAGGCCTAGACATTCAAAATGGCCGCCTGCAGAGCAATGTTTTTTTTTAGTTGGTATGGCAGGTATGCAAAATATATACTTGGCGGGATTGTCCTATTACATATCATTACATTTCGCTAAATTATAATTGTTTGTGTAGCATCAAATCAGTTGATTTTTTTACTTATAAATTTGACTTTTTTGTGAAAATCAGGTTTTTCAAAATTTTGTTTGGAAAAAATTGTCATTGAAAAAAGTTTTCTTTAAAAAAATGTTGACATAAGCAAAACCAAATTGTTAATTGAGGAAAAACCTTCAGACTTGTAAAATGAACGCCAGGAGAATGTTAAATATTGAAGAAACCAAAAAAAATGTATCGCAGCTACTCTTAATCCTTCATGTATTTCGTTGTTCTTTTAAAAATATTTAAGTCTGTTTATGTTTAGATAGCATGCCTAATTTCAATGTTCCAACTTTATGCATGCGCCCGTTGTGCCACCTGAAAGTTATTATTTTTTATTTTTTTCTATGTAGGTATTTACAAATTTAGTTTGAAGAATTTACTTTTTGCGAAAAAGTTTCTTCCAAAAGTTGTTAAAATAACTGAGAGGCATGACCGTTTCGAATATCAAGTCTGTAAATTCAAAATGGCCGCCAGCGGCAAGATTTCAATTTTCTGTCTGTATTGCAGGTATGCGAAATATGCACGTGACCTCATCCGGACCCTGACAGTTGTTTAGCCACTAACACTTTATGGGGGTGTGCAAAATTTCAGCATCGTGCTGCGAACGGTCTGGGCGCCTATAATGGTACAAATATACAAACACACAAACAAACAAACAAACAAACAAACAAACAAACAAACAAACACCAAAAATTCTGGAATTGAGCGTTAGTTCAGTTTATCAAGAGGAACAGTTTTTAGAAAAACATTTTTGCAAATTCGAAAAAAACAGACGCAAATACCCCCTAGATTTTTATATATAAGATATGTATTTTTTTTTATTGTAGCAAAATAATGCTAATTTAAACAATTAGATATCAAGTCAAAACAAAAACAGTTATGTCAGAGGCGCTGTGCAAGTAGGAACCTGACAGCCTTCTCCTTAAATTTGATTACGTCACTAGTTTGCTTGATTTCCGCTGGTACTTTATTATATTCATCAAATCCTCTGTGCAGAACTCCTCTGTCATATTTCACTGTTCTTACTTTTAACTTTCTTAAATCATTTTTCCCTCTAGTATCATAGCTATTGAAACTGCATAAGCTGGTAGATGATTCTAGCTTTACATACAGTGGGTTGATTTATGCAAGAAAATCGAGTGCAGATTCTGTGCAATTTATTTCCTATCCTTGCGTACATCTTTCAATTCATTCATATCCATCACCTTCTTCATATATTTCCTTCTTTTGTATCATCAATAATTTGTATAAAATGGGCTTCCACCGTGTGAACCACCAAACCCTAAAAAATATTAATTAATGTTCACACATCTTTCTAACTTAGGTTGATGCAATGCAGAGATTTTATTTCACCAAATGTTCCTTCATATAAAGCAACACATAATATACACCTGAAAAAGAACAACATTTGCATAATAATCCTGTGGTATGATTCGCAATGTTTGTTACACCTGCAGTGTTGGTACTGGCCATTGATTTTCCCCATGTTGGTAGTTTGAGGGGTGAAGTGGGGAGTGGGGGGATGTGGCAGTGGGATGAGGAGGGAGACTATTGATTATATTTCCAGTGCTCCTTGTTTCACCACGCCAACACTCTGTAATTGTGTGTATCACCAATTATTACCATTTTCACTTTTCCTTTCATGACGTCTTTGCTTTCCAGGAAAATATGATTGAATCATTCTGTTTGAATTGATAAAAATAAAGCAATTTTATTTACAGATTACAATTATTGTAATAATAATAACAAAAGCATGATTTATTTGGTGAGCGCTGTTTTTGTGTGAGTCACACCTCAAGCGCCCTCTTGATTGTATTGTAATGAAGTTTTCTCACGTGATTTTTTTTTTTCAATAAATCAAGACCCATTTTTTTATCAGGTTTCTAAGAAAGCAGATATATATATTTTTTTTTTTAAGAAATCCTGTGCGGGAGACTCCCTAGATTCTAAAGACTCTAGGGGTCTATGACACTTGTTGTAGTGCCGCAGAGGTGTACGAGCTTGGTCGTCGCTACAAAGCGCCAATACTCAAGCAAGACCCAGTTGCTGTAAGGCTGGATGGACCTTTGGTGACCGGTCATTGGTAAAGGTTTATGAATTTTTCAACCCAGCGAAGAGCACATTCGAAATATAAATGGTATATTTTTGTGCTCCGCTGGGATCCGAATCCACAACCTTCCATTTACGAGTCCGAAGTGTTGCCACTACGGACTACGGACCGGTCCAAGATATTATGTTGATGAATCACTTTTATCTTTCTTTCATTTGACTTTTTTCATTGGCCCCGTATTGTGACATTGTCACTCCAAGGGCACCCTACTTCTTGTTCTTTTGGTGCCACTTCTATTGAGGATCGGCGATCGTCATGACTATTTTGACCTTGGATGCTGCAGCTCGAAACAGTGACTTTTCGTCATGAGACAATAACAAGTTCGTCCACCGCCTGCGTCGTGTCCTATCGACAGTAGCTCTGACCGTAGTTCATCAGATCTCATTGGGTAATTGTTAGTTAATAATTCAATAAAATAATGAATTATTGATTAATAATTTGAATACCTGTTTCTGGCCAGGCAAAATATGTTGGTGTATTGCATTTCTCTTCATAAATCTTATTTTTTATCGAAAAAAAAACATATGAAACCTATTAAAGATTTTAAATTATGATTGTGGTCGTTGGAAATTTTTTGGAATGAAAAAAAAAATAAAGGATGTTACTGACCGTGGAAAGAGAAGAACAATTTTTTGTGCAATAAAAAAGTTACGAATTTCAAATCAAAATTTTGTAAATTTAATTAAATCAACATCACAATCAACCCCAGCACAATCTACAGTCCACAAACCAATATTGAAAAAAAACACCAAGAAGCCAAAACTCTCAACAGTCATATCCGACGTCTTCAGGAGGAGTGTGTCTTCTACGAGGAAGAAACACAAACTGAAAAAAATGTTCGTGTTTCTTCCTTGTAGAAGACACACGCCTCCTGAAGAAGTCGGATATGACTCTGACGAAACGTAGAGAAATTTTTTCTTCTCTTTCCACGGTCAGTAACATCCATTTTATTTTTTTCATTCCAAAAAATATGTAACCTAAATTTTTTGGATGGTAGATAGCAGAGCCCCTTCAAACTAAGTTGACATGAATAGAACCTTACCACACTGAGTGCAAGTCTGCTCGTTACTTCTATACATATGCACCCTCAGATTAAATAGTTTAATCATGTTTCAGAGCTCGCCGCATCCTTTGAGTCCTGCAGGCAGAACAGACGACATAGACGCCATCGTGGATGTGATGAGAGAAGCAGAGAAGTTCATCTACATCGCAGTCATGGATTACTTCCCCCTCACTCTCTACACTGCAAAGAAAAAGTACAGCATGCATTCCATTCCCATAACATATAACTATACAAGTATCATTATCATCCAGCTTACCAGGAAAGTCCAGTCAATATTTCAGTTGGTAGAATGCTTGCTGGGGTTCGATCCGTACCGAGGGTGTCAGAAATGATTTCCCGTTTTGCTGTTTACTTCATACCGGCAAGGTAAAATACTCAGCCTTCACAAGAAATGAAAACCAGCCCTCTCAGGAGCTGGAAAATCCCCGATTCAACTAATTTTGTTGGCGCAAGGCCGACTTCTTTACATGTAAAAATAAGTAGGTCCCGATTCCCTACATTTTTTTTCAAACAGTTTTTATTTATTTACGAATAAAATATACTTAACATAATTTGCAGAATAGCATAGAAAAAAACCAAAGAAGAAAAGAAATCCAAAAAAAAAAAACATGCGACCCCTTTGAAAATAATGCAGCAAGAAGTTACACTATGTGTGTAGCTTAATTGTGCTTTTTTGCATTAGGTAATCAAATAACAAATGAAAAGCAGCGAAAACATTCACACTGACAGTCACGAAATGTCTCTAAAACAAAAAATAGTAAATTACGGAGGATACAAACAATGCTTTTGCCACCCTTGAGGTGTTCCTGGACCATTAAATGGCGCCAGAGGAAATAAATAATCCCTCATCATTATCATCAAAGCTGATCCATAGATCATTGTTTCTTTGTAAGGAAAATTGGGCTTAGTTGGAAGATGCACCATAGATTTGTTGTGTGTGAATAGCATTGAAAGTGATTATACATATTATTTGTGTGTGGTTGCAGCTACTGGCCGATCATAGACAACGCCATAAGGAGCGCCGCTCTAGACAACAAGGTGCAAGTGAGGATGCTGATCAGCTACTGGAACCACTCCCGCCCCTCTGAGGATTACTTCCTGCGGTCACTGACTGCCCTTACCAAGTCAGAGAAGGGAGTCGACGTTAGAGTCGTAAGATATACACTTATTTCTTTATGGTATATACTTTTTATAAAACATATTTGTGAAGAGGAATGCAATTCGCCAACCTCTTCTTGTCTGGCTAATCTAATCTAATCTGAGTTGCAAAGATATGTAACATTGGAGATTCACATTACATGAATTTTCACAAGCAGACACGTATGAGTTCCCGCTTAAACATGCCGCATGCGGACTTACTATACAAAAACCCAAATCTGAAATGAACATACACCCTGCAACTCTTGCCAACCTTCCCTGGAACAGGGGTGACATTGGCAAAGTGAACCATTTTCTACAGCATGGGTGGTCAGCCGCATACCAACCTATAAGTCAAGGAATTCATCGCTGTGATATATTGGAGTTTTAGCTTCCTTATGCCTTAAGGCTTGTTCGCACAAGGCCACTGTTTTAGTCGAGTACCGAGTAATTTAGTGGTGGGCGGGGCCACAGAGTATGTAGGTTTATAGAGAGCGGTCTTAGAACAACAAAAATGTAACCAAGAAGTATTATTTTTATATGAAACGATGGATAGCGCCAGTTATGATAGTTTAGTATTGTCTAGACTCGTAGGGTAGTTACTGGCGCTATCTATCGTTTCATATAAAAATAATACTTCTTGGTTACATTTTTTTGTTGTTCTAAGACCGCTCACTATAAACCTACATACTCTGTGGCCCCGCCCACCACTAAATTACTCGGTACTGGACTAAAACAGTGGCCTTGTGCGAACAAGCCTTTACTGCCAGCCCTCCAGTCTCAAGCGCTTCTGTTCTTGGGTGACGGTGAGCTCTTCAAAGGTGATCACAAATGACTTTCTTGACTAAAGTCTGGAGGTTGTGAGGTTGTAGGCACATGCCCATACAAGGGGTGCCTCCTCGGCTGCAACTTGCCTTCGGATTACCAGTGGGGCGTTTCCCTTTATACCCATAATACTTCCATAACCAATTGCTTTCTTTTTCAGAAACGTTTCGTAGTTCCTGCTACGGCAGACCAAAAGAAGATTCCATTCGCTCGTGTCAACCACAACAAATATATGGTGACGGACAAAACAGCCTACATCGGGACTTCCAACTGGTCAGGAGACTACTTCATAGATACTGCCGGGGTCGCCATAGTGATGGAAGAAGCAGGCGTAACAACTAATGCTACGGAAATCGGCATACGGCAACAATTGCAAGATGTGTTTGAACGAGATTGGAACTCTTTCTATGCGATAGATCTCAAAGAGTGACTTGTGAACTTAAAACAATAATTAACCGTTTCAAATGACTTGATATTGAATGGATTTTCAGTGATTTCCCTTTTAATTGGAGTCAGAACATGAAAAATTGTGATGTCATCCCGCTGGGCATTGATGGCGACGGAGAGTTGCTTTCCAGGATCTGTTGCCGTGGTCTTTATTAACTGGAGCTTCCGGGCGTTTCACCCATGTCTGCGATGAGTTACTTCAGTGTGAAGATGTGATGATAATGATGTTGCACTTACTTAGATAACAATTTCATCAACATCTTTATGCTGAAGAAGCTCATCGCAAACATGAGTGAAATGTGTATTAGCTCCAGCTCCGATATACATCATCAGATCCTCGAAAGAAACTCTTCAGAGTCAATAAAATAGTATTCTGAATTGTGGATTCTAGTAACCTAGGCCTCACTGACATCACTACGCTGAGAGAAATTTGGAATGTTCCGACTCCATTAATGTGTAAACTACATAATTGCATAATATCCAGTTCAAAGATTGCCTTACTACTTTTAAAATAGTGAGTATGTATGCATAATCATTATTACATAATATAATATAAGACTTTGCTTTTGCAAGAAGGTTGTTTTTATAATCAGCAATGTTAACAGATTCATAATTAGATAATAAGTAAACTGAAGGGGTTCATAGGAAATAAATTTACTGACAATATGACATGCTGAAGTGAGGTCTGCACATGAATTGACATAGATAATATTGTGTCAGGTTGCTAGGGAAAAGGCAGACAGATATTTTGTTATTGGTTGCTAAGAAACGCAGTCCCGTACAAGACTGACGTTTGCTCACTGAAAAAATGTTCGACCCTCGTTAATGTATATGAAATGTGGAGTCAATAAGGCAATCTATTATTTTTTTATGAAGTATGAAAAAAATTGTGTGAGTATCAAGGACGAACAAAGAGCGATGAAAACAAGTGAAATCATTCATCCTTGATCGTCATACAACAAGGGTGTCTCCTGAAGACGTTGGCTATTAAGTCAAAATAACATTAAAAATAATGTAAGTTCTACAACATTTTTTTAAATGTGGGAAAAAATCAATTAATTTTAATTTGTATACATATCAAATGGCCGTATTTCCAGATTAAATTCTAAATTTAAATCTAAGCTGCAAAGATATGTATCATTTGAGATTCATATTAAATGCATTCCCACAAGCAGACATGCATAATTTCGCGCTTACACATGCTGCATGTGGACCTACAATATAAAAACCCCAATCTCAAATGAACATAAGCCCTGCAACTCTTGCCGACTTTCCCTGAAGCAGGGGTGTCATTGGCAAAGTGAACCATTTTTTACAGTATGGGTGGTCAGCCGCATACCAACCTATCAGTCAAGGAGTCCGCATACCAACCTATCAGTCAAGGAGTAAAATTAATGCGAATAAATTGTTTTCCTTTTATGAATCCCTTCATTTATTGTTGGTGTGTTGTATCTAGGGTTACAAGATCAGTCATTTAACCCTTGGGACGCCGGAACGCAGATCTGCGCTGTCCCCGTAGAGCGCCGGAACGCAGATCTGCGCTCGAAGGACATATCGCGATTTTTATTTTTTTTCTTTAGTTTTTGTGTAGCAATAAGACTGAAAATCGCTCAACATGTTCCTATTGGGTGAAGCCATCAACTAATCAAATCACGGCATTCATTTCGGTTATGAAGGGCTTGTGGAAAATATTCAAAAGTTCGAAAGTTTTCGCCGTGAGTGGACGTGCATTGGACCTCAAAGTTTACGGATTATAAATACATCATTTGAAAAACGTAAGTAAAGTCTATATTTTCTATATTTAGATCATTATCCTAATAGCATTGAATAAAAATATTACGAATAAGTAAGTAAAATCATTTGATAAATCAACATAAACTTTGATACTGACTGTTAGTCAGAGCAACGGTACTTTTGAATATTTTATTTCTTCATATTCTTATTCTACCGTGAATATGTTTTATACACAGTTTTGAAGATAATTTTGTAAGCATTTCGTTGAAATACAACAATAGAAGCAAGCTAGAGTATTTTTTTCTAAATTCTTGTCGAAACTTGTAGGTAGCCGTCAGAGCGCAGATCTGCGCTTCCGGCCGAGCGGTTTAGGTACAGGCTGGTTCGAAACATTTTGACCCTTGTATGCCCAAACGTATTTCCGTCAAATATTTGTTAAGTAATGCATTAAAAATTAGTAAGTGGTAAAATATGACACAGTGTGCACAAAGCCAAAAGTAAGTTTTATACAGACTAGATCTGTTCTGAAATTGTGTTTTTATTATTTCGTCTTTTTTTTCTATTGCACTCGAAAGAGGCATAAATTAAATTACGTTTGAGGGTGAATTTCGTATGTATTTCGTCTTTTTAGATTTTCTTAAAATTTTTTTTTACCTGCTTTTCACCTGCACTTTAGAGAAGCAAAAAAGAAATTTAATGTTGGCGTGAAATTTGTACAGACCAAGTCTTTAGTGTTTCTTAAATTGTGGTGTTTTTTTTTTATTTATTTTTCTTTTTTTTTTCACTTTTTCCAAAGAGGCTGAAATTAAATCATGTGTAAGCGTGAATTTCGTATATAGGTTGTAGATACTAGATCTATTCAGACTTTCTTAAATTGTGTTTTATTTTATTATTTCCCTTTTCTCACTTGCAAATGAAGATTATTTTTGTTATTGTTAAAATAATAAGAAGCAAAGATATTTTAGTAGTAAAGATATTTAAATGAAATAAAAACGACTGCACAGAAAACAAGACAGCATCTCATATTATTTTGCATAATAAAAAAAATGCTTTGCTATTTTTGAAAAAAAAAAACAATTTAAAACATTAATATTTCCTATCCACACTGTACACACTCCCAAGTACACAAAAAAATGAAGGTTTTGTTTACACAAAGATGCACCCCTAGTTGTAAACATCCACCTACCTGCTATTATTCTCCTAGCTTTTGGCCTACGTGACAACCCAAATGTACACCTGCTGCAGGTAGGTACAGGTTCTTGACATGGGATGACTCATCATGGTTTGTAAAATTTTTGTAAAATAAATTAGGAAAAGAATATTCCTTATAAACAATATACAAACTTTTTATTATAAAGAATTATAGCTTGCCTTAACTTTTCTCATATTCTATCTCAAACACCCAGTACAGGTCACGTGCGCGGACAATAATGTGGCCTTGAAAATACTCCAAAAAATGACAATAGTAAAACTCGTTTTTTTTCATTTTTCTTCATCAGCCAAAATCATTTTATTATGTAATCAAGTTCACAATATATCTAAGGATATGATAAATCCAGAAAAACTTAAATTCAAGTCACTGCTTTTATATTACAGGACTTTTTCCAAAGTACTATGATTTTTTTCCGATTCATAAGAGATAATGCCTTGTAGTAAATATACGACTGATGCTGTTTTTGTAAATTATATACCAATAAAAGCATTATTTCACTAGCTTTTAAAATCAATAATCCAAAATGAGGTAAGTTTTATATCTTTCGAGATATTTGATATCAAACACATGACCTGTGTTGCTGCATTACTGCTGCAAATGGCTGGCACACAGAGGTAACAAGATTTCGCCACTAGGGGCGCTCCAAGGGTTAAGGTTCCATGAAGCAATAATTCTAATTTCACATGTTTTGTAAATAAGTAGAGCTCCTTCCTAAATTAATGAAAAGCATATTTAATGTTTCATAAACCAAGAAATGAAAAAACAAAATAATCATAATTGTGACTGATCTATTTAAATGTTGTTGTCCTCTAAGTAGTTGCACCTTTATGTATCTTGCATATTTCAATATATTGGATACTTACGATGTCTGCTTACATAGTATTTTGACACAAAAAAAAGCGCAAGACGAGCCTCGAGTTATAAGTGGTTTCAGGGAGGTTGTGCTATAAATGAAGGAGTATTTTGTTAAAGAAAAACATAATGATGCCCATTATTTTATCAGTTGGCATCCCTGAATATCACAACAGCTCCCTTCCTGAAATATAATTTGTGTTAATTGCAATTCGTTTAACACTGTCTTTTTGATACTTTTTGGTTTTTGAATAACAGTAGAAGATGAGTACATTAATAAACTTTTTTCTTGATGTCCCTACAGTTCATATCTCCCCTTGGCCTCCAACTCCTCCTGTCTACCGCTGCAGCTTTCCAGTCACCTGCAGTAGTTGGTTTGCGTCCTTCTTCACCTCATCCTCCCATCTCAACCTAGGTCTGTCAACTCTCCTTTTCCCACCCGGATGTCCCTCAAGGATCCTTTTTGGAACCCGTAAAGACGGCATTCTTCTTTGTTTATAAAAATGAATGTTGAAATGTCAACTTACATCAATATTGTGATATCAGTCAATTTTTAGATCTCAAAGGAAAACATGGCTTATATTGTTGATTTTTTTTTTTTTACTTAAGCTCAAAAGTCGTAATAATTATTGTCCTTTTAGATTTTTAAGTGGAAATAAAATGGTTTTGTAAAATGAACTTTCATTTAAATTATGTTCCTTTCTTTGTCATGCGTTTTGAAAATCAGGTTTGGCTGTAGCGGCTCCAAGATATTTTTTCAACGGAGCGTAAAGAATGAAACATTTAGGTTATAATAAAAGTTTTTATTTGTACTCAAAGACTATCAATATTAATTACCAACATTTAAATGAAAAAATCTTCTTAAATCTATTAATAGGTACTTAAATATATTTTTTTCAAACACAATATATTATTTATCCTTGCTTACACATTTTCCTTGAGAGGGATGAAATATTATAAAATACATAGAGCTCAAATATTACACAGGATTGACTCTTTGTTAATGTAATTTACACTTTTTTTGTATTTTTTTCTTTTAGTATAAAAAATAGTCATCTCAGTTTATGGAGTTTTCCAAATGAACATAATATTACATTTATTTTTTTGTCTCAAGTCAATTTTTATAATACATCAAGACCACAACATAAAGTTTAAACTTATACAAATCAAATAGAGACCAACAATCTTACAAATAGACAGCTTATTGTTACAACTAAGTTATCGTCTTATAAAGTAGTCACCATACTTTATTATTTGGAAAAACTAATACAAATTAACTATTTAATATTCTTTCATCTCTAACATACAGTGCGTTTGCCAAATAATACAGTTTCAATTGAAATGTTAGAATGAGATTTCTAATGTGTATTTTCACTTTATCATTGCCTAACTTCAAACAAGTCAACCGTACATTTTATTTTGGAAAAACATAAATGTAAATTTAGATTCGTCATTCATTTTCAATCATTCATTCATCTCTTTTATTTACGGGAAACATGTCAAATAATGGAGTTTAAAGCCTGAAGGTTTTTGATGATTTTTTACATGATCCCTGTCTGCCTAAAAAGAAGTCACCATACCTTTTATGTTTTGGTAAAATATATTTAAATTTGTCATTCATTTTCAATCACTCTTCATCTCTCTCTAGACGGGAAATATGTCAAAGAATGGAGTTTAAACAGAAATGGTGCGATGAAGGTTTGCGATGTATTGTATCTTTAACCCTGCGTGGTGCTGTCTTCCACGAAGTCTCTGGCCTCCTCTCGTGTGACGCACTCCACGTGAGACACCTTGTTCCGGAACTTAACTCCGTAGAACTTGTGCGCGTGCTCGAGGAGTTCGGGTCTGAAGGTCGTGGTGATGAACTGGGCGGAGCTGCTCAGCTCGTGGATCATGTCGGCGATGGCTCGACGATGCTGGGCGTCTAGGGCCTGAGAAATCATGCAACAAATTAGTGTGTAATGCATTGGAGTAACTTAATGTGGGGGAGTGAAATCTACCCAAGTAGACACTATTTCTGTTTCAACCTTACTCAACACAAATTTTTCTTAGTTAGAAAGAGAGAAAAGATGCTCAGAGTGTGACTTCATTGTTAACAGGCAAGTGTGACATATGCTGGATTTTTTTTCTGCGCCGTTGACATTTCTCAAATTGAGCAGAAATTGTGAGCACACATTTCAATGGTTTTGTTTGGTGAATCTGTCAATTTTTAAAGAAAAATGGCATGTGTAATTATTGGCTGTCAAAACACAATACGGAGAAAGCAAGAAAACATAGGATTTCCCATGATTATTACAGTGGAGCCGCTGAGAGAATGAATGACAGTTAAAAAAATATGTTGTTTTTTAATTTCTTTAACTATCCATTTGACCCAAAATTATAACAAATATTTCTATTTAACATGATGATTTATTTTTAAAGATAATTATGCATTAGAATGGCATTTTTTATTCGGTTTAAAATTATTGTAAATTCTTCAAAGTTACATCGTTCATACTATTACGATCTGTCAGAAATTCATTCTCTCAGTGGCTCCACTGTAGGTATTTTATTGTTTGACAGGTCAGGCTGACGTTTGTCTCATAGTATGTTTCAATACCGTAAACTAGTTGCTGCCCCACTAATATTATACCTTGATGTAAGAAATGATTCAGATGCTTTTGCCACTTCTAAAAAATATTGACAACCATCAATCATCCTGTTGCAAGCTCAGTTAGTAGAGCACTTGCGTTCAATGCTAGACGGCTAGGGCTCGATCCCCACCAAACATGTCAGAAATTATTTCAAACCCAAACCGAAAATAAAAATACCAGCAACTACTAAGCCTTTACAAAAATGAAAACTTGTTTGGGACCGCACTTCAAGTTAAATGATTGACGTAAGGTCCGCCCCTTTAACTGTGAAAAAAAAACAGGTTCCACCGCCACATTTTTGCGTAGTAGAATTTGCAACCGAATTTCAACCATCTTTAAAAAAAAAGGTGAACAAAATTTAAATGAGACGTGATTAAAACAAGCCTCATTATTTTTCATGTTTATTTTGGTAGTTGCATGTTTTGTTTGGTAATTAAATGGAAATGTAAACAAATCTAGGGGCAATTTAAATAATTTCACCACAGCATTCAACACGCAAAGGTCCAACACCCAATTTGCATTAAATTAACACCTCAAGCGCCGTAACGCAGATCCGCGCTCATAGTACTAAATGCAATTTTTTTCATTTTTCTTTAGTTTTTACACAGCAATAAGATCGAAAATTGCATGAAGTACTGCTATTGGGTAGAACTATCCACGAATAAATTCAAAGCATTCATTTTTGTTTGTAGGTATTTAAAATATAATATTTAAGTTGACCTTGAAAACCGACTCTTGAAAAAGCCGAATTCCACAATTTGTTGACATGAGAACACTAACACACTTAAAATAAAATCTTTGTGTAAATAAAAAGGGTCAAAATGTATTTGATTTCGTGCCTAGGCATACTAATGAGGTATTTGTGAAATAGCTGAGCATCCACGGTCTCACCGAGTCAGGTCTCTAATTTTGAAAATCCAAGACCCAAACTCAGGCCCGCCGCACGGAGTCAGGATGAGATGGGAGTCACAGGACTTACGACCTGTCTCTGGTTGGTTAAGGATCCTTTCGTCATGACAACGTTCCCAATTCCTCCCAACTCATCCTTCCTTCCAATATGTAAGTCCGATTAACTACATTGCATTACTATTTTTAGATCTTTTTTCCGTAATCTAAATTATGATGGATAGATAAGATATGAATTTCACAAAAGTTTTTTAGGCACTGAAAAAACTTTATTTCACTGTTTTTTGAGATAAAAAAAACCCACAGGAGATATGTTTTGTATCTTTGGAGATATTTAATATAAAAAAAAACCACGAGTTGGGTGTCTGAATTAGGCAGAAAATCGCTGGCGCTTCAGAGGTTAATGCTTTCACAGAAGGGTAAAAAATGTTTATTTATCTTGTAAAGTAAACATATAATTAATTGCTTGTAAAACAATCATAATAGTGTATTTATGTAAAGTAGCCATTTAAGGAATTTTCCCTCAGTTAAATATTTTTCAAGTAATTATTTATGGGGGTGGCCAGCGGTTTAAATACTTATAACAAAAAGCTTTGACCTTTTTTAGCGTAATAAATGGAAGCATTTGATAATAAAACATTAGATAGCACATAATAAACAACAGCCCCCTCGGGAGCTGGGAAACCCCCACTTCAAGTGAATTTTAAAAGGTTATTAGGTTCCAGATGCCACCTCTTCAGGGAAAATGCGGCAACAAGTTGTACTATATGTGCAGCTTAGTTGCGTTAACATGATGATTTAAAATAACAAAATATGATTGTTGTTACCTGATCTATCTCGTCAAACAAGTAGAAGGGAGCGGGATCACACTTCTGTATGGCGAAGATGAGAGCGAGCGCCACCAGGGACTTCTGCCCGCCGGACAGCTGGTTCATCTCCCGCATCTCTGCGTCGCCGCCGGTGAAGGACACCTTGATGCCCACGCCTATGAACTGCTCGGCGTTAGCTTGCTGCATCATCAGGAATAACAAACGCTTAGTTTTTTTTTTCTTTTCAAGAGGATGACCTAACTAATATTATGCTTGATTAGACATAGCATCAATATAAGCAACATCTTTGAAGGAAAAAGAAGACAAAACAAGAGGTCACCTGTGAACTTTATACTAATAGGCATTAAAGAGGCTCATGGATGTCTTCCTCTTGTTCGCAACTCAAGAGCATGGCAAACAGCAGAGACAGATGCTTGTCACAATGACACTGACCTCAGAAAACCTATAATCTACGTTGCAAAGATATACTAGCATCACGTGTAAGTTCGCGCTTACAAATACTGCATGCGTACTTATAAATTAAAATCCGAACCTCAAATGAACATAAACCCTGCAACTTTTGTCGACCTTTCCTGAAACAGGGGTGACATGCAGAGTGAAACATTTTTTACAGCATGGGTGGTCAGCCTCATACCAACCTAGAAGTCAAGGAATGGTAAACTAAACTAGAAAAAAAGGAATACAGATGAGGAATAGAAGATGGGATGATGAGAATGAGTGTAGTGTTACCTCGGGTCGTATTTCCACACCGTCTTCGTTGGCGGTCTTCATGATGAGGCTGCCGCGACCTTGGGGCACCAACTTCTTGAACACTTCAGTGAAATTCTTGCTGACTTGCTTAAAAGTCAGCTGGATGGCTTCCAGCTTCCTGTTCTCCAGCGTGTAGATCAGCTCACGGATCTTCTCTCCACTGAAATAGCAATTGATGAAGAATATTTTAAATGTGCAGCATAAATGTGATGCCACCTGGCAATACCAGAGGGCTATGGTTAGAATTCCGCTAAAGGCGTCACTAATGGTTTCCTTTCAGTGTTAAGTTAAAACCCAAAAACTGTAGAATCAGCAAATATTTCTGTTTTAACAAGAAATGAGAGCCTGCCCCCCAGAGCAGGGAGAGTCCCACTTAAATTGAAGTGGTTTGTGTAAGGCCAGCTCTCTTACCTGTGAAAGAAAAGGACAACGCAGTAAGAAGTAGCACTATATGCACAACTTGCGTTGTTTTTTGGTGACCTGGGATGTAAGGGAAATTGAGCATGACACAAAATAAAGACAAATATGTCAATTTTCAATAACAATGTCATTAACCCTTTAACTGCAGGTGACACGCATAGGCGTCAAGTGTAAACTTGCATACAGTGCGACTGTCAATCATAGACGTCATCCAACTTTGAACTTATCCCTGACATCTGTGTTAAAGAATTCAAAAGTCTGCAAGTGAAATGTGCTAAACCTTTGTGATTTATGTTTTTAAATAACTAATACATGTGACTGTGCACATAGTTTGTTCACAAGTGTCGTCAATCACCTAAGGTTACTCCATGCTGGGGGTATAAATATACAGTCAGAATATTCAGAAGTGAAAAGGTTAAAAGTAGAAAAAAATAAGAGTATTGCGAAGTCTTACCCAACATCCAGTTCCTCTTTGCGCTTGTACAGCTTTTCCTTTTGCTCGGAGAAGCTTAAGAACTGATCTAAGGCTTTCTTGTTCACGTGGTTGTATTTCTTCAGATGCTGATTCGCCTTTTCTAATTCTTTGAAAAGCTACAAATACAAAATCAGGGTTAGTTGATTATTAAAAACAACACTAACTTCCACCAAATCTTACTTCACTTTTCTTAGATTTCACTGTCGCTTTATGCCCATAATTCCAATACATTCTAAGCTCAAATGTGGTACCTAAGGCCCGTATTTTCAACGTTAGCTTATGTGACTTTAAACTGATGAAAAAACTACCCACACGATTAATATAAGTGTGTTTTTTTCATCCAATACAAAATCAGTAAGCTAATGTTGGAAATACCGGGCCTAAGTAAGGGTTAGTAGGATTTCAGAATAATAATAGTAATATATCAATTATTTCCTTGGTGACCGCCGTTTTCCAATGAATCATACCTCAAGAGCCCTCTACAGCTTGGTCATTGCTGTAGAAAGCGCCAATCCGCAAGCAAGACCCAGTTGCTGTAAGGCTGGATGCACCTATAGTGAACTCTCTCTTTGGTAAAGGCAGATTAATTTTTCAACCCAGGGAAGAGCATATTTGAAAAATTAAACATTGTTAAACAGTGCTCCACCGGCAATCCAACCCAATATCAATATCAAGTCTAAAGCGTTAGCCACTGACTGGTCAAGTCTAATTTACAGGGAATAAACAAGTAGCCTGAGAAATTTTGTTTACATTTTTTAGCGACATCTTCTGGTACTTGATGTGCAGCTCGGGGGAGTTGGGCAGTGTTCCTAGCGCAGCGATCTTATCCAGAGACTCCTGGATCTTCTCCTGGATCAGGACTTCCTTGGAAGCCATCTTCTCCAGTCCTTTGGCGTCCTCCTCCATCTTGTCCTGAGCCTCTTTTTCCTAAAAAAAAATAATACATACAACATAGAATCTCAATTTATACATACTGTTCGTGCCATCCATTGGTCATCTATAATCTATAATCTGAGTTGCATATTATATTAACATTTGTCGGTGTTATAGCCGGGGGGATCAAGACAGGTTATTTGGAACCGGATAACGCTGGTTCGAATCCCGCGACGATAACTTCGACCCTGGTTCAACAGATGCCGTTGCATGCACACAAGCTTCTGCTTTCGCATGAAGACAACTGGCCAGGTAAAATAGGTTGGTGGATTGCATTCCTTTCCACAGATCTATTTAAAAAAAAAAAAATTAAAATTATTTTTAAATGCATGCCTACAAACAGACACATGTAAGTTTGACCTCACAAATTACAATCCTAACCTCAAATGAACATAAACCTTGCAAATTTTGGCATCTCGGGGCGTGAAATCTCAATGGGTGTCAATAGATCTTTCAGTATTTAAAGATAGAATGCAATAAAACTTGCGGGTATGTAAACAGCTGATCGCTGTACCGTACAACGAATCATCTGTTTACCCCCCGCCATGTTTTATTACGTTTTATCTTCAAATAGATTCAGTAAGATCTACCGAACAGATAAGTCTGCAGGCTCTGAGCTGAAAGTCTCATCACCACGGTAGTTCTTACCTACCAAATATCGGTAATATTAGTATGAAGACTAATCAGCTGTTCACTTGCGGCCATCTTGGATTGACAGGTCGTCATACAAATATTACCGATATTCGGTAGGTAAGAATTACCGCGATGATGAGACTTCCAGCCCTGGTCTCGTTCAGTCCTTGTGGTGCTGAGAATGCAAGGCCCTACATGCACATGTATCTGCAGTAACGCGGGGTGTACCTTGTTCCTCCACTTCTCCAGCTCGAGCTTGAGCTGCTTCTCCTTCTATATATATACATGTATCTGCAGTAACGCGGGGTGTACCTTGTTCCTCCACTTCTCCAGCTCGAGCTTGAGCTGCTTCTCCTTCTATATATATACATGTATCTGCAGTAACGCGGGGTGTACCTTGTTCCTCCACTTGTCCAGCTCGAGCCTGAGCTGCTTCTTCTTCTATATATATACATGTATCTGCAGTAACGCGGGGTGTACCTTGTTCCTCCACTTCTCCAGCTCGAGCTTGAGCTGCTTCTCCTTCTATATATATACATGTATCTGCAGTAACGCGGGGTGTACCTTGTTCCTCCACTTCTCCAGCTCGAGCTTGAGCTGCTTCTCCTTCTATATATATACATGTATCTGCAGTACCGCGGGGTGTACCTTGTTCCTCCACTTGTCCAGCTCGAGCCTGAGCTGCTTCTCCTTCTATATATATACATGTATCTGCAGTAACGCAGGGTGTACCTTGTTCCTCCACTTCTCCAGCTCGAGCTTGAGCTGCTTCTCCTTCTTGACCGCCTCCTGCACCTTCTTGTCCATGTCCTCCAGGTCCCTGGAGATGGTCTTGATGCGCTTCTCCGCGGCCAGCACGTCGGCCTTACTGTTGGACAGGCGGCGCTTGCGGTCCTCCACGGAGATCTCCTGCAGCGCTTGCACCAGCTCATCCTTGCGTCTGCAATCAAAATACAATACAAAGTGTAACTATGTTTTCAAATTTCTACGGCTTCACATCGACACCAGAGTTAGAATTTGTTTTTCGCTGCCGAGGGTCGATATTTGTTTGCCTCTTCGCTAACTCAACATCCACGCCAGAGTTAGGTTTTGATCATCACCAGCATAGGTGATAATTGATCCACCTTCGCTAACTCGCGCAACATGGCAATCACCGTCAATAAGGAACCACCATCCACTTCGCCTTCACTGAATACACCTTCAGGAAATTAGAGCAGCTCAAGGTAAGTCCCTGCAATTCTAATCTAATCTAAGTTGCAAAGATATGTTACATTGGAGATTCACATTACATACATTTTCATAACCAGACACGTACAAGTTCGTGCTTGCACATGCCGCATGTGAACCTACAACATAAAAACCAAATCTCAAATGGACATACACCCTGCAACTCTTACCGTCCTTACCTGAGACAGGGGTGACATTGGCAAAGTGAACCATTTTCACAGCATGGGTGGTATACAGCTCTTCCTTTATTATGACTAGATATTCCATTCATTCGTAATTTCGGATATTTGGTCCATTCATACCTTTCTCGGTCTTCCTCTACCACGACATTCATCTATTCTTGCAACGTATACTTTCTTCGTCAGTCTTTCCTCATTCATTCTCTCCATATGCCCAAACCATCTTAACAAACTTATTTTAATCTTCACTTTCACACTTTCTCTTGCACCACATTGCTTGCTTTTTGATTATGTTGCCGTAACCAGAAACCCGCCCCTTTGGGAATAGAAAGGTCATCCTAGTGGTTGAAGCCAACTTAACACCGTTATCGAAAATAAAACTGTATTTATTTTTATCTTTTTAGGTGAACGATTACAAAGTGAATGCCTCTACAATCAACAAAGTGAATGCCTCTACAATACAATTGTTCATACTGTTTTCAGCCTGTAGACTCACTAGAGTTGTGGCTAGCTTGTACACACCTGATGAGGTTATTGGTGAGCAGGTTCTCCAGCTTGTTCTTGGTGGCCTCCAGGTTCATCCTGGCACTGAAGGCCTCCTTGTTCTCCTGGTTCAGCCTCCTGATGGCATCGTTCAGCTCGTCCACCTTACCCTGGTCCGCCATTGACAGCTGCTCCATCAATTCCTGAACACAAGAAATGCGGTGAGGCAAAATGAATAACAGAACCAGAGAAATTACTTCACAAATAATATAGTTGACACATAGGGCATTCAATTCATCGAAAAAACTGGTTTGAAAAGCAGACAATTTTATGAGAGTGTGCATTTGCAGTTGCTGGTCCTCTGGCCTGGCACCACCTGCCTCATTGTGTGAGAGAGCTACAGGACCATGGAAAGTTCTGAAGACATGCAAATTTCTGGCATCATTTGCGCAAACGCACTTGGAGTGACTACAAAAAAGAAATCACCAACTCATCATCAATTGACATGGAGTTATGTGGAAAGCAAACCTGCAACAGTGTTTGGTGAGCGTGCTTTTGCAAAGGAATTCCAAGGGAATGGAACCGACTGTCGCCTATGGTTCAAGAGACAGCTAACAGCAGTCACTTCAAGAGCAACCTCTAAACGTTGGTTTTTTGTTTTAAAAGGAGATAAATACTTCAAACTAATGAGAAAATGATTTTCTGTGTAACGATACATTTATCACATTTATATTGCAGCCATATGACACGTATCTCACGAGCTTTGAGGTTATGTTTACCTGGTGCAGCTCAGCATCCAGGCCTTCCTTGGTGGCCTGCATGGCCTCCAGGTTGGACCGGCACTGCGCCAGGGAGCGCTCCTTGGGGCCGCGGAACCTCTCAATGGAAGACAGCTCCTCCTTCATCAGGCGGATGTCCGCCTTCACTTTGTCGAAGATATCCCTGACACACAACAACACAACATTAATGAACTCTCCAACATTCAAAATATTTCTCAGTTAGCTGTACCCGTAGAATGAGTTTTTTCACAATTACTATGAGTATGGAGAGACTATTTAAAAGAAGTCTCAAGACTCACCTCTTTATCCATTCATATGGACAAGCCCCTTTGTAGTGACACACTGTCACAAAAGGCGCTATACAAATTTTGTAATTATAATTACTAGGGGCGTTGCCCCTGGCTGCTACGCAGCCCAACCCCTTAACATTTGGTGAATGTGTATATTGCGCATAGTTTCCTCGCGTTAAAATTCGGAAAACATGTAAAATAAAAACATGCAGCCTTTGTAAAAGAAAATCGACCACCCATAGTTTAAAAAATGGTTCACTTTGAAGATTTCAGCTGTGTTTCAGGGAAGATTGGCAAGAGTTGCAGGGCTTATATTAATTTGAGATTGGGTTTTTATGTTGTAAGTCAACATGCATTATGTGTAAGCGTGAACTTATAAATGTCTGCTTGTGGGAATGCATTTTTTTTTTTTTTTTTTTTTTTTTTATTTAAACAAGAATACAACAGCATTGAATAGAATTTTGTACATAAATAATATATTTTTTACAATTCATATCGCCTATTACTGTATTCTACGATTGATATTTTAGATTACAAATCATGTGAGGTAAACAAATAAAAAGTGAAGAAAAACAAAAAAGAAGCAGCATCCAAAACCAAAGACAAACAAATACACAAATCAAAAATAAAAATAAAAAATAAATCTCGTCCTCATGATGGGATAAGGAAAGAAAGGTCAGGAGAAAGGGAAGGGAGTAGAAATACAATGCACACACCAAACACGTCAATGATGATTAATAAGCAATAAAAACAAAATAGGAATTGGGAATGATTAAAAAAATTAGAAATGAGATTCAAAAATGAAATTCAAATCCTGCAAGATTCAAAATCCTCTTTTTCAATGACTGTGCAGACAGAAAGAAAATGTCCATCTTAGGATCAGTCCGTTGGACACTATTTACTGCAACGCAGGCTCTACTTATAAAAGAATTTTGCTTATAATTTGTCCTGGCTGCACCCACATAAAATAAGGATTTGTCTCGATGAGTTCTGATTGGACAATGAAATGGAAGGAGGCTTGTGAGAGGCGCACTATCGATTTTGTTATTAACTATCTTATATATGAAGCTGATGTCAAGCATATTTCTCCTTGCCTCCAAAGATCGTATACCATAATGCTCCAATGCTTGGGAATAACTATTGAAATGTTGTCTATTGCGAAAGTTCAGTTGCTTGATAAGTTTTTTTTGGACCATTTCAATAGCATTAATATGGACAACGTAATTGGGGTTCCAAACAGTTGAACAAAACTCAAGTACACTTCTAATATATGAATTGAACAAGAAGGGCAATACTTGGGGATTCGTGAAAAGTTTAGTATTCCTAACAATAAAATATAACGTCTTCATCGCTCTTTCAGTAATATGCTCATAATGGTTGATAAAACTCAGTCTCTCGTCCAACAATACACCCAAATCATTGACCACTAATTTTCTTCTGAGGCCATCAACACCAAAACTGTAGTCAAAAAGTATTTTACTACGATTTCTTGTGTAAGTAATGACATTACATTTGTCAATATTAAGATATAATTGGTTGGCATTAGAGTAAGAAAGAATCGAGTTAAGATTAGACTGCAATTCTATACAATCCTCAATGGTATTAATTTGTTTAAATATTTTAGCATCGTCGGCAAACAACAGAATATTGGAGTACTTTATTGAGTGAATAATATCATTAATGTAAACAGTAAATAAAAGAGGCCCCAGGTGGGATCCCTGAGGTACACCAGAGTAGATACCTCTATATACTGACTCATAGCCGTGAAGTGCTACAGCTTGGGATCTATTTTTAAGATAGGATACAAACCACCTTAAGAGATCCCCCCTTATACCGATGTGCCAGAGCTTACTCAACAATATATTCAATAGATTCATTTAATATGAATCTCGATTGGTATGTATCTTTGCAACTTAGATTATAGAACTTAACAAAATAATTTCCTTGACTTATAGGTTAGTATGTGGCTGACCACCCATACTGTAAGAATGGTTTACCATGAAAATTTTATCTCTGTTTGAGGAAAAGTCGGCAAGAGTTGCAGGGCTTATGTTCATTTGAGATTAGTTTTTTATTTTATAAGTCCACATGGGGCATTTGTAAGCGTTAACTTATACCTGTCTGCTAGTGGGAATGCATTTAATATGAATCTCAAATGGTATGTATCTTGCAACTTAGATTAATGAACTAAACAAAATAATTTCCTTGACTAAAAGGTTAGTATGTGGCTGACCACCCATACTGTAAGCAATGGTTCACAATGCAAATTTTATCTCTGTTTGAGGAAAAGTCGGCAAGAGTTGCAGGGCTTATGTTCATTTGAGATTAGTTTTTTTTATTTTGCAAGTCCACATTGGGCATTTGTAAGCGTGAACTTGTACCTGTCTGCTTGTGGGAATGCATTTTATATGAATCTCAAATGGTATGTATCTTTGCAACTTAGATTATAGAACTAAACAAAATAATTTCCTTGACTTATAGGTTAGTATGTGGCTGACCACCCATACTGTAAGATTGTTTTACAATGAAAATTTTATCTCTGTTTGAGGAAAAGTCGGCAAGAGTTGCAGGGCTTATGTTCATTTAAGATTAGTTTTTTATTTTATAAGTCCACATGGGGCATTTGTAAGCGCGAACTTATACCTGTCTGCTTGTGGGAATGCATTTAATATGAATCTCAAATGGTATGTATCTTGCAACTTAGATTAATGAACTAAACAAATTAATTTCCTTGACTAAAAGGTTAGTATGTGGCTGACCACCCATACTGTAAGCAATGGTTCACAATGCAAATTTTATCTCTGTTTGAGGAAAAGTCGGCAAGAGTTGCAGGGCTTATGTTCATTTGAGATTAGTTTTTTTTATTTTGCAAGTCCACATTGGGCATTTGTAAGCGTGAACTTGTACCTGTCTGCTTGTGGGAATGCATTTAATATGAATCTCAAATGGTATGTATCTTTGCAACTTAGATTAATGAACTAAACAAATTAATTTCCTTGACTAAAAGGTTAGTATGTGGCTGACCACCCATACTGTAAGCAATGGTTCACAATGCAAATTTTATCTCTGTTTGAGGAAAAGTCGGCAAGAGTTGCAGGGCTTATGTTCATTTGAGATTAGTTTTTTTTATTTTGCAAGTCCACATTGGGCATTTGTAAGCGTGAACTTGTACCTGTCTGCTTGTGGGAATGCATTTAATATGAATCTCAAATGGTATGTATCTTTGCAACTTAGATTATAGAACTAAACAAAATAATTTCCTTGACTAAAAGGTTAGTATGTGGCTGACCACCCATACTGTAAGCAATGGTTTACCATGCAAATTTTATCTCTGTTTGAGGAAAAGTCGGCAAAAGTTGCAGGGCTTGAGATTAGTTTTTTTATTTTGCAAGTCCACATTGGGCATTTGTAAGCGTGAACTTGTACCTGTCTGCGTGTGGGAATGCATTTAATATGAATCTTAATTGGTATGTATCTTTGCAACTTAGATTATGTAAAGAAATACACAAAATAATTTTCTTGACTTATAGGTTGGTATGAGGCTGACCACCCATACTTTAAAAAATGGTTTACTTTGCAAATTCACCTTTGTTTCAGGGAAGGTTGGCAAGAGTTGCAGGGCTTATGTTCATTTGGAATGGGCTGTTATGTTGTAAGTACACATGCAGCATATGTAAGCGGGAACTTATACATATCTGCTTGTGGGAATGCATTTAATATAAATCTTAAATGATATTTATCTTTGCAGCTTAGATTAGATTAGATTAGAACTTATACATGTCTGCTCGTAAGAATGCATGTAATATGAATCTCAAATGTTATATATGTTTGCAACTTAGATTACAGATTGAAATCCATTTTTATTTGGCTTTTTTTTTATTTTTAATTTGCATGAAATAAAAGAAAATGTAAAAAAAACTTTTACGTTTTGCCGCTAGATGTCAATATTGTTCCATACATTTTTAGTATGAACAAACAGATTAATTCCTAAAAGTTTTCATACATTTGTAAACACACACGCGTAAGCTCGCCGCATTGCAGCATATATACAAAAATTAATTTGCTATAGAGCATGAATGTGTTTCATCTGCTGTGATGGCATTGATTTTGAAAATCGAAACTCGACGACGAATGACGACGACGAAGGGTAATATAATAAAGGATTATTAAGCATCGACCAGCACCTGACACTGGATAATCAACTATCAAACACTGTCAGATCCGGATTCTTTGCTCTCCGGCAAATTAAGATCGTGGTTAAAAGTCTGCCTAGGAGTGCTACAAAGGCGATTGTAAATTCCTTTGTTGTGGCCAAACTTGACTACTGCAATGCGATCTATGCTGGCCAGCCCAAAAATCAGCTCAAAAGGCTTCAATCGCTGCAGAACGCTGCAGCTAGACTCATATATGGCGCTGCAAAGTCTTGCCACATCACTCCTCACCTTCAAGCTCTGCATTGGCTGAAAATCCCTGAGAGGATTACCTTTAAAGTTGGTCTGCTCACTTTTAAAGCACTACGTGGGAGTGCTCCGGGGTACCTGATGGAGCTGGTGTCTCCAACAACTATAACCTTGCGTGGACAAACACTGAGGTCAGCTGCATCAAGAAGCAGCTGCCTGGACGTCCCAGCAAGAAGACCCCACACTGTTTTTGGAGACAGGGCATTCAAGGCAGCCGCTCCAATGACCTGGAATGCTTTTCCTGACACACTGAGGGAACTGGATTTGGAGACGCAATTTAAAAGAAGTCTCAAGACTCACCTCTTCGTCCAATCATATGGACAAGCGCCTTTGTAGTGACACATTGTTATAAAAGGCGCTATATAAATTCTGTGCTTATTATTATTAAGCCTACGACACTTGTGTTGTAAATGTGAGAATGAATGTGCTTTACTTTGCTTTCCCCTGCTTGGTCTCCGTCTTCTGCATCTCGGAGACTATAGAGTTGATGTTGGCCTCCGTCTTGTGCAGCTCCTGCCTCAGCGCGGACAGCTCCTTCTCCGAGTCCTTGATCTGCTCCATCAGCTCGGAGCGCGTCTTCTGGAACTCCAGGCGGGAGCGGGACTTGTTGAAGTACCCGCCCGTTAGGGAGCCTTTAGACGACACCTGGGGAATACATCAAATTATGACAAACAGAACGCTTGACCAGTCCGTACTCTAGTAGTAATGCTTCAGATTCGTGAATGGAAGATTGTGAGTGTCCTGGCAGAGCAAAAAATTACATCATTTATTTTTTCAAATATGCCCTTCGCTGGATTGAAAAATTCATATAAATTTACCCAAGATAGGTCATCAAAGGTCTATCCAGCCTTACAGCAACTGAGTGTTGCTTGAGAATTGGTGCTTTCTATAGTAATGACCAAGCTCACAGGGGACTCTTGAGGTGTGATTCACACAAAAACAGCACTCACCAAATAAATCATCCTAATATTATTGTTTTTAGATATCAGGCCCCTAGTATCTCAATCCATATGAGCCTCCTCAGGCCAAGACGGGCTGGATATGTACAGAGAATGCTAGACACTTGCATGCCTAAAAGAATTATGACTGGACACCCAGGCGGAAGGTGAAAAGTGGGAAGACTCAGACTGAGGTGGGAAGACAAAGTGAGAGGGAATGTAGCGCAGATTCTCCAGGAGACAAGTTGGAAGTCAGCCACTGAGGATAGGAGGCAAATGATTCAGAAGGCCAAGGAGAGATATGGACTGTAGCACTATCAGAAGAATTATAAAAACAAACATTTGTAAAGATGCTGTGAGAGAAAATATGTAACAGTTGACATGACATACCTGGTCTCCCTCCAGGGTGACACAGTCCAGATGGTACTGCTTCCCCAGCTCGGTGGCGCACTCCAAGTTACGGCAGATCAGGGTCTTGCCAAAGATGTACTTCATGGCCTTGGCGTACTTGGGATCGTACTTCAGCTTACTGACCATAGCTATGGCATTCTGAAACAAAAACAAACATTCAACAATATAATCAATATAGAGTTGCTTTCCGGCTTTCCCATTACTTCACTGCCCGTCTTCGGCAAAGTCCTCGAGAAGCTCATCGCTTCTACAATTGAGTCTCATTTAAAAACAGCTGGTTTCCCAATATCATGTCACCAATTTGGTTTTAGGCCCGGCATCTCTACCGATTATGCCATTCGCTCTGTACTTACTGCTGTCCAGGCCTCCCACTGCAAGTATTTCGGTCAACGACGTTACCATGTTGAAAGCACCGGTTCCCATAGATCACCGAAGTTAAGCAACATTGGGCGCGGACAGTACTTGGATGGGTAACCGTTCAGGTACACCGCGTGTCGTTGGCATCTTGGACCGGTCCGTAATCCGTAGTGGCAACACTTCGAACTCGTAAATGGAAGGTTGTGGATTCGGATCCCGGCGGAGCACAAAAATATACCATTTATATTTCGAATGTGCTCTTCGCTGAGTTGAAAAATTCATAAACCTTTACCAAAGACCGGTCACTGAAAGGTCCATCCAACCTTACAACAACTGGGTCTTGCTTGAGAATTGGCGCTTTCTACAGCGACGACCAAGCTCGCAGAGGGCTCTTGAGGTGTGATACACACAAAAACAGCGCTCACCAAATAAATCATCCTAATATTATTATTATTATGTCCTCGCAGTGATGCTTGACATATCTGGTACCTTTGATGGCGCATGGTGCTTGCGAAGCTTAGACTTCGACAAGTCCCTGGCAATCTATATGCTGCCATTGCAGCTACCTCTCGGAGCGCAGCATCATCTTTGATGCAGGCTTGAATCTCATCGTACGAGACATTACTCGGGGCTGCCCACAGGGATCTGTCCTAAGCCCTCTGCTTTGGAATGTGCTCTTCGATGACCTTCTGTCTCTACCACTACTACTACGAGCTGCGAGCAAGTGTTGTTTCTAGAACACCAGATCCTGTAAGAAGATCACAGCGACTGGTAAACCGCTGATAATGCCCATCGGAGCAATGAAGGAAACTGTCCGGAAACAATCAACCAGACCATGGCTACATAGCCTGAAAAAAGTGATTATTATGACACAGTTATAACTAAAGTGGTAGGATGAAACAAGTAAGGCCTTACATTGTCGTTGGGGTACACCATGTCCTTGACCTGCAGCCTGTTGAGAGGCATGAAGGTGACCTCCCCCGGGAGGTTCTGCTTGTTCATCTCCTTGAGGATCTTGGTGCCCACAATGTCAGTCTCCACAATGTGGTGGAATAGCCTGTTACCAGCGGTCACCTACACAACACACATGCAATAATAGTTCACATCAATTTATTTCAGGCAGCATATCAATAATACTTTAAAGGTAAAACTAAATAAATGACATATTAAGCTAACACTTGACCGGTCCGTAGTCCAGGTGGTAACACTTCGGACTCGTAACTGGAAGGTCGTGGGTTCGAATCCCGGCGGAGCACAAAAAATATACCTTTGTTATAATTTACAAGAGTTCTCTTGTGAATTATAACAAAGAATATTTTATTTTAATCTATTAAAATGAACTTTCACGAAGTAACTGCTAAAAACCTAGATAATAAAAAATATACCATTTATATTTTCAAATTTGCTCTTCGCTGGGTTGAAAAATTCATACTACCTTTACCAAAGACCGGTCATCAAAAGGTCCATCCAGCCTTACAACAACTGGGTTTGCTTGAGAATTGGCGCTTTCTACAGCGACGACCAAGCTCGCAGAGGGCTCTTGAGGTGTGATACACAAAAAAACAGAGCTCACCAAATAAATCAGCCTAATTTTAATTTTATTTTTACAAGGATTTCTCAAATAAATGCACATTTTTTCCTATTTTCTACAAGAGAAAACATTACTAAAGTGTGAAAATCTTGTAGTTAAGACGTTTGGCATGAGTATTTCCTTATGATTAGTTCACTAACTAGGAAACTATGACAAGTTACACACAATAAAATGTTTTATCTACAATTTCTATTCTATTTAATTGATTGAGCGGAGCTAACGTAATGTTTTACACTTGGACTATTAATGTCAACAGACTAACATTTCCAATCAATGAAAGTATGTTTGAGAAGAATGGAAAGATGACAAGAGAACTTGAGAATAGGGTGTGCAAGGGAAAGCAAGTGGTCGGTGCAATAGGAAGAATAGCAAAGAACAAGCGACTGACGATGGATCTGAGAATGGCGGTACACAATGGCATATTGTTACCGACTTTGATGTATGGAAGTGAAGCATGGACAGTGAATGATAGTGAAATGAGTAAAGTATGTACGGTGGAAATGAAGCATTTGAGAAGTATGACAGGAAAAACTTTGAGGGATAGAGTTAGGAATGAATGGGTAAAAAAAGCATGTAATTTGAAAGAGGATGTGAAAGTTAAAGTATAAAAGAATGTGATGAGATGGTTTGGGCATGTGGAAAGAATGAATGATGATAGACTGACAAAGTATGTATACAAAGAAAGTGTGAAAGGAAAAAGAGGGAAGGGACGACCGAGAAAAGTATGGAGTGATCAGATTGTGGAGATTGTGAAAGAATGGGATATACAAAGTGAGCGTAAAAGAAGAAAATGCATGAAAAAGGTGATGGATATGAAGGAATTGAAAGAGGTATGCCAGGATAGGAAAAAATGGAGGCAACTCTGCAGAGGCTCTGGCCACCCCATAGCGGAATGGCGACAGAGAGTTACACTTACAGTTACAGAGAAAGTGTGTGATAGAACACAAGTGTGTATTTTCTTACTTCCACAGCCGTATAGATTGTCTTCTCGCAACTGAAGTTCTCTATGACGGGTCCGTAGTAACCGTTGGCAACCGAGGCTGCTTCCCCACCTTTGTCGGTGAAAGTTTCTAGAACCTTCCTGACACTGTCACGCCCATTGAGTGTTGGCTGCAAGAAAACAATCATATTAATTGATGCTATTATTTCATGTTACTTCCCCCCAGATTCGGGCAAACAAAAACTGAATGACTGTTGCTAGTTACAGGAAAAACCTTACACACATATTTACATAAATAGCCAAAAAACGAATTCAGAAAAATTCTTATTGGTTCGCTAACTATGTAATAGAGACTGGACATAACCATATACTCAAACTTCTGCACCCAAGGTCCTAGGACCAACTTTCTCCACATTAGAAATAGACCATATTCCCAAAGAAGCAATTCCTAAGAAATAACCCAGATGACACAAACTCCACACATGGCTGTCCTGCATCCCCTTCCTCCCCCAACAATTAAATGACACTCTCCATATCTTGACCATTTAGTACTTATTTAAGCCCTATGAGGATGTAAATTGATTTACTAGCCGTAGGAACTGAATATACTTGCCGTAATCAAAAACAAAGTTTTTTAATTTTTACCTAATAAGATGAATGATCACAAAGTGAACAACTCTATAAACGCAACTAAGCTACACATGCACTCTAACTTATTGCCACGTTATCCCCAAAGGATTTTGCATGTGGCGAGTGAACCCTATTTATTTTTACAGGTAAGGAGCCGGCCTTACACCAACCACTTCAGTTGAAGTGTTGGTTTCCCAGTTCCCAAGGGGGCTGGTACTCATTTCTTGTGAAGGCTGAGTAAACCTGAAAGAAATTTTATTTTGGGGTTTGAAATAAACACCGAAACGGAAATAATTTCTGACACCCTCGGTGGGATTCGATCCCGAACTCACGGCATGGAATGGAAGCACTCTACCAATTGAGCTATCGACCGGACACAATAATTTAACAATAAGTTTACCTTGCCAGCCATGGAGCGCAGAGCTTGGTCCGCCTTGGCCAGATCCTCCTTCAGGGAAGACAGGTTCTGGGTCATGCTCGTTTCCTTCCTCCACAGCTCACTGAAAATACAACTTTATTTATGATCCGTGTTTTACAACCTGAAAATGTTTTCTACATCAAAACAATAGATAAAAGACTTGGCACACAATTAATTACAGAGACAACAAAATTGTGAAGTCACATGGCCGGGTTTACTAAGGAAAAGGCCAGAAATATTTGGTATTGGTTGGTAAGATTTTTTAGAATTCACACTGCATTGTTTCTGAAGAGACTAATCTTAATTTTTGTAAGGTTTGTGCATTAACGGAGTGAAAATTCATTTTTAATTTTAATTAAAAATAACTTATTTTATACAACAGTTTTACTTTCACGTTCTTGAGTTCAATTGCCTAAGAGCTATCGGACTTTAACCGTCCATCTTCAGAGACTTACTGAGGTAAAGCTAGATTAAAATAAAATATTCTTTGTTATAATTCACATGAGTTTTTATTCTTTAAACACTACCGGTTTCGGGAGAAGCAATACCTCCCATCTTCAGGTGTAAATATAAACAGTTTATATTTATCAGTTTATATTTACACCTGAAGATGGGAGGTATTGCTTCTCCCGAAATCGGTAGTGTTTAAAGAATAAAAACTCATGTGAATTATAACAAAGAATATTTTATTTTAATCTATTAAAATGAACTTTCACGAAGTAACTGCTAAAAACCTAGATAATATGAGGTAAAGCTTATAATAACAATAACTAGTGTCGGTCTTACGGCCAAGTCGTCAAGAATAATAGTCCTAATGTGTTTGAAATAAATCAGCAACAGTTTGATTCCAGCCCAGCCTGCTGGCTTTGACCCAGAGTCTATAGATGTCATCGGGTAATTCATAAATCTCTTGTAGGATTGATTAGAGAAGCAGAATATGAGTGGACTGACTTGCGAGTGCTCTGCGCCTGGTCCTTGGTCTTCTTGCCCTCGTAGTACTGCTTGTTGTGGTCGTTGATGGCCTCGCGGTGGCGCTCCATCTCCGCCGTGGTGTCCCCCAGCCGCTTCTGCAGCTCCGTCAGCTTGGCCGCGTCGCGCTTCAGGTCCTCGCGCAGCTTCACCTCGTGGTCCTTCTTGTCCTTGATCTGCTTGTTCAGGGACCTAAACATTTCCAAAGTATTTTAATAACAAAGTTTTTTTTTCTCACAGATGTGTACAACAGCTTAAATTCTCGGGTGCCGGATCCCGTTTTTGCAATAACTGATCAGATAGGAAATGTGATTAGTATCTTTGGAGATATTTAATCTCAAAATCATGAGTTCCACAGCTGTACGACGGCTAACAAATTATCGGCACACTAGAGGTTAAGGTAAAAAGTAACAATTGAATGTAAACAGTGTCTCACTTGAGCTCCTTCTCGATCCACTTGTCGCGGTCCTGCTTGGAGGTAAACTGGCTGCCGCGCCCCTGCTTGGCGTAGAGCTCCTGTCGCCGCTGCTCGTTGAGGGCTAGGGTGCGCGTGCACTCCTCCTCGCGCTTCTTCATCTCCTCGTAGCGCGGCTTCAGGTTCTCCAGCTCCTTCTCTTTCTCAGCGATGGTGAGGCGGAGGCGCTCCAGCTCTTGCTCTGCGCGTTCCTGATGTAGTGGGACAGTATTACATTAAAATATAAATAATACACATGCACTTGTATTTCAAACTCCTTTCACTTTTCTGTGATTGTAAAACGCAGATGCTCCAGTCCCCTAAATATAAAACAATGGGAGTGGAACAGACTACCACCTAATGTGAGGAAGGCAAAAACTGTTGGTATCTTTAAAGGAGCACGAAAGACGCATCTTTACATAAAATCTTATCTGTGATTTGAGAAGGCCCTTGAGGTGTGACACACACAAAAACGGCGCTCTTTAATTATGTGTACCTTCCAAATAAATTATCCTTGTGTATATATATATATTGCTGAAATTCAATTTGCTTCCGATTGTGTACGTAGAAAAAATGTATGGCAACTAAATATCTCACTAAGGGTGCTATTGTATTTTTCATACATTTTTATATTTACACAATCCAGAAGCGCTACTCTGCTAAATTCCTTACGACCTTCAGGCGACGAGCTAGCGATTCGTGTCCAAAAAAATGGTGTACTGTGATATTTTATCTATGCAGTTCTTTTGCAAGCACTTGCAAGCTCCATCTTGGATTGCCATCCAAAGTGTAAGGAATTTAGCAGAATAGCGCTTCAGGGGAATTTACACAATGCTTTATACTCGGAGTACTGTTCTTGTTCAGCACATTCCTGGTGTTAAAGATATAATTTCAAAAACATATGCAAACTAAGAATACTTGCACACTGATCTACTTGTAATCCCGAAGCTTCAGGTGTTAGTCGCATACCTTGGACTTGTTGTCCCCGTCCACATCGTCCGTCAGGTCCTTGATGGTGAGGTCCAGCTTGGTCTTCTCGCGCAGCAGCTGCTGGTGCTCGGTGGACAGCAGGTCCCGCTGCTCCTTGGTGCTGGCCACCTCCTTGCGCGCATCCTTCAGCCGCCTGCCGGAGTCCCGCACGCGCTCCTGGGCCTCGCGCACCTGCTCCCCAAACTCCTGCTGCTCGCGGCCACTCTCACTGCGCTGGCGCTCCAGCTAACAATATAAACATGGGGCATTTGTTATCTGCAATAATTTATCAGGATCAATAAAAAAACTAGTCACAATAAGAGCACGTAAAACAGCTGATGTAACTGCAACTGTAACTCTGTTGCCATTCCGCTAGGGGTGGCCGGAGTCTCTACAGAGCTGCCTTCAAATAAAAAAAAACTTTTATCCCTGAACTAACCAAGGTGGATGTAAGAAGATGATCATTTCTGTCACAATCAAACCCTAGCGAGACCCACCATCACATCTCAGAAGACTGCTGTATCTTGCATGCAGAATAAAACAACCTATGCTACAAATGACACATGTAGAAGAAGGATTTCTTCTTCTTCGATGGCCCTACAGCCTTCGACTCCAACTCCTCCTGTCTACCACTACGGCTTTCCAGTCTGTCACCTGCAGTAGTTGGTTTGCGTCCTTCGTCACGAAGAAGCATTTATAAATCAGTATTTTTTTATTCCTGGTATTCACGCTCTATTAGGGTCTGTTACATTTCTATTTACCTCTTCGAGCTTCCTCTTGTTTTCCTTGTGCTCCGTCTCATGGATTATGAACTCCAGCACTCTCCTGGACCTGTCCCAGCGCTGGTATTCCTTCAGCTCCTCCTTCTCTTCCTCCAGGGTCTTCAGGCGCTCCTCAATCGTCCTCAAATACTCATTTATCTTTTCCACCTGAAAATATTTTAAGGAAAAATAACGATGACGTTCATACCCATCTGAAAAAGATGAGCATTTCTACAATAGTTATTTATGCCACTGCCAAGTAATGATAGTCTTTTTAACACGAGTGCTAGTTTGTGCCATGAGGCGCAGCCGAATGGCACAATAGAAAGCACGAGTGTTACAAAGACTAATTACGTGCAGTGGCATACAATACTTTTTCTACGACCATGAGAGAATTAACAAAATAGTGAATAATAGTCATTATAATGTACTCGTCCATTTGAAGTAATTAAAACCTTACCTTTGTCAAAACGTGTGATTTATCATTCCCTTCGATTATCTAATCTAACCTAAGTTGTAAAAATAAATTATATTTAGGTTTCATATTGAATTCATGCCCACAAGCCGACACATATGTATAAGGTCGCGCTTTTACATCCTGCATATAAGCTTAAACATTCAAACCCAAAACTCAAATAAACATATGCCCTGCAGTTGTATTGGCAGGTGAACCAAATTTGTACAGCATAGGTGATCAACCTCATACTCACCTATTAACCAAGTAACTTTTTGAGTTTGTTTATTTTTTGCGGTGAAATTTTTTGTATTGTTTTCCTTTCAAGCCTTTTATTTTCCATTGAAAAAAGGAAAGCTTTATTTGGAGCAATCCGATAAATAAATTCGATAAATTTTAGCACTATTAACAATTTTTATTTGACTCTACACATAAAATATACTTATTTATTTTCATCTGAACAGGGCTGAAAGTCTCATCACCACGGTAATTCCTACCTACCGAATATCACTAATATTGTATGAAGCCTAATCAGCTGATCGCTTGCGGCCATCTTGGATTGACGGGTCTTCATACCCCCATACAAGGTTGACATTTGAAATTAAAAAATGGTTCCAATTCTGACAATGCGCATGCGCACATGTTCATTTTAACACGGTTACCGATTGCATAATGTAACATTATGCAACGGGTGTAGAAATGTATGGCATTGTGATTGCGTTAGCCGTTTTGTAATTAGTAAATTACCAAATGGGAGTAGAAAAAATATTTTATGACATTTTGTGATTGCATATGTGAAAAATATTAGGCATATAAGAAAGATAATGAAAGCTCTTTACACGCAAATTATGGAGAGCAACAACCTCTATTAACTACCTTATCATGAATAGCTTCTAATTTTCATAACAGCTTCATCAATATCATCACCACGCTGAAGAAGCCTATTGCAGTCATGGGGAAACGTCCTGAAGCTCCAGGAAGCTTTTATCCTATGGCAGAAAGACACCAAGACAAGCAGGATGTTGATGTAAGGAAAAAGTGATACCTTGACGACAGTCTCTCTCAGGATCACCACAGACTCCTCCCTCCTCTCATCGTACACTCTGGTTCCCGCCACTTCTCTCAGCAGCTTCAGGCGCTGGGAATCTGGGGCAGTTGCCATCTGGTTGATCTGAAATCAAAACCACATTCATGAGAAACAAACTAATGTAGAAAGTTGAAAAAGTAGAAGGACAAAAATGCCAAGATGATGTAGGGAAAAATGTCGGTGTTATGGCCGAGGGGCCAAGTGGGCTGATCTTTCTAGCATGTTTGGAATAGAACGTTGGTTCGATCCCCACCTGGGTCATTTGCCCATAAATTTGACCCTGGTTCAACAGATGTTATCGGGTAATTATTAATTAATAATTCATTCAAATAAACAAGAATTAAACAAGGGGTCTTTTCACTGTCATAATATTAGGATGATTAATTTGGTGAGCGCTGTTTTGTGTGTGAATCACAACTCAAAAGCCCTATGCGAGCTTGGTCTTCGCTATATAGAAAGCGCCAAGCAAGACCCAGTTTCTGTAAGGCTGATGGACCTTTGGTGACCGGTCTTTGGAAAAGGTATACAAATTTTTCAACCCAGCGAAGAGCATATTTGAAAATATAATGATATATTTTGTGTTTTCCGCCGGGATTCGAATCCACTGCCCTACGAGTCTGAAGCATTACCACTAGACTTCGGATCGGTCATATGATATTTAACAAATACATTTTTTAAATAATTCACAACAATATGTTTTCCCATTTTGAACAATGGCAGAACGAACCATTATAGATGTTGCCTTATGCCTGTCCTGAGTGAAGTGAAGTTAGCTCGAATGCATTGTGCTGCCAACTGTACAATATTGCAATTGGACAAAATCAACAATAAAATCCTGGTAGGTAATTATAACATATCATAAACACTATTGGTGTATAAATACCGAGAAGCGCTTACCTTTCCCTGTTTCACAATGTAGTACGGGTTGGAGTTGGAGAGTCCTGCACTTTCTAGAAGATTCAGGACTTCAGAGCGAGGAACCACTTTCTTGTTCAAGAAGAACTGATCCTTCTTGGAACCAATGACCCGACGCAGGAAGATCTCATCTTTGTCAATCTGGAAAACGGAAATCAATCATCCATCCACCATTACAGACAACCCTTGCATAGTACATGCTCAAACCATCCTCGTACCAGTCTTGTATGTATGTGTCAGGACCCACAGCACATGGACACTAATACAAAGCTATATATATTTTTTTATGAGAAAGTATAAGTTTTTTTAAATACAGTTGTTTTTTCACAAGTTGAGCATTTATTTCCCCTCGAGTACTTTCGACTTGCTTAAGTCATTTTTAAAAGGACACAGATACAAAATCTACAAGAAATTAACCATAACAAAATAAGAAGGATGAGTTACGACAAAGGGGTACAATTAGGTAATAACAAAGGCGAAGCAGCAGGAATCTGAACATTGACTAAACTATAAGAATTACAATTTTTATGTTTATGAATTTTCAAAGTCTTCATTTTTACAATTGGCGGAAGGTCTTCACAGCAATGGAAAGTAATGAAAAGACAAAACAAGAACCTCTAGGTCAGAGGCCTGCCTATGACTCTAAAAGTAAGTGGTTCAATTTTACAGAAGCATTCAGGGAAGGACGGCAAGAGTTGCAAGGCTTATGTTAATTTGAGATTGGGTTTTTATTTTGTAGGTCCACATGCGGCATGTGTTAGCGTGAAATTATACATATCTGCTTGTGGGAATGCATTTAATATAAATCTTAAATGATATATATCTTTGCAGCTTAGATTAGATTAGATAAAAGCATAAATGGCGGCTGATCTGTAATGTAGGCGGCTAAGGCCGAGAATCAATTTTCATTTTTATAGATGTTTTGTAGATTTTTTAGTGTTTGTTTGTTTGTATTCCTTGACTTTTAGGTTAGTATGAGGCTGACCACCCATACTTTAAAAAATGGTTCACTTTGCCAATGTCACCCCTGTTTCAGGGAAGGTCGGCAAGAGTTGCAGGGCTTATGTTCATTTGAGATTGAGTTTTTATATTGTAGGTCCACATGCGGCATGTGTGAGCGCCAAATTATGCATGTCTGCTTGTGGGAATGCATTTAATTTGAATCTCAAATGATACATATCTTTACAACTTAGATTTAGGTACCTTGGGTGGAAATTGATTGTTGCTAGATTATGAAGTGAAGTAAGGAATAGCACAATAACAATAATAAAAGGAACAGGATTACTGTGAATCCACTGCGGATGCAGCTTCCCAAAAAAAGGAAGCACAAAATTGCTCACAGGCAGAAAATTGGATTTGGATAGTCAGAACATTTCTGGTATTTTATTGCAGAAAATATTGGCCAGTTTTCACCGTAGAACTTAACCATGCGGTGTCACCACTTTTTTTTTATCTATGTCTATGTGGGCACTCCATTTTGTATGTACTTACCGGGACTCTGTTGTCGGAATTATCGAAGATGATTTCCACATAAGCTGTGATGACCCTGGGGCCTGTTCCCTCGTGGAGCAGGGCCATGCGCTGCTCTGGGCGGAGATGCGAAAACTCATCGCTCAGCACAAACTGGATGGCTGCAATGCAATATATTATAATGTAAAATCAAACAACAAATGAAATACAGCAAGAGTTCATCCTCAGGCGACGTGCAGAGAGGGTGTCTCCTGAAGACGTTGGCTACGTCGCTAACAAAACGTCGAGAATAATGTAAGTTTTCTTATAACAGTTCGTCTAATATCTGAATACAATTTTTAACTGTGTAGTAAGGGGCCGTCCATAAATTACGTCATCGATTTTGGCCGATTTTCGACCCCCCCCCCCCCCCTACAATCATCCTATGGTCATTATCTAATGACCCTCCCCCCTCTTGCTGTAATAATGGATGAGCCAAATAATGAATAAAGTTAAATTACTTACATAATATTTTGTATATTTTGTAGAAATTGGTATGTACAAGAATGACGTCACTTTTGGTACTCGTACATCATTTGCCATCATCCGCAGACCAGACTCCCCCCACCCTTAATGCGAATGACGTAATATATGGACAGCCCTTATTATAATCGTAAATAAGGCGGGCAAATGTCAAATGTCACACTTAAATGGCCGGTCTGTCGAAGCTACTGTCCAACTGTGAATGGACCAACCCACCACCATCGTCAGAAGAGGATTAAAGAAAAGAATGCACACAAAGAGCTATGGTGCCCTTGAGATGGTCATGGATCATTTAGCGGTACCGCAGGAAAGTCATCCATCATCATCATTTTATGGCACTATGGTCTTAAGCAAAACAATAACAAAACATTTGTTTGACTATTCTCTAGAATATTAGACAAACCATTTGTCCACTCAATTTAAATGTGTCGAGCCTATTAAAATGAATCATAGTTTGCCGTATGGACACTGCGCGCAGCCCCTGAGCAAAAGTGGAGCTGATCTTTGTTATGACATGGAAAAAATGGGGGAAAAAAATTGGCAGCCAAAAAGCATGCTTTTGTCGACAACACTGGCATCCTTAAAAAAGGGACAGACAAGCAATCAACCAAGAATGTTCTGTACATACTTCATCTATCCACAATTGTGCAATATATGCCGGTGCTGCAATCTATAATCTAAGTTACTAATTTATATTGACATTCAAGGCTCATATTGAGTGCACGCCCACAAGCTGACATTCGTAAATTTGCGCTTACATATGCTGCGTGTGTACTTACAAAATAGACCAAACCTCACATGAACATAAATCTTGAAGCTCCTACCGCCTTTTCCAAAAAGTCTACTGAAATTGTCAGAACCATGACGCCATAACGTATGCTGAGAGCAAGGATGCAAGGTCCCTCCATGATTTTAACTGTGAGCGCTCACAGCGCCGGTGCAGAAGCGAGTTTCCCGAACCACGGCCATTGACGATGAACCGCCATTTTTTGGTCCTTCCATACTTCTCTCAATGCATTCTGGATGAATGATCCTAATGACAAACAAAATATAATTACCGTAGAAGAAGTTGCTCTTTCCGGAGCCGTTTCTCCCGACGACTACATTGTGGCGCCTGTCGAAGGGTTCTACAACGATCTGCTCCCGGTAGCTTTTAAACCCCTGGATGATCACCTGACAAATAGAAAACAACACAAAAATGAGTGTCTTTACCAATGAAATTGAATATTTCATACGTTAAAAGGTCACGGACTTGTTTGATATGCATTCTAGGTGTTAAAAGCATGCGCTAATCGAAAATATTCACTCCCACAGCAGATTTTCTTTTCTGTTTGACATGTAACAAACACGATCGCTCAACAACACAAATAAAATGGCGGATGGCGGCGAAAACAATCGAGCTCTTCTTCTTTGCTGTCATTTTTTGGAGGGAAAACTCCCTTTGTCTATGAAATGAAGTTTCTAAAGAAAAACAAGCGTAATAAATGTTCAAAAAAATTGTGTGTAACAAAACTCATTTCCTAAATAAAGATAAAAATAGCAATCCTCTTTTTACACTTCATATTGATACAAACATTAAAATAAAAGAAGATTATGCTTCAATAAAAACTAAATAATACGCTCTTTCGTTGCATTACTTTTTGCAATGTCAGCAGCTGTGGTCAGCAGTGACAGCTGTTGTCCGTGTGTGATTATTTTACTTTATTTTTTATTTAGAATCTGTGGCTGACTTTAATCACGACGTTACTGTTGAAAAGCGTTTAATTATTATTCAAGATGGACTTGAATATAATATTGGCTCTGATAACATTTGCAATCCTCTTTGTGACGGGACTTGCATTCTATCTTTCATCCATAGGAAAACCAAAACCAGGTATTTTTTCATTCATGTCGAAGAATTTATTCTAAAATGTTAATAAAAAGAATAATACATACTCCTAGGACGAATTTTTACTATTATATGGAGTTAAAAAGCTATCTAATTTTGTAATGAAATTGGATAGCGCCCCTACAACTTTCCATACAAAATATTCAATGTTCTAAAATTTTGAATAAAGTTCAATGGATTCAGCGTAAATTTGAATTCAGAACTCTTTTCTTAGCGGATAAAGGCTTTGTCAAACAGGAAGCGTTTTTATCGCACGTCAAGGTGTTAAAACTGTGTTTGTATTTGAAAATATTTGTTACAATTTTCAGCAGTAGAACGGCAACACCATGAGCAAGCTGAAGGGCAGATGGCAGGAGGCAGAGTGCAGGCTGCTCGCAATCAGAGAGCGCGCATGAGGGCCAATGGTAAGCCAGCTATATTGTATTGTTACGATTTGTGGGCTCAATTTAATACAAACTTAGGTTGTTAACTATGTTAACAGATCAACACTAAAAAAAATATTAAACTTAGGTTGATCTATTTCACACAATTTATTTTAAGATTCCATTCACATTTGGTTCATTCATACTGTATTGCTCGCCAGCTCCGATACAAGTCTACGCTACTGACGGCTTGAGCCTTTTATATAGTATGACATAAGGACGGTTCTCGAAACATCGAGAACATTTGTGATTTTGCCAGAATATTCTATTTAGAAGATTTGAGCGAATGTTCATACCATAAAACAAATACAATTATAATTATTTAAACACTTAACCCATTCGCGGACACACGAAATGTGAAGTAGGCTAGAAAAAACACACTTATTTTATCATCTCAAATTGTATTTTTATTATAAATTTTTTATCTATTTATTTATTTTATTTTTTTGACATCCAGGGACGAAACGGCTATTGCCGTGTTCTTTAGATTTCTGTAGGGACGCACGGATGCTACATGTATGCAAGTTCTATCAGAAATAGCCGTTTCGTCCCTTGTGATAACTCTTTATCACGACGGCTATTACCGTTTCGTCCAGTCCTAGACAAGCTCATAGAGCGGCTATAACCGTTTCGTCCGCGAACGGGTTAAATCTAGAGACACAGACACACTCACACAAGTAAAAACACACAATCACACATTTGTAACAGTATATTTGTCTAATTCAGGGGTGTCCAACATAATATTGTAGTGAGCCAGGTTTAGTGTTTTTGTAATCATGGCGGGCCACAAGAAATGCTCAACTTCACCCCCTCCGTCGACAGTGTTTTTGAAGATATGTTTTGCAACAGTTTCTACGCCCCCCCCCCCCCCCCCCTGTAACTGTAACTTTAACTTTGTCGCCATTCCGCTAGGGGTGGCCAGAGCCTCTGCAGAGTTGCCTAATTTTTTCCTATCCTGACATACCTCTTACAATTCATTCATATCCATCACCTTTTTCATGCATTTTCTTCTTTTACGCTCACTTTGTCCACATTTTTTTTCCATAAGTACCTACAAATATGTTCATGCCATTCATAGTCGATCTTAGATAGATGATTAAATAAACTAACCTAATGATGGAAGTTTTTTTTTCACTATTCGCGCAATATCTATTGATGTCGTTGCGGGCCAGATGATGGACTCATGTGGGCCATATGTTGAACAGGCCTGGCCTAATTCTTGTCAAATTCAACCATGAAAATTATTCAGTATCAAAAATTTATACTATTTTTGTAGCCAGACAACGCCATGACACGCCTCATGATGAAGACGCTCACGAAGAAGAAGCAGATCACCAAGATCGCGATGTTGGAGACAAGGATCCATTTGCCGGAGATTCCAAGTTAGGAGCCAAGAAGCGCGCCAAGCTAGAGGCCAAGGCGGAGAAGAAACTGGCGAGGGAGGCCGAGGAACACCTGAGGCAGGAGAAGAAGGTTGCAGAGCAAGCTAAAGAGGAGGAGAGGAAGAAGATTCATGAAAAGGAAAAGGTAAGAACTCCGTTAGTTGCGAGTATAAAAAATGTATTCAAAGGTGTATGTTCAAAATTTGTTATCTCCTTGTAGGTTGGTATGAGGCTCACCACCCATACTGTAAAAAATTCTTACATTTTGCCAATGTCACCCCTGTTTCAGGAAAGGTCGGCAAGAGTTGCAGGGCTTATGTTCATTTGAGATTAGATTTTTATGTTGGAAGTCCACATGTGCCATGGACATATAAGCTCGAACTTATTATACATGTCTGCTCATGGGAACGCATTTAAAATTAAGCTTAAATGTAATACAGTTTTGAAATTTAGATTGTAGATTATAGATAGGTGTAGTCAGTGCCAGTTTAAGGGGGGTCCGCAGTGCCCGCAGCGGACAGGGCCCCGCGGGGCCACCGGAGGGGGCCCCGCGCGCACCCTTTTGGGTAATTTTTTTTACAGTACTTAGCTCCTCTTGAAAAAAAAAAAAAAACATGAGATAATTCTTCACTATAAAAAAAAATAGGTAGGTACATAGGTTGTTCAAGACATCGGGGAACCAATGGGGGTGGCAGAGACATACAAATTCATGTTAAAAAACAACCTAGAAGTTGTTTTTCCAAGTACTGCTGCGGCTTTAAAAATTTACCAGACAATAATGGTCAGTAACGCAACGGGAGAAAGGGTGTTTTCAAAATTAAAATTGACTAAAAATGACCTCAGGAGTCAGGACTACAATTTCCCAGCACAAACTGAATCACCTGTCAGTGATGAACATAAATTACGACACCTTATATAATTTAGATTTTTCGACTATACTAGAAAAACTCGTGACTGCGAAATTACGAAAAAAAATCTTTTGAACTGTTACGTTGTGCCTAGCTACCTAATGTAGGTACCTACCTATAATAATGTACCTACCTACTTTTCTAAAAAATTGCCATTAAATTGTGTTTAAAAAAATGTCATTACCTACTTATTTGGGCGGAGGGGGGGGGGCCCCCATGAGCAGCGTTGGACCCTACCCAAAATAGCTTAAAATGCTCCTGGGTGTAGTAAGTACTTTGGAAAGTGAATCACATACACGCACACCCACACAAAGCAAAAATGATTAAGTACAATGGACTGTTCACAAACTCCATCAACAACAAACTTCTGACGTAGAGAAAACACCAACAAATATTTTGTAAATATTTAATTCACAAAATATTTATTATGGCATTCCACAGTTTATGGCCAATTCAATTTGAAAAGTTAATATTTGTTAGTTTCTAAGGATTGTAGTCCTGTATAATTAAAATGTTTACCCGCTGAGAAAAAGTTCATTGTAGCACTCTATCATCTATAATAAGAACCCTATTTTTTGTGGGTGTTCCGCTATCACTAACGACTCTTTTAATCTTGATTTCATCCAGGCCGAAGAGTTGGAGCGAGAGGAGCAAGAGCGGAAAGAGATAGAGGAGCGGGAGCGCCGCGAGCAAGAGGAGTATCTGCAGATGAAGGCCGCCTTCTCTGTGGAGGGGGAGGGGTTCGACGAGGAGGTAGACAATGATGGAGAGAGAAATCTCTTGCAGGAGTTTGTCCACTTCATAAAGGTATATTTCATTATATTGTCATTTAAAAAATCTTAAGTTTGAGGTTATGGTCAAATTGTAACTGGACTCTGGAGTTACAATCGTTGACATATTTACATATGAACTACCTGTTAGCTTAATATGTCCGGTCGATAGCTCAGTTGGTAGAGTGCTTGCGATCCATTCCGTGAGCTCGGGTTCGAATCCCACCGAAGTTGTCAGAAATGATTTCCCGTTTCGGTGTTTATCTCAAACCCCAAAATAAAATACCGGCAAGGCTTACTCAGCCTTCACAAGAAATGAGTACTAGCCCCTCGGGAGCTGGGAAACCCCCACTTCAACTGAAGTGGTTGGCATAAGGTCACCCCCCTTACCTGTAAAAATAAATCGGTTCCACTCACCACATGCGACCCCTTCGAGGAGAATGCGGCAAGAAGTTACACTATATGTGTAGCTTAGTTGCTTTTTTTTTTGCATTACGTTTTTCCCATGTCACTTATTGTGTCATATCTTTAAGGTGTCTAAAAATATTGTTTCGCATTTTGCCGAGCAAGTCTGTTGGGTTTTTTTCCTGGATTATACATCCTGACGCCATTTTTTTTTTAACTTTCTACATTGTTTACCTTTTAATTTACAGACCAACAAAGTGGTAGTGATTGAGGACTTGGCGGCTCACTTTAAACTGAAGACCCAGGCGGCCATCGACAGGATAGCAACACTGCAAGCCGACGGCCTGCTGACCGGAGTCGTGGACGACCGAGGAAAGTTCATCTACATATCGCAGAAGGAGCTGGAGAACGTGGCCAAGTTTATCAAGCAGAGAGGCCGGGTGTCCATCACAGACCTGGTGGAGAGCAGCAACGAGCTCATCAACCTCGTGCCGTCCACAGCGTGAAACCAACTATGTTAGCGCGCTGCAATTTATTCTGTGAATAAAAACATTTTTTATTACAATTATTAGACCCTTTTATTGTAGAACAAATGATTCCGAAAACTCCCAACATTCGCAATCCCCGCATTGAGTCTACTTGACGCACTGGCGCCCCTGCCCCTGCACCATAAAGAAGAAGAAGAAGAACACACAGCAAATGCTGCTATTTCCTTATGGCATTCAAACTGATAAAATCAATGGGTTTTATTTGGTTTTTCTTTCTAAATAATTTAACCAGCTTCACAGTAAAACAATCCAAAGTGACAGTTTACAAGATGGTGATGATAGTTCTGATTTGCACCATGGTTGGTGTCGATCTTTATATTATTTACACTTCTGTTATCCCTTAGAGTTAAAAACGTTGATAAATGAAACACTGTTAAATGTTCAAATGACATTTAATTTGAAATTTAAAACGGTATGTGAAGTATTATTTTAAGGTGACTTTAATTAGGGCCTGTTGCACCAAACTCCAATCAGACGAAAATCAAAATTAAGTGTGATTTCTCCCTTTCAAATCACACAATTGATTGCATATACGTAAGTCAGCTGATGTGAATCATATTTCCTGTTCAAATTCCATCACATTTTTACCAACTTTCGAGAAATATTTAACCGAAGCCTTACCAGAACTAAGCAATCAAATTTGATGTTTCAATCAAATATTGATTGGAGGTTGGTGCAACAGGCCCTATGTAAACTTACATTATTGGTGACGTTAATTCTATCAGCTAGTTTGACACATTGCTTAGTTTGGTCCTTCCTCCCTGTATTCTTGATGTTATACACCATCGCATACCATCCTTAATCTATAAGGGCCATTTTAGACACTACACATTCTGCCCGGATTGTCTATGGATTACCGAACAAACTGCGGGAAAGCTTTCATACATATCCATACACTCCTGACTTCTGACCGGGTGCCAGATTGAAAAAACTTAGATGGACCAGGCAGAATGCATCTAGTGGAAATGGCTGTGCCTATCATGAGAACCCTAAACGTATACATTCACAATTATCACAACGAAATTGGAAGTTTTGTTGATTTGGCTCTTAAGAAAAACTACATAGGGGTACTTGTTCTAGGCTAGCTTCTTCTTAAAGGAATAACAATCTAAAACATTTCATTCTGTAACTATATAATTCTACATTTAGTAACAAAATGGGTAAGTATCTACTTTCTTACATCACAAGGGAAATTGACATTTACTTGTCTTAAAAAATATGTGCTAATGTACATACCATAGAGAAATTAATTTATTTTACAAAACAAATTACGAATAAACTGAATGTGACAATCTGAAACACTCTCCTTAAATTTTAATTAGACGTTTATGAAACGGTCATGTGTAGGTATTTACAAATATCACAAAAATTAGGTCCGCAGGTGCATTGGCATTGACAAGATGCTAGGCCAGGTTGCTAGGGAAAAGGTATACAAATACTTTGTAATTGGTCGCTAAATGGCAGTCCCATAGGAGACTGACGTTTCCTCGCTAAGAAAAAAGTTCCAAATTAAAAATGTTCCGACCTCATTGTGTTTTAATATTTCTAGTTTTCTTATAGAATCAATAATGGCAATCTAGGATTTTTTTTTAAATAACGGGTATGTATGGAATCACAGGAAACCATTTAATGTGTTCATCTCATTTTAGAAAAATATCCTGTATTGTCATTTTTGATTCTATAGGATTCAAAGGAAGCAAAAAAATATTTAATTCACCTTTCAGAGGATATACCTATCTATTTCTCTCTCATTTTCTTTAAGTTGGTATTAAAGTGACATACCTATCAAGTTTTTTTTTCTTGAGGCAGCACTTGAACTAACTAACCTTGGATTCAAATTTAGAATTTAAAAATGGCTGCCATCATCACTAATTTGTAAATTAGCTGAGCATCCACGGTCTCACCGAGTCAGGTCTCTAATTTTGAAAATCCAAGACCCAAACTCAGGCCCGCCGCACGGAGTCAGGATGAGATGGGAGTGACAGGACTTACAACCTGTCTCTGGTTGGTTAAGGATCCTTTCGTCATGACAACGTTCCCAAATCCTCCCAACTCATCCTTCCTTCCAATATGTAAGTCCGATTAACTACATTGCATGTCCAGAGGAGTCTGGGCTCTCAGATCCCGAGATGGCCGCTTTTGTTAGTCTTTCCAGAAATCCATTTCTTTGGGATCTATTCAGTCCCAGATTTCAATGTTTCATTCCGTTATTATTAAAGGAACTTTAATCAGGCCATTTGTTTCAAATACAACAATTATTGAGGCCTTGTAAATTAAACTAAAAATAAACCATATGCTTTAATCATTATTAAAGTTGTGATTTTGTCTTTAAAAGACATGTCCTTTATCTGCTTGGTGCTCTATCACATTACTTTATTGCAACTCTCTTTTAAACCTAAAGTAATAATACTTCTTCTAAAGTTAATAGAAAACAATCATTGATTGGCAATATTAGACAAATTCCTATAGTCTATAGAATTGGTGCAGTCTATTATAATTTTTCTATAACTATAAAAAATAAATAAAATAGTTATTACACTCAAAAAATGTTGAAATAAAAAAAAAACAATAATTCAAAATAATGTATATATTTTCATAAATATTATACAAAACAAAGCTGAAATAAAAAAATAAATGCATTATGAAATGGTATAATACAAAACTTTCATCTGTGTGCTGGGTGAAAAGAAAACAACTTATTACTTAGGCCGTGTTCGGGGAGCTAGCTTGAGCACTTTGAACGCTTACAGTAAAAATCGTGGTGGGGGTAGCTCGATCGCAAACCTCCCCGAACGATAAAAAGCAAATTTCATATGTCAACCCGACAGCAGCTGTCAAAGCTCGGCAAAACGGATGCAGATTTATCTTAAAACGCATTATTGAGCCATGATTCTAATATTTCCAGCAGAATTTTCAATTATTGAAGAGCTTTTGATATCTCGAATCCATTATTTAACATTAATAATTGTGTCTAATCTTTGTGTTGTTGAGGTTAGCTGTCAACTGTCAGTGGAACGGTATGAACCATTGGTGTGAAGTTAGGAACGTTTAAGCCGACCCACCTTCGCAAAAAAGCGAAAATAGCGAACGGCCGAGGTGTCGTGCGTGACATCATAGCTCATAATATTTGCTTCCAATGAGCTCCCCGAACGGTGTGTGAGTGCTTGAAGCGCGCTCCCCGAACATTGCCTTACAAAAACTGTTCATAGCTTTAAATAAAAAAAACTTGAGACATATAGAATCAAAGCCGGCAATGTATGATTTTTTCCTGATAACGAGAACAGTATGTGTAATGAAGGAAAATGATATTCTCTGTCTCTGTCCTTACACATATTTATCTTATGCTTGGAAACAAATAAAGATCGCCCTCTATGATAGGAGTATCTCCCACATAAAAAAAATATTTTGCATCAAAATGTAAATTTCAAACGAAATAAACTCAATTTTCATTCTCAGAAAGGAAACTCTTGAAATTTAATAAATAAAATAAACAGTTAGGTATAATAAGTTTGAATACGGAACAGTATATGTTTATGGAATGGAAACAAATGAATAATAGTAGAAAAATTAATAATGTGTCTTTGAGAACATGTCCATAGATAAGTATACTATAATACTACGTATTAAACATGTCTGCCATTCAATTAAAGATTATTATATATTATACATATTCCCGCTGACTTTAAATAAAATAACCATAATTTTTAACTGAAACAGGCCGATGAGGATTTGGCAGAAGAAGTGCATTATATTCCCAACAAACAAAGGAAGAAGCTTGAACATCAATCAGACATGTCCTCCAGATCTTCTTCTCCGTCTTCGCTCATTTCCTCTTCACTGGTTTCCTCCGGATCTGACGCTTGGTTCATGCACTTCTCACAGGAACATGTGAACAGGTAATTTGTTGCCAGTTCCTGAAATTACAGTACATCATGAATAAAGCCACTGTTTCTTAAAAGGTAAACACCGATTTTACGGATTCGACACAATAAAAAAATCTCTTGGCTCTGTATTGTCCCCCATCGTCAATAAAAAAATATTTTATAGTGAAGTGTTTGCAGTTGACAGTTATGTTAAATTAAGTATGTAGCGCTATCATAATATGATAGCGCTACATACTTAATTATTTTATTTATTATTTGTTCCTACCACAGATCTTTCGTATAGAAAAATAATACAGGCTTGTCTTTTAAGTCAGATATACCCTTTACGAATAGGCATTGTTTTTACGGATAAGTCATTTTACTTCTCAAGGTATAAACTTTATGTGGCGTATGAATTAAATAGCCCTATTTAAACAAAAGGAAAATATTGATTTAAGTCTTTTTACCTCGAAATAAAAAAAGTTGAGTCGGTACTTAAGGCATTTTCATACATTTATGACAGAAAGTAAAATGGCGCATCAGTCATTTATCCTCAAATAATTATGAATGCCAAATTGCTTAAACGACAGTATCTCAATTATGTATATGTTTATCTTAAATCCACTTATGTTAAAAAAAAGCAAATAAAAAACTAAGCATTGCCTCCTTACATTTTTTTTTATTTAGTCCACTAACAAAAATGTTATGGCAGATAATAAAAAAAAAAAACAGTTTTTTGGCTCTCCTGTAAAATTGACTTTTTGTCGCTTAAGTCATATAGGCTTTTTACCGTCGATATCTTCTCAAACTACCTCATGATGTCCATCCCTCCACATCCCTAACCCATTAACTTCTGGGTTGGTCTGAGGCTGACCACGCATGCTGTAAAAAAAAGTTCACTCTGACTTTAGCAATGTCACCCCTGTTTCAGAGAAGGTCAGCAAAAGTTGCAGGGTTAATGTTCACGTGACGTTTGGTTTATTTTGTAAGTACACAGGCTGCATTTGTAAGCACGAACTAACATGTGTCTGTTTGTGGGCATGCATTTGATATGAATTTTAAATTTTAATATATGTTTGCAACTTAGATGATAGATTATAAAGACATGTCAGAGTACTAGTTTTTTCTTAAGAGAGTTACTGAATATTTGATTGATCGCAGTGTTGTCACCTTTTGTCTCGTGTGCCTGGATCTCCCCAACAAACACTCGTCCAGATAGCTGATGGAGATCTCATCTCCGGGACTGATCTTGGACAATGCTTTCAGTTGCAATAGGTGGTTCCCGCTGGCAAAGCTTTGTTCTGCATTAGGAATACAACTGTGGTTGCATGTACTCTGTAGTTGATATAACCCTGAGCCTTCAGTGTTGAGGAATGTACCGGATTCTAAAATACAAATGAAATATTAATTTAATTTTATAATTTTTTGGATGAATTAAAACAAAACACTGTTTATTTTCACTATAAAATTTATTTAAAAAGATTAAAATCTTTAGACAAATTACAAACGCGTTTTCGACCTAGTAGGTCATCTTCAGGTATCTATATATAGTATCCACATACCTGAAGATGACCTACTAGGTCGAAAACGCGTTAGTAATTTGTCTAAAGATTTTAATCTTTTTAAATAAATTTTATAGTGAAAATAAACAGTGTTTTGTTTTAATTCATCCACAAAATTATAAAATTAAACAATATGAATTTTCACAGTGTTAATACACAAACAATACGAAATATTAATTTTTCGTAAGTTAGGACTGGAAAATGGTCGATAGCTCAATTGGTAGAATGCTTGCATTCCATGCCGAGAGCAAGGGTTCGATCTCAAAGGTTTACTCAGCCTTCACAAGAAATGAGAACCAGCCCCCCCGGGAGCTGGGAAACCCCCCACTTCAACTGAAAGTGGTTGGTGTGAGGCCGCCCCCCTTACCTGTAAAAATAAATAGGTCCCGAAGCGCCACATGCGACCCCTTCGGGGATAACGCAGGCAAGAAGTTACACTATATGTGTAGCTTAGTTGCGTTTTAGTTGCGTAGGACCATTTTTGTGGGATGAAATAAAATAAGTTTATATCAGGCTGATTAATTTGGTGAGCATTGTTTTTGTGTTAATCACACCTCAAGAGCCCTCTGCTAGCTTGGCCATCACTATAGGAAGCGCTGATTCTAAAGCGAGCCCCTCTTACTGTCAGGCTGGATAGACATTTGGTAACCAGTCTAGTAAAGGCAGATAATTTTCTAACCATCTAAGCACATTTTGAAAATTAAAAGATTTTTTATTTGCTCCACCAGGAACCAAACCCAAAACCTTCCAATAATGAGAGATAGATGGAGTTGACGGTGAAGTTTGATGGAGGCCAAGGCTCTTGCCAATGTCAGCCCTGTTTCAGGAAAGGTCAGCAAGAGTTGCAGGGCTTATGTTCATTTGAGATTGGATTTTATGTTGTAAGTTCACATGTGGCATGTGTAAGCTCAAATTTATACATGTCTGTTAATGGGAATTCATGTAATATGAATCTGAAATGTAATATATCTTTGCAACTTACATTGTAGATATTTATTTACCTTTGTCCATGTATTCATAGATTTGATCTATGAATTGTTCAACTTTTTGTTTCTCCTCTTCAGATATTGGCAGCTCCATGACGTTATGGGACCACTGAGCGATGGGGCTGGTGCCGATTCCTTGTCCATTTGTTCCTATCAGCGCCATAAGAGATGTGAAACCCTCTACAGTGAGAAACTGAAAATATTTCAATATGCATCTTAAGCAAAACTGTCTGTGTGAACCAAATCTAAAGAGCCCTTTGTGAGCTTGATCGTCAATGTAAAAAGGGACAATTCTGAAGCAATACCCGGTTGGTTTAAGGCTGGATGGCCCTATGGTGACCAGTATTTAGTAAAGGTTTTTCAACCCAGCAATAAGAGCATAATATTTGTTTTTTTATGCTCTGCTAGGAATCAAACACTCTACTTTCCAATCACGCCAAAAGTAACAAAGTACCCGTTACTCAAATGACTCTCTAGTTTTACGACAAAGGGTAGATATTTCAGCATTTCTAATTCAATTTTTTTACGTTTTGTTTTGTAACTTCTTTATCCCTGTTTTCTTTTTATATTTCTGAAGCAGAAGCTGTGTATTCTAATGTGGCATTCATGTATTTTGACACATAGGGTGACCGGACTTACTCCAACTTTTACATTAGAAAAGGTTTTTTTCCTACTTCCAAAAGAGCCGGCACTCACTTCCAGTAAAAGTTGAGTAAACCACGTCAGCAAGATTGGCAGATTACACAAAAGACGGCATTTTTATTACTGACACCCTCATGTTTTAAATTGTTTAACAATTGAATGTAAAATAAGTTGTACAAATCATTTTTCAAACCACTCTTTGCTTTATTAATTATAGCTCGATTTATAAATGACTGATGGCTGACACCATTAGCAATAAAGTCACCTGCTGTATATGATCCCCCGACATGACCTTGGCTGTCATCTCCCTCATCATGTCTAGCTGGTTGATGAACTTGTCTCCCAGCATCTTGTGGATCAGCTGCGCGTCCTCGTTCACCGTGCGGTGGCAGAATTGCTTGAACAGGTTGCACGTCATCTCTCCATCTTGCGACTGCTTTATCATGGCCAGGATACGAACCAGCAACATCATGCTGGTTGTTTCCGGTGGGTAATGTATTTGTCTGCAAAGTTAGTTAACAATAATTATGAGAGTAACTATTTTCATTGTTATTTAAAACAATAAATAAGCACTAATAGAAATCAACTCAAAAAAATTCAATTGCAAAAAAAGAACAACTAAGCTGCACATATATTGAAATTTTTTACAGTGCTGTGCCTGTACAAGCATTGAATGCGGTGTGAGGAACCTACTTATTTTTTCATGTAAGGGAGCCGACCTTCAGCCAGCCATTTCAGTTGGAGTGGGAGAATCAAAATTTTAAAATATGGTCTTTTTACAGCTATTCATTTGATCCACATATTGGCATACTGTTGAACATAGATACGGAGAGGGATATCCGAATAATATTAAGCTGGTGTCAGGTACAGATTAACCGCTTGTTGTCGGATATAATTTTTAAAGAATTGTAGAAGTTAGATACAAACAGAAACACAAATGATATAGGTACTTAATTATGTTTTCTGGTCATATAAGTAATAATATGCTTGTGGCTTGTGTGTCAGCTCTATTTAATAAATTCACTGAAGTTTTTTGTAAAATTGAACCTGTAAATTGTAACAATATGTTCTTAAGGCGATTTGGATTTTGTATTATTTTCAGGATTTATAGTGAAGAATGAAAAATGAAAAACTCACTTCCAGGCATCCATAAGCTGCGTGAGAGGATGGCCCACATCTGTAGGATTATAACACAGAGTACGATGGTAAGAATCATAGGCCGCTCCTTTACAAGACTCTGAACAGTAAGCCACCCCGCAGCCTTCGCACAACACTATCAGCTCCAGATTTGTATTACAGCACTCTGGGTACGGCAATACCAAGTCAGGCTTGGCTGCCAACCTGCGGACATTCTGCTCAGCTGCTTCCAACGGCCTTAAAATAACAACAACAAAAAAACATACATTCTAAATTAAAATATATCGGCATACATAAAAACAGTGGAGTTTTGACAGGCATGGACAAATTTGAGTTTAGAACATCTTTCTCGGCAGGCAAAGTCACACTTGTATAGAAGTAAGGGGGCCGGTAAGGGGGCCGGCCTCACACCAACCACTTTCAGTTGAAGTGGGGGTTTCCCAGCTCCCGGGGGGGGGGTCTGGTTCTCATTTCTTGTGAAGGCTGAGTAAACCTTTGAGATTGAACCCTTGCTCTTGGCATGGAATGCAAGCATTCTACCAATTGATCTATCGACCTTTTTACGAGCTTGATCGTCGTCGCTACAAAGCGCCAATTCTCAAGCAAGACCCAGTTGCTGTAAGGCTGGATGGACCTTTGGTGACGGGTCATTGGTAAAGGTTTTATGAATTTTTCAACCCGGCAAAGAGCAAATTTGAAAATATAAATGGTATATTTTTTATGCTCCGCCGGGAATCGAACCCACAACCTTCCCATTCAGAGTCCGCAGTGTTACCACTGAGCTACGGACCGGTCAAGTTTTAATTTTATAAGAAAAGAAGACAGACATTACATACCGCATACAAAAGTCACAGGCTAAGTATTTGTACGCCGCATTCCACGCAAACTGACACGAGACGATGGGGTACTCCTCCAGGATCACATCTCCCTCTTTAAATGTTTTCGTAGCAAATAAGCCCTTGCCCTGAAAGTATGTTTCATTAATTTACAATTCAAAGTGATGAAAAATTAAACTGAATTAAAATTATTGATACTGTTTAGGGCTTTACCTTTTGATTGTCGATAATTCTTATTTCATATCCTGTCATCTTTTACGATTGCTCAACAAACACGATGTCAATATTTCCACATTGGTTCGTCTGTCATTTATTAAGTGAGGTTATTTTTTTCTGACGTTTTGTATGTTTCTTAAAAAAATTTAGAGCTGAAAACTGATAAAGTTACCTGCCATGCTTATGGTAGTACCTATTAATTTATAGGTATTGTGTTGGGAATTTGATTTTTTCCCCATTTAGTCGCAGGGTGACGTGTGATCCATATTTCCAAATATTTGGCAGGCCGACTGGGATAAAAAGGACAATAAACTGTGAAATAGAACCCTATCAATATGCGTAATTTAATATTCCTAGTTTTATTTCTATTTTTCAATTCATCAATAGCGTTATACTTCCACATAGGCGAAACTGAGCGCAAATGTTTCATAGAAGAAATCCCAGATGAAACTACTGTCATCGGTACGTGTTAATTTATTATTAAATCTATAATCTAAGTTGCAAAGATATACAACAATTTCAAATTCGCACTTCATGCACGGCCAACAACGTCTAAGTCGGCGCTTGCTTACGCTGTATGTGTACTTGCAAAACAAAACTCGACCTCAAATTAACAAAAAGTCAGCATGTTTTGCCTCCTTCCCTTAATCAGAGGTGGCATTGGGAAAAGTAAACCTTTCTTTAGTGTGTTCCGTACTGCACTTTTTCCTTATTTCTTTCATATTGTATTGGTTTGCGGGCCCAATGGAGTGGAACAGACTACCACCTAATGCGATGAAGGCAAAAACTGCTGGTATCTTTAGGGGCACTAAAGATGCATCTTTACAAAAAATCTTATCCGTGATTTGAGAGGGCCCTTGAGGTGTGACACCCAAAAACGGCGCTCTGTAATTATGTGGATCTTCGTCGGTCACCAAAGGTCCATCCAGCCTTACAGCAACTGGGTCTTGCTTGAGAATTGGCGTTTTTAGCGATTACCAGGCTCATAAAAAGTCCGGTCAATAGCTCAGTTAGTAAAATTCTTGCATTCTATACTGAGAGCAAGGCTTCGATCCCCACCGAGGGTGTCAGAAATGATTTTCTGTTTCGGTATTTATTTCAACCCAAAATACTGGCAACGTTTACTCAGCCTTCACAAGAAATTAGAACCACCCCCCTTGGAAGCTGGGATACTCCCACTTCAACAGAAGTGGTTGGTGTAAGGCCGGCCCCCTTACCCGTAAAAATAAATAGGTCCCAAATCACCACATGCAATCCCTTCGGGGATAACGCAGACAAGAAGATACACTATATGTGCAGCTTAGTTGCGTATCTTCCAAATAAATTATTGGTGTGTATATTGTGTGTTTTCCTTGCAGTCAATTATAAGGTGGAGCTGTACGACCCGCGCTCTGGGGGCTACATGCCGTCGTCTCCAGGGATCGGGATGCACGTGGAGGTGCGGGACCCCGACGACAAGACCATGCTGTCCCGGGTGTACAGCTCCGAGGGCATGATCTCCTTCACGTCCCACGCGCCGGGCGAGCACGTCATCTGCATGTACTCCAACAGCACGGCTTGGTTCAGCGGATCCCAGCTCAGGGTAAACTTGCCATTTACTTTATGATTACCACTTGAGATTTAATGTGTTGGGGTGGGGTGAGAGTCGAGAAGAATCCTGAATTCAGTCAAGGGCCACCCACAGCTGTCAATCTCGGTTGGACCGGTCCGTAGTCCAGTGGCAACACTTCGGACTCGTAAATGGAAGGTTGTGGGTTCGGATCCCGGCGGAGCACAAAAATATACCATTCATATTTCGAATGTGCTCTTCGCTGAGTTGAAAAATTCATAAACCTTTACCAAAGACCGGTCACTGAAAGGTCAATCCAACCTTACAACAACTGGGTCTTGCTTGAGAATTGGCGCTTTCTACAGCGACGACCAAGCTCACAGAGGGCTCTTGAGGTGTGATACACAAAAACAGCGCTCACCAAATAAATCATCCTAATATTATTTTATTACGGTTGATTTGCATGGCGTCAAGTGTAAACTTGCATACAATGCGGCTGACTATCATAGACGTCATCCAACTTTCAACTTATCCCTGACATCTGTGTTCAAGAATTCAAAAGACTGCAAGTTGAAATATGTGCTAAACCTTTGTGATTTTTGTTCTTGAATAACTAAAGGTAAGATTCCACCAGTGTGCCAAACTGTGTCGCTCAGTGCGGCACAGCGTGCAATACATTTTGTTTCAATCAACTCACGCAAGCAAACAGCAACAAATTGGCTTACTTGTGTGCGTGAATTATCTATTAATAATTACCTGATGGTATCTGTTGAATCTTTGGCTTGAAACCAGTGGCGAGTCCAATATCACTTCTTGGTGAAATTTTAGAATGTTTATTAAGTAAGGCTGGTCACCAAAGGTTCATCCAGCTTTACAGCAATTGGGTATTGCTGGAGAATTGAGGCTTTCTAGAGCAAGTTCGCAGAGGGCTCTTGAGTTGTGATTCACACTTTTACAGCGCTCAACAGTTGAGTGAGACAAAACATTGAAAGTTGTAGGTCTACAACTCCGTGAATCAAAAATGTTAGCGGAGACATTCTCAAAAAAAAGATGAAAAGAATATTTTAATAAGATTTTTGGTGAAAAGTTACAGTAACAAATAAATCATCATAATTTTATTATGGGCCGGATACGTTTGTATGTTAAGAGATCCTTGCATTAAAGATTTGAATTGAATAAGTTTATCATTAATTGATGAGGCATTCACTTTGTAACCTTTCATTTAAAAAAAAAAAAAAAAAATTGTACCTGACGATGGAAACATTGTTTCCGAAACCGGTCTTACATTATTAAATTTTACTCGCCCCGTAACCTAATACAATTTGTTTTTTATTTTTTATTTTAATTTTTTGAATAAGTTTATTTGACTTTATATTTGCAGGTTCACCTGGATATCCAAGTCGGAGAGAACGCCATCAGCTATGAGAATGTGGCACAAAAAGAAAAGCTGACAGATCTTCAGCTGAGGATCAGGCAGCTCCTGGATCAGGTGGAGCAGATCACTAAGGAGCAGAACTATCAGAGGGTAACAAATATACCTCAATCTCTACTCACATAGAACACTCGATTGGACATAACACCTTTCTTAGCAACATCTCTAAAGGAAAAAAACTTGAGAAGGCTGACAAGACGTCACCCAAGAACTTCATACTTCCAGGATTTGAAGCGGCTCATGGATGTCTCATCCTATTCGCAGCTCAAGAGGATGGCAATGAACAGAGACAGATGGCTGTCACAACAAGGCACTGTCATTAAAAGATGATGATGGAAAAATGATAACATTTTTTTTTTAAATATTGGTTGCTAAGGACCGTTGTCACATAGAATTGTGACTTTTGATCCCCGAGAAAAAAAAACATTTCCAAATGAATGCTGAGTCCAATCCCATGTTTCTTTCAATGATTAATTCTGTTAATATATTTGTTTCCACGACAAATTGGTCACAGACAACCTCTCCACAGGCAGCTCTGCCATGGACAAATCAAAAAAGAAAAAATTCTCCAAAAAATATAAATTCAAATTACTGTAGTTGTAACTAATTGTTGTTTTTTTGTGATGCAGTTGTCTGTGGACCTTTATTGTGTGTAACTGAAAAGTTGTGGTGGACGAACTGTTGTGTGACCAATTTGTCCTTGGCCAAGCTGTCTGTGAACGAGTTATCTTTGACCAATTTTTCAAGACACCAATAATATATTTGCATTATTGTTTTATGTTTAGTATCGCGAGGAGAGATTCCGCCACACATCAGAGAGCACCAACCAGCGGGTGCTGTGGTGGAGCTTGCTGCAGACCACCATCCTCGTCATGATGGGCGCCTGGCAGATGAAGCACCTCAAGAGCTTCTTCGAGGCCAAGAAACTCGTGTAGAACTCATTCCTTGTCATGTTCCAGCTTTCTCCTCCATTTCCATCTTTCAAAACCTCATCTTCACATGGAATGTTACTTAATTACAACGTTTTTTACAAATATTTACCATTTACATGGTTTTTTCTTGGTAATTTGAATGTTTCTATACCGTAACGCTTTGGTTCGACTTTTACTCCTGTATTCAAGCACAATGCTATCACAATTAAAATGCTTTGCGTCAATTTCAAGCGTGTGATTGTTAGTTTAAATGCAAGAAACAGTCAGATGCTTAGATTCATCAAATGTGAATACTTGTTCTGTTTAATATTGTCTTTCCTGTTTTATTTAGGTGTGTGTTTTTGTAAGTTTATAAGATGTGGGTAGAGTTGTATGAAATTGTTGTAATCATTTCTTTTAGACGTGAACTATTTGAGTAATATTTATTTGGCAATACAAATCATTCATTTCCATCACATTTTGTTTAATAAAATAATGTTTTCCAATACTTGGTGTTCTTTGTTTGATACTTACCCACTGACAACCACATCTGATTGTAAAAGAGAAATGATCGAGTGTTGGTTATCAGATCAAAAAATTGAGAAGTATTTTAGTTTTGAAAAGTATTTTATAAAAATATATTTGTAACCATTCTGCTCCTGAAGATGCCTCATTAGGCGAAAATATTCGAGCACAAAAAAGTGAATTAAAACTTTGTTTCCATTTGAATCTTTTAAATAACTAATAACGAAAAATTGAATCATACCTGATGATGACCTTCTAGGTCGAAAACGTTAGTAACTTACTCTAAAGATTGTAATCTTTTTAAATATATTCATGTGAAAATAAACAGTGCTTTTGAATTCCTCAAAAAATTTTAAACTATAACAAAAAATTGAGATTTGGTGAAGAGACACTTTCTCGTGGGATTGTACTAATGTTGAATGTACAGAAAATTTAATGGTATCAAGAGAAATTTCTATACATAAAATGGCAAGAGGTCTGTGTTCCTAGTTCCTACAAGATCATTTTAAAATGAAGAAATATTACAGCTGGTTTACTGCCATCGGGAGTACAAGGCAGGAAAATATTACAATTTTGTCTATGTTAATTCATGTGCAGATCTCATTGTTTTTGTAAATAAATTAAGTGACTGAGAGGGACTTTTACAATATTATACAAAAGAACGCACTAGTGTCACTGATGTTATACAACAAGTGGCCTGCTTAAAGTGGCGTTGGGTAGACCCATGCCAGGTGGCCGAAAAAGATTGTCTAGTGGCAGCCTAAGATGGCGAAGCAGGGAGTGGGGAGACCCCAACTGAGGTGGCTAGACGACATAAAGGGAACTGCAGGCAGAGGATGGCTGAACACAGCAGACGATAGACAAACATGGAGAAGAATGGAAGAGGCTCATGTGCAGGAGTAGACTGAGAACGGCTAAGGAAGAAGGAGAAGAAGATACAAAAGAAAACAATAAAAATCGTGGAATGTACATTATATTATATTTTCAAAATATACATTTCTCATGGTTGTATCCCTAACCGTTTGTACAAATAATTATAAAACATAGTCGTGTCTGCTTTGGGGTAAGGTTTTAAATTGGTGAAGTCTGAATCCTGCAAGGTGGACAGGAGTGTTTCACATGTGCAGTAATGCAAATGGCCGTCATCGTGTAGCTGTTCGGCAATCTCCAACTGATGATTGTCCATTAATTCAGTGTTGACAACGACGAGAAGTGGTTTCCCCAAATCCAGAACTTCCAGGCAAGTTCCTGCACCGGCGTGGCTTATAACCAAGTCAGCAGACTTTATATCTTCTATTATACTGTTTTTAAGGCGGTACGATGAAACGCTCACTCCTTCTGATGTGAAATTACCTGAAATATACATTTATGTCAACATATAAGTAGGTACTTAATGTAAAAATAATATTGTAGGTCAATATACTGCAGCATAATTTTTGTTATCATGTGAGCAATAAATATGCACTTATTACATTTTACAACAATACCTGGATTGGGTTCGCTGTTCCCTATTTGTATCGTAACAAGAGAATAACCTAACTTTTTAAAAACTTTTAGACATTCTGTGGTTACAACAGTTTTACAAAGATCATCAAATCTCGTCGTTCCAACTGTCACGAATATATTTTTTGAAGTCATTGTTTCCAAAAATCTTTTCACAACAAACCATCTGTCAAACTCGTCGATGTCATCAAGCACTTGAAACAGAACCTACAAATTTGGGATGACTTTTTGAGAAATGTGGTCAACAAACAAAATCTCCCAACTTGAAATAAATAAATAGAAAATTGCAACAACAAAAAAAGTGAAGTTACTTGAATCAGTGATTTGGGAAAGAATCTTGTATGTTACGACCATTGTTACGACTAAAAATAATATAGTTGGCGACGTCTCACAGTGGGCGGAATCTTAAATCTAGCGCGTAATAAGTCGTCATACTGAAAATTTATGCTTTTATCGCAAATTTATCCGTTTTTTTTTTTATTGAATTGATAGAAATGGTTGTTTTTGGACAAAACTGACACAAAATAATGTGGAAAATATGCACAATTATTGAAAAAATGAAGAGGAAAGTCGAATGTTTTATTTTTCAAATTTTAAAAACTTACTATTTTTTTCTGTCAACCTATCAATCACTTTTTCTTGATTTTTTTCAGTGGCTGCTTTATCTGACACTTCAAAAAATTGCCACTTTTTTAGAAAGTCGATATGAAGTATGTACCAAGCTCTCAAAACATCTTATTTACGCATGTAATGTGGATAAGCCATATTCGTACAGACACTTATTTTTCCCCAAGCACATCACTTCATCTATGTTGTGTATTATTTTTGGGGCTGTCCAACATACTTCACAGGTCTTCAATGACGATTCAGTAATAACATTAAATGTCTTTTCATCAATCTTATTCAATTTAAAAACATGAGTTACTCTTATATTAAAATCACAAAAAGTAAGTCGAAATAATTTCATAAATGTATTTTTGCACATTGTCGATTTCCCTTTTTGTGTTTATTCGATTGTCTTTTTTGCAAATATTATGTGTGTTGGCTTGCAACAGGTACCTTGTGGAAGATAGTCGAGGATTTTGCTATATCATTTTTCCCCCCCTTTTTACTAGAAGCGGCACAATACAAAATATGACAAACAAATACGCATCCGTTTTTTTTTGGATGTTCAGTCCCTTCAGTTTCAGACTCCTTCAGCTTCAGATGTTGATGGACTGAAGGCTTGCAAATAAGTGAACTGACTGGCACTTTTATCGTCTCTCTATTTGTACAGCATTGTAAAGTCTGATGCTGAAGATGTTGAATCTAGGAGCGAGCTTGCTGTAACACTTTTTTTGACTCTCCAGGAACCTCTGCACTGTGTGGTTGACGAGCCCTTGCACGGTTACTGCCGCAGAAATATCGGACATTGTTATAAGGCTTTCACTAGGTCAGAGGTTCCCAAACTTTTTCAAGTCACGGCACCCTTTGAAATTTTGAGTTTTCTCACGGCACCCTATAGTCATATAATATCGAACTGTGGTAGGTATATTTCATATTTGTACGGCTGAATTCCATAAAATGTTTGCATTCATGTATGCACACAAGCTTCTGCTTTCGCATGAAGACATCTGGCCAGACAAAATAGGTTGGTGAATTGCAATCCTCTTCACAATTTTTTTTCTTACTTCAGGGGCGCCTCGCGGCACCCCTGATCTCTCTCCGCGGCACCCCAGGGTGCCACGGCACCCACTTTGGGAACCTCTGCACTAGGTTATATATATTTTTTAAGGTTATAACAATATTTTTTTAGCTTCCCTAATAACATCTCCATTCAATTAGTCTGTATGAATGTTCGGCTAAAGTTGCGTCAAAATACAATGCAAGTGCTTCTTCGGACGTGTACTTGGCTACGCTGACATATATTTTTTATATCTTTGATGCACGATGTAAAGTAGCTTCAAGATACGTAAGGACCTTAGCAGCATCTCTTTTGCCTGAGTTTTGACGCAAACATGATTTCTTAGTGACGTCTTGTTTCAAGAAGTGAATAAACTTTTTTACGTTTTGTTTGGTCACTTACTTGAAAAAAATGAGCTAATAGTCGTCCCATATACAATGAGGGTGCTGATACATTATCGAAGTCAGGCAAAGTAATGTTCTTCAACCATTCACATTTTTATTTTTTTCAAAAAATTTAACATTACGTCATGAATGTGCCCATTTTAAACGCAGATTATTTGTTCAGGATTTTAGTTTTAGTCTTAATTTAAAACCAAGTTCATTATTTTCATAATTGTGAAGCTTAATTTGTGAAAATAAATAATCCTTTACTGCCGGGGGTTTTTTTTGCTGTGGTCCTTTCATTTTGCCATACTTAGAAGAGTTATTTTTCTGGACTGACATGGTTCCTTTAAAAAATCGTAAAAACATTAGTCGCAAAAACTAGCAAAATCTTTTACCCACAAAATAAGCCTCATAAGTGTTTCTTAAATATGACACTTAAAATTATGACCAATCCCGGTCAAACTTTTGATTCCGAGTCTACTGAAAAGGTATACATTGTAATTTTATTAATCCAAATACTCAACGTGATTCAAAAAACATTTTTGGACAAAATAATAAAGCAAACACAACAAAAATTCTTAAAAACAAAGTTTATACTTTGAGCTTTGATATGCAAAAACAATAAACACGATTTAACTAGAACTTTAGGCACAGTGCTTCCAGGTAGAAAGGCAAATAACAATTCAATATTTATTCAAACCGTGCATTATACCGACAAAGTCATGTTTACCTGACTCTCGGTAATTATCCCGCGAACAAATTACTTTTTTAGTCATAAGGAACTGTTTCTGGGCTATCTATTTAGTATATGAAGGTACTTTTTTAGAATTGTCAATACTTTAAAAGTGGACTTATCACGCGCTAGATTTGGAAACCCGCCCACTGTGCGTCTCTCAGACGAGTTGTTCAGGATTCGCTGTGAATATATTCTGGTTTTGAATACTTTTATATACATGGAGATATAATAATGAGTTCATTTGTATGGCGCCTTTTCATGACCCTTGGTCATCCCAAAGGCGCCGTTTGTGGAGGTGGGAAGAGGTGGGTCTTCAGCTGTAACTGTAACTGTAACTCTGTCGCCATTCCACTAGGGGTGGCCAGAGCCTCTGCAGAGTTGCCTCCATTTATTCCTATCCTTACATACCTCTTTCAATTCATTCATATCCATCACCTTTTTCATGCATTTTCTTCTTTTACGCTCACTTTGTATATCCCATTCTTTCACAATCTCTTAAATCTGATCACTCAATACTTTTCTCGGTCGTCCCTTCCCTCTTTTTCCTTTCACACTATCTTTGTATACATACTTTGTCAGTCTATCATCATTCATTCTTTCCACATGTCCAAACCATCTCATCACATTCTTTTGTACCTTAACTTTCACATACTCTTTCAAATTACATTCTTTTTTTACCCATTCATTCCTAACTCTATCCCTCAGAGTTTTTCCTGTCATGCTTCTCAAATGCTTCATTTCCACCGTACATACTTTACTCATTTCGCTATCGTTCACTGTCCATGCTTCACTTCCATACAACAAAGTCGGTAACAATATGCCATTGTGTACCGCCATTCTCAGATCCATCGTCAATCGCTTGTTCTTTGCTATTCTTCCTATTGCACCGACCACTTGTTTTCCCTTGCACACCCTATTCTCAAGTTCTCTTGTCATCTTTCCATTCTTCTCAAACATACTTCCCAAGTATCTAAATTCATCCACAACTTCAACTTTCGTACCATTCAACAAAAACGTGCACTCTTCATTTTCATCCGTTCTGTCAAAAATCAGTACTTTCGTCTTACTTGCATTAATTTTCTGAGCTGCCTCCTGAAAACCGCCTCACTATAGATATAATATAAGGTAGAAGAGATATAATTCAAATATCATATATCTGTACTCTTATCCTACTTATAAAGTACTCTAATTATCTACAGATGTGTTACATTTGCCCGTTGAGAAATTAAATATCCTCTTCATCTGACAAAAAATGCAATTTATTATTGTAAGTTTTTCCGAAATTCAGGGATAAGTATTTCACCACCACATTAATTGTCAAACGCGGGGGCTTACTCTGTGCGCGGGGGTTGAACATAAATAAAATGTCAATTTGACAGATCAATAGTGGATTTTGGTTTCTTCTGGAACTATTTTCATAAATTCGATTATAAAAATGTCGTCTAGCAGGATGAAGACTTCCATCTTGGATAAGCAGCTGAGTAAAGGAAAAGGAGAAGTGTCGATGAGTTGTTTTGCGCTCTTATTTTCTGAAATGGTTCAGTATTGTCAGAACAGGGTGTACACGGTTCCTGAACTTCAAAACAAGTAATGGCATCTACTTCTTATTTGATTTATCTCCAAAGTAATTTATTAGGATGAGTTGTAATATTTGTTTTATGTTTTAGATTGGCTGAGCTGGGCCAAGATGTCGGCAGTCGTGTCATTGATTTGTATTTTATGCGCGAGAGAAATGGGAAAAGGGAAATCAAACTCCTCAACATGCTGTCGTTCATCAAATCCACATTATGGAAGGTTGGCAACACTGCGTAACCCTTTGAAACATTCTTATTTTAAAAATGTAGTCCATACGATCTAAGTTCCATAGAGAAGTATAGGTACTATCTAATCTAATCTAATCTAAGCTGCAAAGATATATATCATTTAAGATTTATATTAAAAGCATTCCCACAAGCAGATATGTATAATTTCGCGCTAACACATGCCGCATGTGGACCTACAATATAAAAACCCAATCTCAAATGAACATAAGCCTTGCAACTCTTGCCGTCCTTCCCTGAAACAGGGGTGACATTGGCAAAGTGAACCAATTTTTTTTACAGTATGGGTGGTCAGCCGCATAACAACCTATAAGTCAAGGAACATACATGATACTAAATATTACTAAGTTCCGCAACTGACCACCACCGTCCTGGTGCTGTCAAGAAAATATAATATGAAAAGCAGGACATACAGCGTACTTTTAAACGATATTATATTGGTAGATTGAAAAGACACTAAAGCGCTACGTTCTGTATTTATCACATCTGTTAATCGGGAGCCAATGCGCGTGTGTTTTACAAGGCTGCAAAATAAACTAAATTCCTGATTATGCTGGAGTGATGTTTTCCGGGATCTGTTGCCGTGGTCTGTGGGAGCTGGAGCTTCCGGACGTTTCGCCCATTTCTACGATGGGCTTCTTCAGCGTGAAGTATGATGATGATGAAGATCTTGATGAGACTCCCACAGACCACGGCAACAGATCCAGGAAAACATCACTCCAGCATCATCAGCCGGCCGTGTAAGCCTAAAACTCTTATTCAAATTCCTGATTATCGGGAATCTATTTTTATTTACAACAGGCGACAACCATCAATGACAACACCATGTCATCCACCTAAGTGATATTTTTAATGTGCAGACTCCATTTTAAACTTCAAAATAACAGTTGTTCCTACTATGCTATGTACGGCCAACTTTTATCTGCTTTTTACTAACACAGAAGAGGGCGTTGATATAGTTTACTGATGTATAGCTTATAAGGAGAACCTTACCTGTCGGGAGCAGGGAAACCCCCAGACTGGTTCATAGTCTATTCGCTTACATTCATCTGCCTTTACCATTAGACTGGTCACAAAGTTTCATCCAGCTTTACAGCAACTGGGTCTTGCTTTCAGAACTGCACTGAATAGTGATGAAAAAGGATGTTGAGGTCTCTTGATGTGTGATACACACAAAAACAGCGTAAAAATAAACAGGCTGTTTTCGCCGAATGTGATTCCTTTGGGGAAAGTTTTAAATTCAAGAAGTTGCATACTATGCGCAACTAATTTGCTTTTCTGCCTACTTAATTGATCTGTGACAATTCTGTTTTCCTGTTTATTTCAGACTCTGTTTGGGAGAGAAGCTGATAAATTAGAGCACGCCAACGATGATGAGCGGACGTATTACATCATTGAAAAAGAAGCTTTGGTAATGTTCTATTGTTAAATGTATGAGCTGTGAATAAGGATAAATCGGCTGTTTTTTTTCTCATTGGCGACATTTTGTGAAATTGTCACTGCAAGGACGCCTCAAAAGATTTGAACAAATCGGTCTTAAGACGTCTGTTGAAGTGACTGCTGTTGGCAATCTTCTGAATCACTACCATTGGAGCCACCATTAGAAAAGCACACTCACCAAACACTGTTGTAGACTTGCGCAAAAAATGATTGAAGACTTGAAGAATGATCGCTTTGATCAATAATGTCGGCAGAATGCTATAGACAAAAAAATGTTACGTCACCTAGCAGATTGCTAGAAAGTATGTTGACTAATATTGCATCGTTGTTTTCTAATGACCCTGGTCACATAAACCTATGATGTTTGCATGTTGAGGAAAGATTTTATTTCATGTTTTGTGCTGAGTTTACATGTCAGCATGTAAGACATTTTTATTTTTTTCTTCTTAGGTTTACTTGTTTGTCATTTTAATTTTCAGTTGTGATGAAACTGCAGTCTATGGATAAACAATCTATTAACTATATGAATTAAATAATTTTACCTCTGATTCTAGAAACACCATAATACAGCATTCAGTTCTTAGAATATTGTAGAAGCTAGGAACAGCAATAATTTATTTTTCATGTTTATATTCCGTGTAATTCTTGTTTCAAACAGGGATTATCTTTTTAGAAAGCTGACAACACAATAATTGTCAATGACCTTTCCAGTGTTGCCATTCTGTGAATTATTTTCCTCAGTTAATATGAAAACATCATTTGATTTCATTTATATATGTTTCTGAGAATTTTCATGACCCTATACTGGAATTGTTTTTTCTTGGTGGGCAAACATTACATTTCTAGGTAGCTAGGGTCCTTCGCAACTGATAAAAATATTATTTTCTCTAGTAACCTGCCTGTGGGGGGGTCACAACTTTTTATTCATTGTAAAATGTGCAGACCTGATTATTCAAAAAAATTGTCGGAGGTTGAACTATCTAGAACCAGAGTTTCTTGAATATTCTTTGAAAATATCTTCACACTTCGAACTCATAAATGGAAGGTTGTGGGTTTGAATCCCGGCGGAGAATACAAGTATTTACTTTTATATTTATATTTTCAAATACACTCTTAATTCATAAAAAACGTCATCAAAGACCGGTCCCTAAAGGTCCATCCAGCCTTACAGCAACTGGGTCTTGCTTGAGTTTTCATGCTTTGTAGCGACGACCAAGCTCGTAAACACCTCTGCGGCACTACAACAAGCGCCATAGACTCCTAGAGTCTCTGAAAACTAGGGAGACTCCCATACAGGATTTCTTATAAAAAAAAAATGCCGCTACAGCTCAGATGTAGCTTTGGCCCCCCATATACTGCTCCTCCAACTCTTTCTGTCCCCTGCGGCTGTCCTCCATCTTGTCACCTGTACCCTTAGTACGAGTTTTTTTACAAATACTCGAAAACTCAATACTTGGAGTATTGAGAAAAAACTCGTACTAGGGGTACTGGAGAAGCTGTGTGGCATCTCTCCTCACCTTATCTTCCCACCAAAGTCTGGGTCTCCGAATCAGTCTCCTTTAAAAATATATTTGTTTTATATATGACTTCTTTGTTTCTTATTTTTCAATTTTTCAATCTCACTGGTTTTTAGCAAACATTACAATTAATAAAGAGTCTTGTATCAAGACAGTAGTTTTTTTATACTTTACAGCACATTTTGTTTATCTTTTAGTTCTTACAGTGTTACTTTTTACATCTCTTCATTTTCTATTAACGTACCCTCAATTTTTATTTATTATATTTTTTGACTTTTCTTTTTTAGGTCAATAAATACATAAGCGTTCCAAAAGACAAAGGATCATTGAATTGTGCAACATTCAACGCAGGAATCATTGAAGCGGTCTTAACAAAGAGTGGATTTGTAAGTTAATATTTGTTTTAGTAAGGATAAAGAGTTTTTGTTGATTTTATTATGAGTCGTCTGTTTCCGTAGTCTGATATCTCCGCATGCAACCGATGTTGGGAAATATATATTTTCAATGACATAATTTGGAAAAAATGCAGTGACTCAGTCACGAAAAGGCGCTATAAAATGCTTATTTTATTATTATTATTATTGATAGACTTTTTGTCTATAGTCAAAATATAGGGGGCATAGGAAATGAGAAAACTACATATGCATTAAGGACACTTTCCATAATAATTCAGTGTAAGTGGTGATAGCCGATTTTGAGAACATGCGACTCATATCCAGTTTTATTTGGGTATGGAAAGCTTTTTCATTTTCTTTTATCCATGAAAGGTTTTAGCATCTTAAGTAAGCCACACCCAAATATTTATGTTTTATATTCAGGCAGTAAGTTAAATTTTATGTCAACGACGTTAGCCATGTTGAAAGCACCGGTTCCCATAGATCACCGAAGTTAAGCAACATTGGGCGTGGTCAGTACTTGGATGGGTAACCGCTCAGGTACACCGCGTGTCGTTGGCATCTTGGACCGTTCCGTAGTCCGTAGTGGCAACACTTCGGACTCGTAAATGGAAGATTGTGGATTCGGATCCCGGCGAAGCAAAAAAATATACCATTTATATTTCGAATGTGCTCTTCGCTGGGTTGAAAAATTCATAAACCTTTACCAATTGACCGGTCACCAAAGGTCCATCCAGCCTTACATCAACTGGGTCTTGCTTAAGTATTGGCGCTTTGTAGCGACGACCAAGCTCGTACACCTCTGCCGCACTACAACAAGTGTCATAGACCCCTAGAGTCTTTAGAATCTAGGGAGTCTCCCGCACAGGATTTCTTAAAAAAAAAAAAAAATTCACAAGGGGCTCTAAGATATTAACTTATTTCATATCACGTGTTCCATTTACTATGAACTTGAGTGAAACTTGGTAGATAAATGATGGAGCAAATCTGAGAGTCAAATAAATAATTTATCATCGTAAGAAAATACCGTTTGTGAAGATGTTAACCAATAGATTGCAATCAATCTTTGTCTGTGTACACAATTTTTATGTGCTCAAAAAAAAAGACTGGGGAGGTAATGCGTAGAACCTTGAAGACTTTTTAAAGCGGGGACACTGAATGAAATGAGAATTTTAAAAAACAGAATTAGCTATCAATGTGAATAAATATATTTATCTGAATGAATTTATAAAGAGTATCTATAGTACATGATTAGTTGACAAATATGCTGACTAATCCATATTGCTTACATGTAGAAGTTTATTATAAACAAAGAACTATACGCAATTAAAAAACTTATGATAAACATGAATTTAAATTGTGTTATTTAAAAACAAAAAGCTTGTTTGTATTGCGCTAGACAGCTGCGTAGTTCTGGTTCTTGCAAATATGTCGCACTGTTTAGTGGATCATTATTGTATGTTTTGAGTTTCATGACAGAAAAGGTCAAAAATGGCAGATTACATAGCAACCACATCCAATGACACACAGAAATTATATTCTTTTATCATTGCCCCACATTAAGCATTAGTTTTGTTTTGTTTTATGGATTCATTAACCTATTTTAAAAACTGTTTTTGCGAATGTGTGTTTTGTTTGTCTGTGAAGTTTCTAGATGGTAGGTACTTGTGTTTGTTTGATATCATGTGTTTGCTCGAGTGTTCTAGGTAGGAGTCTATGAAGTCTGTAGATGTGGATGTTTGAATAATTTATTTATAATATAATATTTGTGTTGGTTGGTTGACCGGTCCGTAGTTCGGTGGTAACACTTCGGACTCTGAATGGGAAGGTTGTGGGTTTTATTCCCGGCGGAGCGCAAAAAATATACCATTTATATTTTCAAATTTGCTCTTTGCTGGGTTGAAAAATTTATAAAACCTTTACCAATGACCGGTCACTAAAGGTCCAGCCAGCCTTACAGCAACTGGGTCTTGCTTGAGTATTGGCGCTTTGTAGCGAACCAGCCCCCCTGGGAGCTGGGAAACCTCGACTTCAACTGAAAGTGGTTGGTGTGAGGCCGGCCCCCTTACCTGTAAAAATAAATAGGTCCCGAAGCGCCACATGCGACCCCTTCGGGGAAACGCAGACAAGAAGTTACACTATAAGTGTAGCTTAGTTGCGTTGCGCTGAGAGCAGAATATTCTAGGGAAATTTCGCCTGTGCCAATTCTCAGTGATTCGAGAACCATCCTTATAGCCTGCTATAAAAAGAGACAAAGCTGTATGTAGCGTCAGGCTTGTATCTGAGCTGTCGAGCTTAACAGTTCAAAAGTAACTCTGTATTTGAACCAAATCCCGACTGAAGTCCGACAGAGGTGGGCTTCAGGAGTAGCCTCAAAACGCACCTGTTTCCAGGATCACCCCATGCCCCTCTGTGGTGATGGAGTGGAGCCTGCCACTGAGACAGGCGAGTGTTACGAGTGGAGTTATGCACAAATTTACCATTTCATTTCATATCAAATGTGAACCGTAGCTAAAATTAATTGTGTGAAATAAATTAAGTGAAGTTTTTATTAAATTGAACCTGTAAATCATAACACTGTTTTTGATGTGTGTCTTTATTGTTTCAGCCTGCGAAGGTCACGGCCCACTGGCATCAAGGCACCACTTACATGGTGAAGTTTGATGACAGCGTCATAGCAAGAGACAAAATGCTCGAGGACAGATAAATTAATTAAAATAATTACTTTGTAGCTTTAAAATTATATCATGTTTATTAAATAAATACATTTGTGTACTCAGCATAAGTATGGACTCAGAACTTGGCTTTGGAACATTTTTCTCAGCGGTAAACGTCACACTTGTATGAGACAACAGTCCTTAGCAACCAATAACAAAATATTGGTTTGCCTTTTCCTTGGGAACCTGCCCATGTGACCTCACAAGTTTGTCTATGAGATAACAGTCCTTAGCAACTAATAACAAAATATTGGTTTGCCTTTTACTTGGGAACCTGCCCATGTGACCTCACAAGTTTGTCTATGAGATAACAGTCCTTAGCAACCAATAACAAAATATTAGTTAACCTTTCCCTGGGCAACTCGGCCATGTGACCTCACAAGTTTGTCTATGAGACAACGGTCTTTAGAAACCAATAACAAAATATTAGTTAGTTTTTTTCCTAGCAACCCGGCCATGTGACGTTACAAGTTTGTCTATGGGACAATGGTTCTTAGCAACCAATAACAAAATATGAGTTTGCCGGTTTGCCCGGCCATGTGATGTCACAATTTTGTCATCACCAATTCATGTTCTGAGTCCATTGTATGTTTTTATTTTCTTGCTGACCCAAAGGGTCAAAAAAGAAAGTCTTGTTTTTTTGTTAATTTACTATTACTGGAATAAAAGTTAATCATAAGATGGATAATCATGTTTTAGTTCTCCTGCCTAGCATTTACTTACACATAACTCTTTTTCACCCTGGGGCTTCCACAGGCCCTTGCAGTGGCTAAATTTAAATTTTCAGTCAAAGCAGAAACGGCGAAAGCGACAAGTCAAAGAGATTAAAATGTGTACGGTAAGTTTCCTTCTCAAAAAGCGATGTACATTTATCGACAGTGTTGGCCTTGCTTCCTTTCATTCTTCTTTAAATTAGTAAATTTACTATTATCCGGTCGATAGCTCAGGTGGTAGAGTGCTTGCATTCCATGCCGAAAGCTCGGGTTCGAATCCCACCGAGGGTGTCAGAAATGATTTCCCGTTTCAGTGTTTATTTCAAACCCCTAAATAAAATACCGGCAAGGTTTACTCAGCCTTCACAAGAAATGAGTACCAGCACTCTCGGGAGCTGGGAAACCTCCACTTCAACTGAAGTGGTTGGCGTAAGGCCAGCCCCCTTACCTGTAAAAATAAATAGGTTCAAATCGCCACATGCGACCCCTTCGGGGATAACGCGGCAAGAAGTTACACTATATGTGTAGCTTAGTTGCGTGCAATTTACTAGACAATATTCTCCATTTTTTATTTGTTCTTCGCCATCTAAAAGGTAAACTGAATAAGCGTTAATTCACTGATTTTAGAAATCGTGGATAAAACACTTTATTGGGTGAAACTTCTCATAGCAAGTGGACTAGAGTGACTTTCAAGTGCTCATGAAAATTTTCTAAACTACAGGGTTTTCAGACTTTTTTAGTCTTTTCTCGCATAAAAAATAGGAAAAAATGTGTATTTATTTGAAAAACCCCTGTTGCTGCTTTTGTTATTACCTTATTGCACTTCTTTGTCGTAACTCAAGCTTCTCATTTCTCTATGGTTTTTGACAATTTTATAGCAGTGTCCTCTTCAAAATGATGTAAACAACTTGAAAGTACCTACTTGAGGTGAAATAAATGCTAACCTTTCAAATATAAAACTGTTATTTGAACAATTTTATACTTTCTCATAAAAATGATTTTTCACTCTATAAATAACAAAACTTAAAAAGTTTCAATTTTCCTCCATTTCATTATAAATGAAATTAAAAAATGAAAGTCAATACATTAACTTAAACATTTATTAAATTATCTATAAATTTTTACAGAAAGAGTAACAGAAAGGCGATGGGTAAGTAAAGCGCTAATCTGCTACATTCCTCACAACCTGAATGTGACGAGATAGCGATTTGTGTCCAAAAATAACGTGTACTGTATTTTTTTTTATCTATGGAGTTCTTTCGCAAGCTCTAGCAAGCTCCGACTTGGATTGATATCCATGGTGTAAGGAATTTAGCAGAATAGCGCTTCTGATTGCTGCATCTGTTGAATGATTCACTTGAGCTTGAAGTCTCTGTCGCGGTAGGCCACCTGCCCCGTCCTGTACTTCTGCTCGCGGGTGTTCCTCTCGTACCACATGGCGTACCCGAAGATGCTGATGGGGATCACGCTGAGGCAGAGGGCCCAGATGGAGTTCTTGGGCGTGGGCCGGAAGAACTGGTACTGCGTGACCCTCATGGACATGTACCTTTGTAAACCAGTGTCGAACTGGAAAAAAAGAAATGAAATATTACATATATGGTAAATATAATCTAAGTTGCAAGGATATATTAAAATTTAACAGTCATATTAAATGGATGCCCACAAGTTTGCGGTTACAACTTAAAAACCCAATCTCAAATGAACATAAGCCTTGCAAATCTTGCTGTCCTTCCCCGAAACAGGGGTGACATTGGCAAAGTGAACCATTATTTACCGGATGGCCGGTCAGTCATACCAATCTGTAAGTCGAGGGACATGAATGGGTGATTAGATAAAGCAAGTTGAAAGACAATGAGAACTAACGTTTACTTTTTTTTTTTTTTTTTTTTTAAGAAATCTCCCAAGGAGACTCCCTAGATTCTAAAGACTCTAGGGGTCTATGACACGTGTTGTAGTGCCGCAGAGGTGTGCGTACTAAGTGCTTTTGCAATGGCGGCTCCGAGGGCATGGAACTAACTGCCACTATCAGACAGCAGTCATTTCAAGAGATGTCTCAAGACTGATCTGGTAACTGAGCGGGTTAAAAAATCATATACTACCAGCCTGACCATGTCTCTGCCTGGTAGTGGATGAGGTAAGGTTTCATACGGCTGGCTCTTAGACTATATTGTTCAACTATGAAATGTCTAGAAATTATTTCAAATAATATTTAAGAAAGAAGTTATTTCAGTGAATGTATTGAATTGAATAGGCAAAGATACGGATTGTAAATGGATCACTGCAGAGGCTATGGCCGTCCCTAGTAGCAATTTGGTGATTTCAATGTAACAGAACAAACAAAAATAATTATAATCTGAAGATGTCTGACAGGATTGAGGTTAGGTTGTTATATAATACTTACAACGTATCCTTCCTGGGGAAGGTAATTGTGGGGATTGGAGGTTTGCTTGAGGAACTCATTCCTCATGACGAGCCGGCGCGCCGCCTCCTCCTTCAGCAATTTCACTTCCTCGACAGGAATCCCATATTGTTTATCCATGGCGACAATCCGTCAGCCAGTTTTTTTGACAGTTCGTTTGGCCACTTTTTACCGTAGACAATATTTTGAGTTTGGTGCAAACTGTCATGGGGCGTCCACACGCTTGCCAACCATTCACAAGTCAAGCGCACAGTGTGTCGTCTAGAACATGCTAGCTGGACAAAAATTTGTCTAATGGACCAATTTTGTCCAGCTAGCATGTTCTAGACGACACACTGTGCGCTTGCCTTGTAGCCAAGTGCACAGTGTGTCGTCTAGAACATACAAGCTGGACAAAATGAGTCCATTAGACAAAATTTTGTCCAGCTAGCATGTTCTAGACGACACACTGTGCGCTTGACTTGTGCTAGGTTGGCAAGCGTGTGGATGCCCCATCAGTCTGTCAGATTTGGTGTCTATGGTACGGTTAAAAGCAATCAGTGCTTCCCAAGCTTGATTAATATTATGTTAAAGACTTCAAAAACAGGATTAAATATATGACCATGAAAGTGTATTTGCAATAATGATCAGGCCCGGATTAAGGACGGTTCGAACGGTGCGGCCGAATTAGGGCCTCCGCGTCCAAGACATTTATAAAAATGTTCTTAACAAAACTCATAATTTTTGTACTCTCGTTGTCCATACATACTCGTTTTTATGATAGGGAAAGATGAAGGGGTGGGAAGAAGAGAAGGGAGTTGGGGTCCACAGTGGTCCTAATCCAGGCCTGGCTGCACTTTTATCAGAGACCAGCCTTATAGCAAATGGGTCTCAATTGAGAAATATGCCCGACTAGTAACGATCAAGCATATAGAGGGCTCTTGTTTTTATCAATTTGTCTTTGTATTGATTGTTCAGTCGACGGCGCAGGTGTTAGAGTGCCTGCGTTTCATGCATAAGAGCTTCGGTCTAAGTCCCGCCAAGGGTGTCAGAAATAATTTCCCGTTCCTGTGTTTCTTTCAAAGCCAAAATAAAATACCTGCAAGGTTTACCCAGCCTTCACAAAAAATGACTGCCAGCTCCCCCGGGAGCTGGGAAGCACCCATTTAAATTGGAGTGGTTGGCGTTAGTCTCAGCCCCCTTACCTGTAAAAATGAATAGATTAGATTTGCTACACGTGAACCCTTCGGAGAGAGCACGGCAAGAAGTTATACTATAAAATATGTGGCTTAGAAACGTTTGTATCATCGTGATGATATGTAATTTGAGTTCGGTGACCAGGAAAATAAATCTGGTACTTTTTCTAAACTGACTTATTTTGTTCTCTTTGATCAGCTTGAAATAAATAATCGAGCCCTCTGTCGTGTAGGAATGACAAATAAAAACTTTCCCACCGTGCGAGATATCAACCCCGCGCTCGCTAAGCCATGCCCCCAACCAATCACATTGAGAGAAAGTCGCTGAGCAAGGGAAAGTACTTCAATAGAATCTCGATATCATTACTAGCAGTCTGTGGCGGTATGGCAAGCCAGTTGCCGGTGTTTCCGCGCTCGATTTTATAAATTTAAACCTCGCGGGTAAATGTTTAAATTTATTTTACACGTTTTTGAAATGTTGAAAAGTGATATAAAAATACAAAAACTGTTTAAAATAAATCAAATTTAATAAAACAATATGAAATAAACTTATTATACCTCGTTTTATAATTAAATCAAATAATTTTACTGAACGTTATCAGAACAAAATTTGAATGAGTCGTATGTTAACGGCGGCAATTCAGGGTTTTTTTCAAATGAAATAAAACGTACAGAAATATACGAATTCATTTTCTCATTATTTCTTTTTAAAAAAACTGACAAGTGAACCTATTCATTTTTTACAAGTAAGAGGGTCGTCTTATGCCAACCATTTCAGTTAAAGTGGGGGTGTCTCAGCTCCCGAAGGGGCTGATACTAATTTTTTGTGAAGGTTGAGGTAAACCTTTGTGGTATATTTTCAATGGATTACTTGAAATAAAATAAAGTGCCATGTGAAAGTCAAGAAAGGAGTAGCAGCCGGGAGTTTGAACTGACACATGCAAATTACTTTTTATTAATACAAGCGTTAAGTACATGGTGTGTTCCAGAGGTGGTTTCAAAATAATGTAAGTAAGTCTTCTTGAATTTATATTTGTTTATGACATTTAATTTATTGTTTTATTATGTGTTGACATTTTTGTTTTTATTTATTTTTAAAACTACGGAGGTTTTGTTAAGGAATCCTGTGCAGGAGGCTCCCCTCTTCCTCAAAGGCTTGGGGGTCTATGTTACCCTGGAAGGGTGCCGCAAATGTGTTGCTTGAATTGTTGCTTCTGTAGTGGGGCGCTGCATGGAAGTGGTCATTGATGTTGGTTTTGAATAAAACTGGATTAAATTGAGAAGGAAACGCAGTTAAATGGTAGATCTTTCCATAAATGTGTGGCATTTTTAGTGGGCGGAAATAGAGTTGTGGGCCCCCTGAAATCAACCTAAACCCTGCAGCTCCTGCCACTTTTTTTGAAACAGGGATGAGTGAATTGTCAAAAGTGAATTCTTTTTCAAAGAAACGTTAGCGTCATTGCAACCTCTTAATCATTTTTTTTGAGAATTGCCATGAATTCGAAAATTACAGCAAAAAAAATCATCATTTATTTATTTTCAACATGTGGGGACATTGCGGTATTGAAGTACAATCCTTCAATTTAGGTCAAGGTCAATCAAAAAGTCCTTACGCAACCGAACGCCCTTTTCCTAAAATCTCTGTTAAAGTTTGAGCGCGCCTGGTTTATTGATTATTATTATCGTGTCATGTGACCGTTGACAGACTCGAGTTCGGATTCGCGATAAATAATTTCGTCAGTTAATATTTTTTCTTACAACAAGATAGACGTATAAAACGGTGAGTCTCCTCAATCATATTATCCTTATTAAATCTTATCTTCCTTTATCAATTTATTTCAAGTGCTCAAAAATTTACACTTAATTTATAGACAGACAATCTTTCGATTCACCCAAGAAGATATTTTATTTGTTTACTTTTCTATTGTTTTCAAAATTAAGCTCGAATCACGATTCCGTTATTTAATTCCTACCGTAATTACTCTAAATGTTTTAATGTAACTGTAATTCCTGTCAGTCTCTATAAAAATGTGTTTTTATGTATTTAAATGCGTAAAAAATGGTATTAGCTATTTTTTTCAATAATGGTTTGCTTGTAGGTAGACTGGTTTTTTTCTCCTAGACTCCTTTGTTATGGCGGAGATGCTTTGTTTATTTTTTGTCTATCTGCCTACAGGGCATATAATATTATTTTTTGCGTCATTTATTTTCCTAGTACGGAATAATGGACGTTATATTTCTAGAATTTTATTGTTTAATAACTTTTCATTGTTGCAAAAAAGTCTTTCCATCAGAGGAGTTCGCACAAATAACATAGAAAAAAATTGACGTCACACAGCTTGCTAGGGGAAAATTCTAATAAATATATTTTTATTTGCTGCGTACATTAGCCACACAGGACGTTAGCCCGCGGAGAAAACATCAAATTTGGAACTCCGTCTCGAGTCCATTTACATTTATTGTATGCTGATTTGATAACACACTATGCACAAAGAAAATTTACATAAATGATTATTTGTATTTTAAATTCTAATCATGTTTAAATACTCTTTACTGGGGTCGATGATTACAAAATATTTTTATCTTTTAATGACTGCCTAAAGTTATATTTTGATGAGTCATGTACTTAGCGCATCCTTTAAAAAAAATAATGCGTCTAATTTTACTAAATATGCAAAACAATGATCAAGAAATAATGTAAACCAATGTAGAATAATTTGTTTTGAAGTACAGGGGGCTCATTTTGTTTCAATTGATAGAAAAAAGCTTGGGGGTACATTTTATTTTATACTGGTACCCTTATATCAATTAAATAGATTTTTATCCAATTTTAGTCCCCTACTGAAGTCCTACCTATTTATAAATGTAACTTAGATTATGAATTATGTATACTTATAGATAGCTATAGATTGCCATTCATTGTAATCAAAAATGTAACCAAATAATTCAGTGCTTTAAGTTAATTTGGAATGGTTTTAATTGTTAAACGTTTTTTTGTTGTAGTTATCATTTAACCGCAGTCTATTGATAAGCATAAAATAATTCTGACTCCGATTTCAGGAAGACAAAAATATAATGTTTAGAATATTTTAGAGGCCATACTTAATTATTTTTCTGTTACTTGTTGATATTCTGTGTATCTCTTGTCTTACATAGGATTATCAACACAAGTTTAGGACAACAAAATAAGTACCCAATCATTTAATTTCAATGCCATGACCTTTCCAGTGTTGTCATTTATGTGAATTATTTTCCTCACTAAATGTATAAAAACGGTTTGATACAATTTACAGTTTTTGCTGGGCAGCTTCATGGCAGTATAATAATTCACAAAAAAAATGATGGGCGTTGAACTAGAATCAGAGTTTATTAAACAGATTGCTGAGCTTAAATTATATAATATTTCCTTATCTGTCATGATTCATGAGTAATTTGGTATCTAATCTAAATCTAAGTTGCAAAGGGGCCGTCCATAAATTACGTCATCGATTTTGGCCAATTTTCGACACCCCCCCCCCCTTAAAATCATCCTATAGTCATTATCTAATGACCCCCCCTCCCCGTCTTGCTGTAATAATGGAAGAGCTTAATAACTTATAATGTTATATTACCTACATAGTATTTTGTATATTTTGTAGAAATTGGTATTTACAAGAACAATGTCACTTTTGGTACTCCTATATCATTTGCCATCATCCGCAGACCAGACTCCCCCCCCCCCCCCCCCCCCCCCCCCCCCCTAATGCGAATGACGTAATATATGGACAGCCCCAAAGATACCTATGTATCATTTGAGATTCATATTAAATGCATTCCCACAAGCAGACACGCATAATTTGGCGCTCACACATGCCGCATGTGGACCTACAATATAAAAAACCCAATCTCAAACATAAGCCCGGCAACTCTTGCTGACCTTCCCTGAAACAGGGGTGACATTGGCAAAGTGAACCATTTTTTTACAGTATGAGCTTCTTTTAAATTTTCATATTCTATAGGGTTGCCTTTTAAGATAAAATATTCTTTACCTAGAGATGTATTAAGAGAATTTTTATAGTAGTTGACTGGTCAAGATCTGTTGATAGCAGTACAGTAAAAATAATACACATAAACAAAGAATTGCACAGTTATATAAGCATTTCTTTGTATTTTATTTCATTTATCTAGCTAGGACTACATGGGGAGTTAATTAAAAATATATATTCTTTGGTAAAGATTCAAAATATATTAGATACTAAGATAGATTGCACAGATTCTAGGCAGTAAATTGTAGATAATGTGTCTAATGAAGTCAATCTTCTGCGTCTAAGAGCTCGTTCCCACTTGTCGGGTGTCGGATCCGTATATTAATCGGAGGTTCCAGTGGCAGAACATTATGTATGAAGCTATTCACAATTATTGGAATCCGATTTTGTCCAAAATGTTCTGCCACTGGAACCTTCGATGAATATATGGATCCGACACCCGACAAGTGGGAACGAGCTCTTAGACGATGTAAGATATGATGCTGGTGTTATGTATGTACATCTCTTGAATGCATAACTTCAGTACGTAGGCCACTTTTAGAGTGTGCATAAAATTATGAATGAAGGTATGTCTATTTGTCATGATGTTAAACTGGTTTTAACTGATTAAATTAATTGCACTTTGTTGCATGAGAAAAAAATGATGGCTGTGAACTTAAGTTGACCCGGGAAACCAGTCTGGAGACATTTCTAGATAAGGGAAACAAGTACAACACACTTGGACTATATTGCTATTATGAATTAGCAGCGTAATTCAAAGAAGATTTGTGATGTTCCTCTTACGGGGAGCTCAAAGGATTACCACAGATAGGGAGTAATGGCGAAAACGATGGATGAGCATTGCTGCAAGCCAATCTTAGGATTAAGGTAGGAGAAGAGCAGCATTGTTAACTGTATGAAGCGATGGACTCGGAACGGATGTTTGAAATTACAATTTTTCTCACATCTATGTGTTTAGGATCCTTCAGAAGCAAGGACAAAATATTGGTGAACCTTTTCCGTATCAACAAGCTGGTGTGATTGTACATCTTTTAAGTACATGTCAAATGTGCGAATTCCATTATTTCTTGTGCTATTCAAAATCTTGTAAATTTCTTTAGCTTTGTAAAAATTAATAGATAATCTATAATCTAAGTTGCGAGGATATATTCATTCAAAGCTCTCAGATGTATGCCCACAAACAAACACGTGTAGCTCGCGCTTACAAATGCTGATTGTGTACTTACAAATAAAATCCAAACCTCAAATGAACATAAGCCCTGCAACTCTTGCCGACATTCTCTGAAACAGGGGTGACATTGGCAAAGTGAACCATTTTTTACAGTATGGGTGGTCAGCCTCATACCAACCTATAAGTCAAGGAATACGAGTAATAAATAACATTTAAGTAGGTATAAGAAAACAACAAAACCTTAAAAATAAATCTATACAAAAAAAGTAAAAAATGTCTTATGCAAAAAATGTAGCAAGCCAATAGACCAACATTAAAAATCAGCATTGCAGATTAGCCGCCACTTCTTCCTGTCCTTGCATACTTCTTTCATTTCATCCAGAGTCATAACTTTTTTCATACAAGCTCTCCTTTTATTATGACTCTGGATATCCCATTCACTCGCTATTTCGAAAATTTGGTCCATCCATACCTTTCTCGGTCTTCCTCTTCCACGACATCCATCAATTCTTGCAGCATATACTTTCTTCGTCATTCTTTCCTCATTCATTCTCTCCAAATGTCCAAACCATATATATATATACAAGGATAATTTATTTATAAGGTACACATAATTGAAGAGCGCCGTTTTTGTGTGTGTCACACCTCAAGGGCCCTCTCAAATCACGGATAAGATTTTTTGTAAAGATGCGTCTTTAGTGCTCCTTTAAAGACACCAACAGTTTCTGCCTTCCTCACATTAGGTGGTAGTCTGTTCCACTCCATTGGGCCCGCAAACCGGAAAGCACGGTCCCCAAAATTAGTGCGTGTCTGACGTGACGGCTGGACTAAGTCAACCACCCCACACCCTGCAGATCTGAGAGTTTGGCGTCTCAAATCTATCTCAATAGGTGAGAACATGTCAGACAGGTATGAAGGAGCCGTACCATTGACAGCTTTGTAAACCATCAAACAAACACGGTAGACCACCCTCTCCGGAAAACGAAGCCAATGCAGTTCTTTCAACAATGGAGTAATATGATTAAATTTGGACATCCCGAAAATGAGTCTTGCTGCAGAGTTCAGCACAGATTGTAGTCGGCTGAACTGTTTTTTCGGCTGACCTATATACAGCGTTGAGCAATAGTCAACCCGAGACATCACAAAAGCGTTAACCAGGGTCCTGACCGCCCCTGATGGTAAACATCTCCTGATTGCCTTAATCTGGCGAAGTTCAAAAAACGAGGAGGATACCGTGTTATTCAACTGCTCTCCCATTGTGAGGTTCCGATCCAGTGTGACTCCTAGAAGTCTCACTGAATCTGACGGCTGAATCAGCTGTCCCCCAATGGAGAGTGGTACGGGAGTTGTCAGGAGATGATCACGCCTGGACGTAGCCGCCCACATAATTTCCGTCTTACCCATGTTAAGGATTAGGCCATTGCTTGTCATCCATTCACCGATCTCCGCAATGCAAGCTGCCATTCTGTTACTGAGAGCTCCCGCCATGTGTGGTCGACACTGAGAGTAAATCTGCCAGTCATCTGCATATGCATGTGTAGTAAGGCTCCATTTCTCGACTATGCTCTCAATGTCGGCCGTGTATAAAATGAACAGGATCGGTCCCAACACAGACCCCTGCGGCACCCCGGAGATCAGCGAATAGGAAGGTGAGACACAGTCACAAGTACGCACTACCTGCTTGCGATCCGCCAAATAGGAGGTGAACCACGCCAGAGCCTTATCTCTCAAGCCGTACGCATCCTCCAACCTCTTTATCAAGATATCATGACATACGGTGTCAAAAGCCGCACTCATGTCCAGAAGAGCTAGGAGCGCAAGATTCTCGCAATCCACTGCCGATATCAGATCTGAGACTACGGTCAACAAACCAGTTTCAGTTGAATGATATTTCCTATAGGCTGATTGCCTTTTCGGCATCAGGTTGTTATCACTCAGATAAGATACCAGCCGGTTAGAGACAATACGCTCCAGCACCTTGGACAAAAACGGCAAATTCGACACCGGCCTGAAATTGGAGGGATCATTAGGATCGAGATTTGGTTTTTTTAGTATCGGCGTTATCTGCGCTTCCTTCAAAAAAGAGGGAACAGTGGATTCCACAAGGCATCCATTAATAAGCCTTACAATAAATGGAGCCACTTGTAAGATGCACTCCTTCAGCACCCACGCTGGCACAGGATCAAGATCACATTGCTTATTTGGTGATCCCACTACGACTCGCGTTACCTCCTCAATAGAGGTCAGCTCAAGCATTTCAAGTTGCGAGTTGCACATAGATTCAGGAGAACCTGGACCAATCTCCAAAGGAGAGTCTCTACGTGGTATTTTATCCTGAAAGTATGCAGCGAACTCATCAGCAGTCGACATTGAACCCGTACCAGCCCGAGCACTGCCAGACACGTTCTCCAGAAGTCTCCATAAACGCTGTGGACATTTTTCCCTAGCTATCATTGTACAAAAATATTGAGACCTTTTCTGGAGAATAGTCGACCTGTACAGACCCTGTGCACCCATCCATATTTCTCTAGTGCTACCTGGTTTACCGCTCCTGAAATTACGCTCCGCTTGCCGCATTTTTCGTTTCAGAGCACTACATTCATTATCAAACCAGATAGCACTATTCCGCTCCCTAACACATTTAGTTGAAATGGGAGCATGAAAATTTATTAGATTTTTCAGGGTGACATTGTACAGCTCAACTAACCTGTCTGGGTGCATTGAGATGTAGGTTTCCGGACAACAGATCGGTGAAAGTAATAAGTCACTTTTAAAGGAGTCCATATTAAGTCCGTTCCAGCTAACCATCTAAGTATACATCATAAAATATATTGTTATTATGAATTAGCAGCGTAATTCAAAGAAGATTTGTGATGTTCCTCTTACGGGGAGCTCAAAGGATTACCACAGATAGGGAGTAATGGCGAAAACGATGGATGAGCATTGCTGCAAGCCAATCTTAGGATTAAGGTAGGAGAAGAGCAGCATTGTTAACTGTATGAAGCGATGGACTCGGAACGGATGTTTGAAATTACAAATTTTCTCACCGGGAAAACATCTCACGTCTATGTATTTAGAATCCTTAGGAAGCAAGGACAAAATATTGGTGAACCTTTTCCGTATCAACAAGCTGGTGTGATTGTACATCTTTTAAGTACATGTCAAATGTGTGAATTCCATTATTTCTTGTGCTATTCAAAATCTTGTAAATTTCTGTAGATTTGCTTGTAAAAATTAATAGATACTTGCTGAAATTAAGTTTAATTGTTTAACACTTTCAACTACTCATGTCTTCGAAAACCATCCATCAGCGGTTTTATAAAATGGCTCATACATCAAAAACCATAATGAGTGTCTTTACCAGTTATTCTTGCTTTTACCTGTGCTCTTGCATCTTTAGGCTATAATCTATAATCTAAGTTGCAAGGATATATTCATTTAAAGCTCTCAGATGTAAGCCCACAAACCAACAAGTGTAGTTCGCGCTTACAAATGCTGAATGTGTACTTACAAATAAAATCCAAACCTCAAATGAACATAAGCCCCACAACTTTTGCCGACCTTCCCTGAAACAGGCCCTTGACATAAAACTATCCTGTGTCGGATGGGAAGTCCAGTAGTGTATGGGTTAAGTTAGCTTTGACACGGTTTCTCTATGATCCCATTCATTTCTCGACCAGATCCGGATCGTAACCGGACAATGTGAAAAGAGGGTAAAACTATAAAAGCACCAGGAACTGAAATGATTGATTTTTAAATTGCTTAATACATTTATTTGTTGATGTTTTGCTTTCAGATCAAAATGAAGTTTATGCTGGTGTTGTTTAGTGTGGTGGCCGCCGCGCAGGCAGTTTCCTTCTTCGAACTCATCAAGGAGGAATGGATCACATTTAAGGTGAGCTTAAAGATCCTCTCCAACATTAAAATAAAAATCTATCGCCGTTTGTAGAACCATTTTTCATTTTTATACACATCATTCTTCTATAAGTACTTTGAAACCAAAGATTCAACAAATATTAAAACTAGAGTTACAAAAAAACACTGAAACAGGAAATCTTGTTAGACCTACTTGGATTCAAATCCAAGACCTCTTGCTTAGAAAGCAAATACTCTACCAACCAAGCCATCGACCTGACTGTACCCTAAGCTTAAAACTATGTTTAAATTCAACCGTAGCATTTTACTAATAATGTTTGCAAGCTAAAATTACACCAATACGATTAGTAAGCGTTTCAGATTGGTCATGTTGAATGTGAAATAAAATAGGTTTTAATAACCAATCTTTTTGGATAATGAGTAAAGAATTTTGTTTATTGAACTCCACGGATTTACATTTCAAAAACTAAAAGAAAACATGTCTATCTCACATCGACCAAACAATGCTGACCAAAAAAATATTTTTCCAAATCGCAACGTCAAGAGTTTGACCTCTGATAAATCCATGTCAAGCGCTTCTTAAAAAACAACAATTCTAGCACTGATAGGGGATTTCTCTACAAATTTACATTTCAAATTGTACGTTCAACATATACTTTGGATTTGTAAACAGAAAAATGTAAAATCATGTGACGGCTGCTTGTTATACAATGTGTTGGTGTGGTCATGAGATGGATAACACTCTTTTTGTTTTTGAGGCTAGAGTTCAAGGGGTCACGTTGTTGTTTGACAAAATGATTGTCAAATTATTGTAGAATTAGGTTAAGTAACGAAATTTGAAACAACCTTTGGAATATTTTATTTGATTTTACATTGACATGACTGCTGAAAGCTAATAACGCGACGCAACGCAACGCAACTAAGATACACATATAGTGCAAATTCTTGCCGCGTTATCTTCGAAGGGTTTCGCATGTGGCGAGTAGAACCTATTTATTTTTACAGGTATGGAGGCCGGCCTTACGCCAACCACTTCAGTTGAAGTGAGGGTTTCCTCTACTCATTTCTTGTGAAGGCTGAGTAAACCTTGCCGGTATTTTATTTTGGGTTTTTGAAATAAACACCGAAAGGGGAAATCATTTCTGACATCCTCGGTGGGATTCGAACCCGAGCTCTCGGCATGAAATGCAAGCTATCTACCAACCGAGCTATCAACCGGACTAATAATTGTTTAATGATGCAATGCCTGCCATGATTATTGTCATTATTGTATGTGGTTGGAAGTTGAAAGGTTATCGTTGGAATTATTGACTTATATCAGAGGCTGCTTGATTTATTTCGTTGTTGGCTTTACTGAAATGTGCACCATTACTTATGCTGCGTAAATAAGACAAAACTGTGAAATGGAATACAGACTGAAATGCAAGCATGTATTACATGAAGGATAAAAAACGTGGATGCCTCAAAAAAATTATAATGTTAGGGGCAGAAATAAATAAGTTAAGTGAATTCCTGCATGACTGTTCCATAGTCTAGTAGTTGATGCTTTTAATTCATATTCTACGGTTAGTGGGTTTGACTCCCTGCATAGCACAAAAATGACATTTAATTTTCAAGTGTGCTCTTCGCTGGGTTGAAAAATTCATCTGTCTTGGGTTTTGGACCTCTGTAGCTATACTGCACTGTACTATAATCTAAGTTGCAAAGATATAGGTATTACATTTAAGATTCATATTACTTGCATTCCAATAAGCAGACACGTACAAGTTCCCGCTTACACATGCTGCATGTGAACTTACAACATAAGAAACCCAATCTCAAATCAACATAAGCCTTTCCTGAGACAGGGGTGACATTGGCAAAGTGAACTGTTTCTTACAGAATGGGTGGTCAGCCTACTACCAATGTATAAGTCAAGGAATAGCGACTACCAAAAAGTAGGTGAGAGCTCTTGAGGTGTGGAGATTGCTCACAAGAATAGTGCTCATAAAAAAAACATGCTTCTGTTTTTATCAAATACTAGCTGTATCCTGCCACCCCTTGCGGTGGCTCATCTTACTCGTCGTACTGTATCACACCGTCATTCTGTTAGGTGTACCAGTATCTCTGCAGATGCATCTCCACTGTGTTGTATCTTTGCACACTTGTTTTAGTCTAAAAAAACCCTGTCATAAAGTGAAAATAGTTTAAGCATATTTCTGCTCTCATTTCCTTTTTCACTCTAGTTTTTTTATGCAGAAGACTAAATTGGTATGTAAAGAATTACTCATGTAAGTTTCATCGTAATCGGTTCAACAGTTTAGGACTCCATACACGACAAACATACATGCATCTGTTTGATTTTAAGTATTAAAAGATGGAGGATTACTTAATTCTAATCTAATCTAATCTAATCTTAATTGTAAAGATATGTAACGTTGGGGATTCACATTATATGCATTTTCATAAGCAGACACATATAAATTCGCACTTGCACATGCCACATGTGAATTTAGAACATAAAAATCCAAATCTCAAATGAACATACACCCTGCAACTCTTGCCAGCCTTCCTTGAAACGGGGTGACATTGGCAAAGTGAACCATTTTCTACAGCATGTGTAGCCAGCCGCATACCAACCTAAAAGTTAAGGATCTAAGATCTTGGACCGGTCCGTAGTCCAGTGGCAACACTTCGGACTCGTAATTGGAAGGTTGTGGATCTGAATCCCGGCGGAGCACAAAAATGTAACATTTATATTTCTAAATGTTGTCAAATCGCTCCCCCAGTTCTTGTTTACCGTATACGCCAATCTTGTCAAATATGACTTTTTCATGCAGTTGTCTTATGAATCAAATTCTACACAATCTGAGTTAAGAAAAACCGTAAAACTCGATAATGTGAGAGTTCTTTTAAATATTTTTTAAAGAAATTTCTTGTTTTCATAAGACACATTGGTCCAGTACACATGCAAACATTGCTCATGTTAAATTTTCTCAATGGCGTTTACGGTAAGCAAGAACTAAGGCAGCGAAATGTCAAAAATTCTGTGTTGAAAAATTCATAAACCTTTACCAAAGACCGGTCACTGAAAGGTCCATCCAACCTTACAACAACTGGGTCTTGCTTGAGAATTGGCGCTTTTTTGCAGCGACGACCAAGCTCGCAGAGATACTCACACCAAATAAATCATCCTAATTTGTGAAATAGCTGAGCATCCACGGTCTCACCGAGTCAGGTCTTTAATTTTGAAAATTCAAGACCCAAACTCAGGCCCGCCGCACGGAGTCAGGATGAGATGGGAGTCACAGGACTTACGACCTGTCTCTGGTTGGTTAAGGATCCTTTCGTCATGACAACGTTCCCAATTCCTCCCAACTCATCCTTCCTTCCAATATGTAAGTCCGATTAACTACATTGCATGTCCAGAGGTGTCTGGGCTCTCAGATCTTCGCAGCCAAATGTGGTATGATCCCGAGATGGCCGCTTTTGTTAGTCTTTCCAGAAATCCATTTATTTGGGATCTATTCAGTCCCAGATCCTTAAGGAAAGTATATACCGACTTGGCTGGCAGTCCTCTCGCTCCCACCTCCACTGCATACAATCTTGTGATATATCCATTCTTTGTGATTTCATCCACTAGTCCTTTATACCTATTTAGTTTGTAGGCATGGTCCTTAGGGATGTTCATCTCCCACGGCACCGTCAATTCAACCAAGAGTACTTGCTTTAGTTCATTTGAGTATAGAACTATGTCGGGTCTCAAAGCCGTAGTGCATAGTTCTCCTGGGAAAATGTATCGTCCTGTGGTGGAATCCATCACAAGCCTCCAGTCCTTTGCCTTTTTTATAATGGAAGTCTGGGTCCTGGCCCTTCGCTCTCCCTTTTCTCCAGGCTTAACAAATTTTATTTTTTCAATGGACTCTCTTGTCAAACCTTTGTTTGCTCTGGAAATTGTTAGGCTTATACTCTCCCTTAGTATTTCCAGTACCCTGTCGTGTCTGTAGGTATATCTGCCATTTTCAAGGGCCACTTTGCACCCTGTTAGAATATGTCTTGCTGTGCATTTGTCAATGGCACAGAGATCACAGGAAGCAGTTGTATTTTTACCCCATCGTTTTAGGTTTCCAGGGTCAGGGAGCGTGTTTTGAAATGCATTTAGGTAAAATCGTAGCATTTCAGGAGACCAATTGTATATTAGTATCTTCCAGTGTAGTGCTGGTGGAAGACACATTTCACCAATAGTGATCCAGTCATGCTGCATCTCAAGGTTTAACGCATGAAGCCTGTATTTAGAGTCAGAGTCATGCTTTACTAGAGCCTTCATATGGGCTTTCTCCGATTCCATCTTTTGCCATCCCAGACCTCTTCTGTTAGTGCTTACACCGGTTAGGTATTTGTGGTGAAATTCTGCTCTATTTTTGAGCTCTAACATTTGGGGATCTTTGGACCAACATTCTATGACACTTGGGTCTTTGGAGTTTTCAAGAATATGGTGCTTTGTAATGCGGTGTTGTGCATGTACGAAGGATGGTCTTTTCCATCCCAAACCAAAGTTTTCTCTCGATCTGTAGAATGTGGCGGGGTCTGCAGGCTTTGCGAGTCGCGTCCATTGTTTCAGGTATCTAGTAGTTACGCTGTCGAGGATACCTAAACTGTCTTTGTTAAAACTATAAATCAGGAACGGCCACGTTAGTTGGTTAATGATATAGTTATCGTAAATCCACGCTTTCCTTATCCCTGAGATATGAATTTTATCTATTTTGTCCATGGCAACTTTGAAACGCTCTATTATTTCGTTTACCGCATGTTCTCTGCCTCTGTAATCAATATATTTTCCCAGAAATTTGAAGGGCTTGTCTCTCTCTATTGTACCTATTTTCATATTGTTTACATGTAGCTCTGGATCAATGGGTCCAAATTTAGTTCCTCTTCTTGCCAGAGATATACAGCAGCATTTTGAGGGCTTAAGTTGCATACCTTGTGTCCATTTACAAAACTGTTCAACTTTTTTGAGTAAAAGTTTGCAGTGGTTTGTTTTTTTGGTCAAAATTGTTAGGTCATCTGCAAATGCTAAGCAAGAAGATGTGTACCCGTCATTTCTTTTGAAGCGATATCCCCAATTTTTCCCTATTTTTGTTAGGTCTACTATTAAGATATTGAAAACAATGTTGAATATGGTAGGAGATAGACAACAACCTTGGAACAGTCCCACTTCATATATGATGGTATTTGTAAACTTCCCCTTTAGTCTCACTTGAAATGTGAGTTTTGCATAATATGATGCGATTATTTTGCACATCAGGTCAGGAAAGTTGTACCATTTCAGCGCAAACAGGAGCAGCTCATGGTTTATTGAGCCAAAAGCATTAGCCAAATCCAGCCAACATGCTGTTATTTGTCTTTCATGCTTTCTGGCATCTTTTAGGGCTTCCGACAGCACCATATTATGCTCTACACAACCCGACACACCAGGGAGGAATCCCTTTTGCTGACTCTCAGTAATATATTTGTTTCTCAGCATGTATGTTACCATTCTGGTCTGCACTATACTGAAAAACAGTTTTGATATGGTGTTGGTGAGTGCAATGGGGCGAGTGTCTACTGGGTTTGTGCAGGGGTTACTTTTCGGGATGAGGATAAAAACAGCTTGCCCAAAGCAGTCAGGAGTCTGTCGAGAAGCCCAAATCCCTCTGAGGATTTTCAAGATAGTTTCCCTCAATAGTGGGCATTTCTTGTAAATTATGTAAGGAATACCATCTGGTCCTGGGGCAGATTTATTTCTCTTTCTTTTGAGGACTTTCTGAAGTTCCAACATGGTCGGTGGGCTTTCATCAAAAATCCAATCTGGTTTATTTGGTTTATTTTCTTCTTTGGAATAAGTCTTTATTTCTTTATCTTTATTAGTATAAAGGGTTTCGAAGTATTCCTGAATCTCTGATAATCCAATGTCCACAGTACCAGTTTTTGGATTTACGATGCTCCTTGCAAAGCTATAAGGATCTGAGTCAAACTTGCTTTCATTTAAGGTCTGTAGGTATTCTGTTTTCTTTTCGTTTATCTGATTTGAGACCTGCTGTATGAGTTTTAATATGGATCTATAGGCTCTTGCAAGTTTGTGACATAGGTCATTATCACGAGATTTCTTTGCCTCTCTCAGTTTTTTCTGAAGTGTTCTCTTTTGTCGTCGGAGTTTTTCTTTGAATGTATTCTTCCTTTTTTGATTTTGTGTTTTGCTTGGTTGAGGGTATTGTTCTGCAAAATAATTGTTCACTATCCGAAGAACATCTTCTATCTCACATTTTCCACTGTTTAAGAGTTTATTATTATTATTAATGCCGTAAAATGGCAATGTTGTATGCCGATGGTGAAATGCATTTTTCTTTGAACATTTGTGACGTATTGCTGTTGTTTGTGATCAGATGATACACGAGAAGAGGTACGAGAGTGAGACAGAGGAGAGGTTCAGGATGAAGATCTTCATGGAGAACCGGCACAAGATCGCCAAGCACAACCAGCTGTACGAGCTGGGCCACGTGGGATTCCGCCAGAAGATCAACAAGTACGGCGACATGCTGCATCATGAGTTTGTCCACACACTCAACGGCTTCAACAGATCCCTGTCCAAGTAAGCGACACTTCACCTAGTAAATGTATGATCTATGTTTCATGATTAAACTTCATAATATCAGCTCATGGATCCTGAGATGTGGATGTCCAGCTATGTTTCCATCTTTTGGGAGGTCTTCCAGACTATTTATTCATTAGCTAACCCAGGGCTTCCCAAATTTATTTGTACTGCGACACCCCTGGGACTCAACCCAGCCCCCAAAAATACTTACCAATTTCAGTACTAGCCTAGGGACAGGTTATCTGAAAAACACTATTTAGACTCGGTATCATCGACACGCAATCCACAATTTGGGAAGTACTATTCATTAGCAACATCCTACTAACTTCTATCCTGGCTTAACAGATATCATTGTGTAATTATTAATTAGTAATGTATTAAAAATATTAAATAATGAATTAATTATCAATCAATAATTTTAATACCTGTTTCTTGCCAGGCAAAATAAGTTGGTGAGTTGTATTCCTTGTCGCAAATCTATTTAAAAAAAAACTTGCATGAGTCATTCTGGAGATGTGATTTCTCCAAAATCTTTCCAAAGATTTTTCCAAGAAATCTAGCACTGTGGTATATACATACATATTTTTTTAATTCAGAGATAACGTAAGGCAATTTAAAATAAAATCTCTATTTTTGTTACCCAGAAACTGATGATTGTTTACTAGAATTAATATAAATGTATCATAGTATTGCTGCAACTGCAGAGACATATTACTCACCTTTACGTCTTTGAACTTTTATGGCTTCACTTTATAAAAATAGACAACGCGGCACCTTCTTATTTACTTTGAAACTTGTGACTATGTTTCTGCTTTATAATCAAACCATCATTGTGAGTTGAAGGGACGGAAAGACAACTGAAGTTTCTTATTCAAGAAAACTGCTCGGTAAACCAGATCCTTAGATCACAAGACAAAGAAAAGAAGAAGCTTTTTGCTTCAATCATAATTTGATCTGTAATGTTATCTATAATCTAAGTTGCAAAGACATATTAAATTTAAGATGCATATTAAATGCAAGCTCGCAAGCTGACACGTCAAAGTTTGAACATACAAATTTCAAATGAACATCAATCATGCAACTTTTGCTGATCTTTCGTGAAACAGCGGAGACATTGGCAAAGTGAATCATCTTTTACTGTAAAGGTGGTCAACCACAAACTAACTTATAACTCCTGTAAGTCAAGGAACAATGATGAGTGTTGAAAATAAATATTTGTAATGACTAATGGATTTCTCGAAAAAATAAAAACTCAATATGTCTGTTCATCGTATGCATTACGTATAGTGATCCATCATGTAGTTGGTAATCAGGTGAAACACTATATTAGGCGCATGTTGGGAATTATTCATCCTACATGACATGTGACCAGATGTATAGATTAGTCACGTGAATAGGCAGATGGACAGTGGCCACATGATTTGATATTTGTTTACAGTAACAAGTACTCGATAATCAGTTTTATTTGCCATGTTTTTTATGGTTCGTGAATTCAATATTTGTACTTCTGGTTCATAAAAAAATATGTGTTCTGATTGAAATTGTACATTAATAATGCAATTTCTTTGAAACGGTATTACAGAAGACACAATAAAATGTTATAAACCTCATAGCATTTGCTTTATTTTATTCTTGAAATATTTTTTTGATTAGAAATGAAATTCACCACCTTATTTTTTCCTGGATAGGAACAGGCAATCAATGAACAACTCATTATCTTTTATTTTCATGAATTTTGAATTAACGATTACCAGATGACAACTGTTGAAACAGGGTTACAGTTATGTTCAAGGGGCCGGCCCAGAGTTATTTTATTTCAAATAGGCTAGTTGAGATTACTGTCTTGACTAGCTTGGACATAGCGCCAACTAATTAGGAATAAGTAATTTTTTTGACGAGCTTCATTATGAAATAGATGTATGTGAACACGATGTGTTAACTTGCAGCAGCAACCTGCACGCCAGCCGAGGTCCAGGCGACCAGGCAGCCACCTTCCTCACCCCGGCCAATGTGAAGGTGCCCGACAGCGTGGACTGGAGGAAGGACGGAGCTGTCACTCCAGTCAAGGACCAGGGCAAGTGCGGCTCCTGCTGGTCCTTCAGCACGGTCAGTCTACTTCACCTGTAGTACAGTAGGGCCTCGTTAATCTGGACCCCGTGTATTCCGAGATTGTGGTAATCCAGATTGATAATGTAGGCAGCGGCCACAAAGCTGTGTTACTTTGTCAGCTGAGATATCAGGTTTTCGAAATGAAGTACGAAAGTGGTAAACAAACCATAGATGATTTACTAATTTAACAACATGTAGGTTACTTTAAGCCTTTCATTTTAGAATTCTCTCATCTTCTAGAACAGATAAAACCTTATTTTTTACAATGGCAGAGAGCAGAAGTACCTTCAAACTTCGCCCGCGGATCTGAGCGTCTGCCTCCTTACACCCATCTCAACAGGCGAAATCATATCAGTCAGATAAGGTGGAGCCAAGCCATTGATGGCTTTATATACCATCAAACAAACACGGTAGACCACCCTCTCCGGGAAACGAAGCCAATATAGTTTTTTTAACAGCGGAGTGATGTGAGCGAATTTGGATATCCCGAATATGAGCCTTGCTGCCGAATTCAACACAGATTGAAAGCGGTTGAACTGCTTCATAACTGCTGAATAACATACATAGATGCTAACTACATTGAGTGCAAGTCTGCTCATGACTTTAATGCATACCCCCCTCTTACATGAAGCGTGAGAGATCGTAACAATGATGCTTAATACAGTTATTGTGAAAGGACAACAGTGCTTGATAACGCAGCTATTCAATGCCAGTTTCAAGAGTTGTTATTTGTTCAGACGGGAGCTCTGGAGGCGCAGCACTTCCGCAAGACTGGCAAGCTGATCTCCCTGTCCGAGCAGAACCTGATAGACTGCTCCACGGCCTACGGAAACAACGGCTGCAACGGCGGCCTCATGGACAACGCCTTCAGATACGTGAGGGACAATGGCGGCATCGACACAGAGAAGAGCTACAGCTACGAGGCCATGGATGACAAGTGCAGGCAAGTGCCATAAAATCATCAAAAGTTTAACTGTCAAATGGCCATCTCTATCAGGCTTAAAATAATAATAATATTAGGATGATTTATTTGGTGCTGTTTTTGTGTGTATCACACCTCAAGAGCCCTCTGTGAGCTTGGTCGTCGCTGTAGAAAGCGGCAATTCTCGAGCAAGACCCAGTTGTAAGGTTGAATGGACCTTTCAGTGACCGGTCTTTGGTAAAGGTTTATGAATTTTTCAACCCAACGAAGAGCACATTTGGAAATATAAATGGTATATTTTTGTGCTCCACCGGGATTCGAATCCACAACCTTCCATTTACGAGTCCGAAGTGCTGGACTGCCACCGGACTAAAGACCGGTCCAAGAAAAGGCTTGATATTCTATTACTATTGTTTAAAAATAGAGAAGCAGCACAGGTGTTACAATGTAGTAAATAGTGTTAAATGTAGTAGTTAATGTCAATGTTGTTAATTATAAGTGATTTTAGGCTTTCATGGCCGGCTTCAGATGATGATGATAAGGATGTAGAATCCATCTTTCCGGGCTTGTAGACCATGGTTCAATAATTCTTTTGTAGGCTGCTTTATTCTTTTCGGAAGGCTGCTACGTTTCGTCAGTAACATATGACTGACTTCTTCAGGGCTTGTACTTAGACTGTTAAAACTTCTTGCCGCGTTATCCCCGAAGGGGTCGCACGTGGCGAGTTGAACCTATTTATTTTTACAGGTAAGGGGGCCGGCCTTACGCCAACCACTTCAGTTGAAGTGGAGGTTTCCCAGCTCCCGAGAGTGCTGGTACTCATTTCTAGTGAAGGCTGAGTAAACCTTGCCGGTATTTTATTTTGGGGTTTGAAATAAACACCGTAACGGGAAATCATTTCTGACACCCTCGGTGGGATTCGAACCCGAGCTTTCGGCATGGAATGCAAGCACTCTACCACCTGAGCTATCGACCGGACTGTTGATTGTTGTTAATTCATTTAAATGTTGTTAATTCATTTATGTCATGGGTCGGCAACCTGCGGCCCGCGGGCCGCACGCGGCCCTTGAGGCGTTTTGGTGCGGCCCGCAACGCACGTGCCGGAAAACAACAAATCGATTTTCAGTAAATGACAAAGTAAAAGCATTTATCAAGAAATTTAAAATCATAAAAATAAGCGTATTGAATGAGAACCTGAAAGAATCGTGGGATTCCCAAATTGAATTGGCGGGAATTCTACAATATGAGATTTATTTTGGGGGTAGAATTAATAGTGAATTTGGGAGCATGGATTTGTAAGGATAGAACTCCATGTTTGGGAGTAATTTTCATTTGTAGTTCGCACGTCAATTGATTAATATTTACGATACATGACTCACAAGAGGGTCCCACGGGCCGCTGCAGGGGAGGGTGGGGGGTGCTAGTCAGCATTTGCTGAAATGCTGACCATTAGATCCGCCACTGCCCAAGTGCGGCCCGCAATAAATCCCATGTAAAATATTTGGCCCTTTTACAACAAAAGGTTGCCGACCCCTGATTTATGTCATAAATGAATCTTTAACACTTTCCAGTCTCCAATCTCTGCTGGTTTCCACACTCTTGTAAAAGCAATGTTGTTAATTCATTTATGTCATAAATGAATCTTTCACTTTCCAGTCTCCAATCTCTGCTGGTTGCCATACTCTTGTAAGGGCAGTGCCTTGTTGTGCCAGCTATCTATTACTGTTAGTTGCCATCCTCTTGAGCTGCAAATAGAAGAAGACATCCATGGACCGCCTCGATGAAGGCTTGGACGACCTCTTCTCAAGATCTGGTTGTATTTATTAATTTTTTAATTTCATTGATGTTTCCTGTCAGGTACAACCCCAAGAACTCTGGCGCCACGGACGTGGGTCTGGTGGATATCCCTGAGGGAGACGAGGAGAAGCTGAAGTTTGCGCTGGCCACCGTGGGCCCCGCTGCCGTAGCCATCGATGCTTCACAAGAGTCCTTCCAGTTCTACCACGAGGGAGTGTACTATGAGCCTCAGTGCAGCTCGCAAAACCTCGATCACGGAGTGAGTAACATATATACTTAGGGCACTTACAGGGTGAATGTGAAAGAAGAGGATATAAGAAGAAGGGGGCTATTACGTTTTTTGCTTCTGAAGATGCCTTTTTAGGGGAAAGCATCACGAGCCAAGAAGTTAGTTAAAATATGAATTACCCTCCTGCTTTCAGGTTACTTTTTGAGAAATATGAAAAATTACAAAACTTCAACAAACCAAACGCTTGCCTGCCCTTGAGGAATTAGACTTGTAATGACGTGTCTTTGGAACTCAAGCAGACTCCAGGCCGTTTGTTATTTTCAAATACATTATTTTTTCTCAAGCACGTACGCGATACGGGATGCAGCAGAATGTTTCAAAGTTTGCATATCGCGTACTGTGTTTTTGTTAAAATGAATTATTAATTTTCTATGTAAAGATATGAATGAAATGCAAGTGGTGTGCATGGATAGGAAGAAATGGAGGCAACTCTGCAAAGGGTCTGGTCACCCCAGCGGAATGGTGACAGTAACAGCATCTTCAAAAATATTTATCTATGAAGCACAATTTGAGTTTGGTGATGATAGAATATGGATTTATTTCTGTGGTGAGAAATGGAGAGAAAAACGTACTTTCAGAATTAGCAAAATGTTGAACTAACACATTAGGACTTATTCAATCTGAAACAATTTACTCAACTTCAATCAAAACCTTCTAGCTGACATCTTAATTCCAAAGTTTAATTCATATTTTCACCGTATGTTGCTGCTCTATGGCTGTATGGGATGCTTGTCGCTGGAGAATAGCGAGGCTATCAGCAATCTTGAAGATTATTTTTTATCCATTTGCTTTTGTGTCGGGTAGATTGAGTTGGATTGATCATAGCTTTTGCTTATTTACTTAAGGCTCTTACCAACACCTGATCAATGAACATTTTTCCGGGATACATTTTATCTTAAAATTGTTCTGCAAGTGATTTGTAACACAGTTATTAGTACATGTTAATAATTCATTTATTCTTTATCTTCAACGGCCCTACAGCCTGTCCTCCAGCTTGGCACCTGCAGTGGCCATTTACTTATGAATCCTCCGATTTGATTCCTCAGGTTTTGGCTGTGGGTTACGGCACTGACGAGACTGGTGGTGATTATTGGATCGTCAAGAACTCCTGGGGAGAGACCTGGGGACAGGACGGCTACATCAAGATGGCTCGCAACAAGGACAACCACTGCGGCATCGCTTCCTCCGCATCTTACCCACTTGTGTAAATGACAATAACATTAAAATATTAAAAACAAGTGTTCGCATGAAAATCCTTGTAACGTGAATTTGGATACACATGTAATGATTGTGATGTCACCCGGTCGAGTTGCTGGGGATAAAGCTGACTGATACTTCGTTGTTGGTTGCTAAGGACCCCCTAGTCACCTAGACCTGTCGCGTCAGCCTGTTTTGGGATGTTAAGGATTACCTGCGTACACTTAATTCTAAGCTTATTTATGTATTAGAGAATTATAATATTACTTCCACAGGTTAATGCTCATTACTGTAAGGAATAACTTGGTATCAAGGTCAATTATTAATCACCACTGGGTGGAGAGTTCATGTGTATTTAGTATTATTCACCAAATATCTCATATTACCTATAAATATCACATAATACCGGTCGATAGCTCAGGTGGTAGAGTGCTTGCATTCCATGCCGAAAGCTCGGGTTCGAATCCCACCGAGGGTGTCAGAAATGATTTCCCGTTTCGGTGTTTATTTCAAACCCCAAAATAAAATACTGGCAAGGTTTACTCAGCCTTCACAAGAAATGAGTACCAGCACTCTCGGGAGCTGGGAAACCTCCACTTCAACTGAAGTGGTTGGCGTAAGGCCGGCCCCCTTACCTGTAAAAATAAATAGGTTCAACTCGCCACATGCGACCCCTTCGGGGATAACGCGGCAAGAAGTTACACTATATGTGTAGCTTAGTTGCGTTGCGTTACCTCACTGTAAGCACCGCAGCCTGTGCTTTGTGATCGATATTTGTGATTATCACCCATTGACATTCAGCCATTGTTCTACATTCTATATTAATAAATAATCAGAGAGCTAAACTTCCGCTTTTATTGATAACTTATACTGAATATCTTTTCCTTCTGAAATGTGATATTTTAGGAATTATTGTAATTAACAAAAGGTCAACAAAATACCATAATTTATGTATTATTATTCTAAACTCAAGAGTAATGTGTTATTTATGATAGGGTTATCTGATTCTTTATGGTTAAGGTAAACATGAACATTTTATTGTATTCTTTTTTTTAACATCAGTGTGGTTTCCAAAGATACATTCCTATATTTTTTAACATTACTTTATGATAATTTCTGAATAAATTCTGTTTTACACACGCTGACATTTAATTTATTTACAACTTGTTCTTATTTCAATATGTGATGGAATATGTGATCCATTTAAGGCCCTCGCTTGTACTGACGAAGATTGTTGTTAAGATCGAGAAGAGGATATTTTTCAAATCTCCTGCAAGATTTTTTCTTATCTGTCATCTGCTGAAAAAGTGCGAAAGGCGAACATGAAAAACCTGATCTCCAATTCACAGTTTACAGACTTGTTTTTTGACGCAACACAACTAAGCCGCACATATTTCAACTTCTTACCGCTCCATCGCAATGAAATTGAGGTGGTTTTATAGAAATCACACCAACTTAAAGGTAAAACTGAATAAGTGCTGTTTCACTGATTTGAGAAATTGTGGATAAAACATTTTATTGGGGAAATCTTTGCACAGAAAGTGAACTAATTATATAGGCAGTGCTCATGACAAATTTTTAAACTATAGGATTTTCAGACTTTCGTAGAAAATAGGGGAAAAAAGTTATTTATCTGAGAAACCCATGTTGATGATGATAATGATAGATGATTTCTTTCCTGTGGCGCCATTTAATGGTCCAGGACCATCTCAAGGGCGCCATGGCTTCTGGAGAAAAGCAGTGTCTTCAGTTCCTTTCTGAAGGTGGTGGTAGGCTGGTTCGCGCGAACACCGATGGGCAGATTGTTCCAGGCAACCGGCCCGGCCACCGCAAAGCTTCTGTCTGCAAAATTTGATGTGTTCGCTCTATTGGGTTCGCTCTATTCATGTTACCTTAATACATCACTTATTCAGTTTTACCTTGAAGGTGTCTAAATAATTCAATAAAAGAAAAAAAAAGAACATATACTTACAAAATTGAAATGTAAGAAAATTGAAAGTTAATGTGATAATTTTAAGTTTTTATTTTAATTTCAATATTAAATTACACAACATTTGACAGTACCTTACAAAAACTAAAACAATATAAAGATGCACATCATCTCAGTAATATGAAATAAAGCAATCTGCTCCGAGGGAGGAATCCAAACAACTGGGAAGTACATAATTGACTCTCGTACCATGACTTGGTAACTTTCAAAATAACATTTACTCGGACATTCTTAAAATACACATTTTAAAACAATTCATAGTAAATGAAAGTACTTTAAAATCATTTCATACAACTATGCATTTCATATTTATTCCATGCAATTAGTACTGTAACTTTTAATACCACTAGCCTGGTGTAAAAAATTGCATAAATCTCACCTCAACAACTCAACTAAGCTACACATATAGTGTAACTTCTCGCCGTGTTATCCCCGAAGGGGTCGCATGTGGCGAGTTGAACCTTTTTATTTTTACAGGTAAGGGGGCCGGCCTTACGCCAACCACTTCAGTTGAAGTGGGGGTTTCCCAGCTCCCGAGCGGGCTGGTACTCATTTCTTGTGAAGGCTGAGTAAACCTTGCCGGTATTTTATTTTGGGGTTTGAAATAAACACCGAAACGAGAAATCATTTCTGACACCCTCGGTGGGATTCGAACCCGAGCTCACGGCATGGAATGCAAGCACTCTACCAACTGAGCTATCGACTGGACCTCGATTGTGTAAAGTAAAAAATTATGAAACATCCAATGGCACTCCTAGAGTGATTTATTTTGCAAATATTTTTTTTGGATTTAACCAATCGAGGCGAATTTACGCAATGTTTTACATATGGGACTGTGCTCTCAGTATAATCAAAATCAAAAAAATGTATGAAAAGTACATCACTCCCTAGGAATGCCGTTGTATACTTCATACATTTTTGACTAACGTAATTGAGGGGAGTTTAGCAACGCCACACACACCACAGCACTGCGCAGCTAACGGCCCTGCAACCGGACATGGACAACTGCCACATCACCAACACCTCTGCGGCACTATAACAAGTGTCATAGACCCTTAGAGTCTCTCGAATCTAGGGAGTCTCCCGCATAGGTTTTCTTAAAAAAAAAAAAAAAAATGTAAAATACAGATTATCCAGTCTTAAATAACTTACTTCCTTTCACAAACAAATTATAATTTTGTAAAGTTTAAAAATATACAATTGATTGAGGAGGCCGAATGTTTCAATAAAAACCTATGTAACTTTAAAATAAGACTTACCTGCAAGGTTAAAAAAAAAATCCTTTTCGCTCAGTATAAAGTCGCTCGGTGTTATTCACAAGCAGCGAATCCATGGCTCAGCCACCACCTAACGTGAATTTCCCATTAAAAAAACAATCCATGCATCAGCTACGGATCAAACAGTTTGTGAATAACGCTTGCTAAGCTTAGTTTGAAACACCGGAGCCAAATGTTTACAATATTTTTTAACCGTTGATAGGGAATGATGGCTGTTAATTTTGAACTCATTTTTGGATGATATTTTACATAACTAACGGTACGCAAGCATTCACATCGGAGCAATGAAAAACAAGGATTTTTGTCACAGCTTCCTGCTGCTTCATTTGTCCTTACAACGTAACACTCACACTTTTTAAATTACTAACCCAAACTAAACTAAACCCAAAACAAATTAACTGTTTCATCCCAGATTCTGTTTAGGACTTGGATTTTTTTTTACATCTCGTCCATTTTATTAACTTCCAAAATCCAATAGCATTCGCCTAGTGATAAAAATTCTGTATTTTCTTGGTTACGATAATGCTTTAGGTCATTTCAATGAATCGACATTGAAATTCATGAAGAGATATTTTGTGCTTGAAGTTCATGCTATACAATTATTTTTCACTTGTTTCCTTTGAAGTCCTCAAGAAGCAATATACATTTTTGGCACACCTATAAGTACAGACATACGTTTTTTCTGCGTCAACTCAAAAAAAAAATCTTCAAGATGAAGCTTACACATTCAAAGTTTCCCTCTGTTAAAAGACATAACAGCTTGTCACCTGTAGTAAATAAGAAAAAGGATTCCAGATAATCAGGGATAATTTATTTTACAGCATTGTGAAATATACCTTCAGTGGCATCTGGTAACAGACGTGATACGTACAGTACACAGTGCTTTAGCGTCTGTAGATCTGTCTCTAGTGCAAGGTTGTGTTTTGTTTGGATGGCAGTGCTAGGAAGGTAATGGTCAGATTCAGGTCCTTCGCAATCATTTAACCAAAGGGGAGTTGCTTTCCAGGATCTGTTGCCGTGGTCTATCATAACTAGAGCTTCCAGATGTTTCGCCCATATCTGCGATAGGCTTCTTCAGCGTTATGACCATGATTGACAGCGGCAACAAATCCCCAAAGCTGTGAAAGCCTAAAACTTCCATTTACCCAACCACCAGCACCTAGACTCCATTACATTAATCATATATAAGCCAGTCGTGTAATCCGTCACATTTTCTGAGCCAAGGCAGAAAAAAACATGATAAAAAGAAATTTGTGCATTTATACATCGTACCTACATCAATACCACTTATAATTTAACTAACAAATATTCATTCATTTCCTTCATGAATTGTTATTATTCTTACATAGAATAGCCTTATCCTAATATGTACAGGTTTCATATGGCTAAGTTATAATTAGGTACAATGTGAAATAAGAAGGAATCAGAGTCGCTAAGGAGGAAAGTGGGGAAATAAATACTTACAGCATTACACGGCAACACTCATCCATTCACACTCCGCTTACATTACATACAACTAGGTAAGTATACATAGCTTTATTATTATGTTGCAAGATAAAATGGACTCTCCGCTAAATTAAACAAAATGGATAATAAGATCTAGGGTGTGTGTCCACGGATATAAAATATATAAGTATCTCACATAAATGCAATAAATTGTACAGGTATTTTAAAACCAGCTGGAAAATAATTTGCTGTGCAATATTACCTTCATAAATGCAAACACAGATACTTGAGAAATGAATCTTGTAAAAAAATTGGTCAAAGATAATTGGTTGAATCGTTCGGTTATGAATAAAATATTTTTTAAAGTTAATCAATAGGAAATCATTCCCACATACTGTTCAATCTTCTGATATAAAAGAAACTGTAAAATTTCATGAATAACTGTACAGAAAACAGTTTTTCTTTCTTTTCACTATTATTGTGAAAATTACAGATTACAAGGTTTGTGTCCTGAGACCATGATCAGGTATAAAGAACTTCACTGGTCTCAGGGCCAAAAACATTATGAAACTCTAGGTAATCTTTACATTAATAGTAAAAATAAAAGTGTTACAAGATAACATGATTTGCTTTTAAGTTATTTGTAACATTAATAAAGCATTTTCAGTGCTAATACACAAACCATTAAAATAATAGTAGAAACACCTGTATTCACGTTTACAAGGGCAGGAATTCACTACGTCTATCTAAATCATCAATTTTTGAGATGTGTATACAATATATTTAAATAGGAGTTTTAGGCTTACACGGCCGGCTGATGATGCTGGAGAGTTGCTTTCTGGGATCTGTTGCCGTGGTCTGTGGGAGCTGGAGCTACCGGATGTTTCGCCCATGTCTACGATGAACTTCTTCAGCGTGAAAGTGAAATGATGAAGAAACTGTGACAGCTTCATCAAGAGTCAGATTATTGAGGGACAGATGGATGTTAAGTGAATTGATTGATGAAGCGTTTACTTTGTTACCCTTCATTTAAAAATAAATGATGATTGAGATAGACAGATGTGAATGCACGCCTGCTGGGACGAGGATTTGAAATGAAGAGTTTTCCTGACAAGCTCGGGATGCTGTGCATTCAGTTGGAGGATGGAGGAGACTATTTCTTCTTGGGCTTCTTGGGGTTGCGGGAGCGGCTCTTGGCCTTGCACAGCGGGCAGATGGGCGCGTTCCTGTGGATCTGCTGGTGGCAGGAGAGGCACGACTTCATCGGGGGCGGCTGCTGTCTGCTCCACCACAAACAAACAACACACTAGTCAGATATCAAGATAAATATCACAGCAACTTAGATTACAGAGGGAAGTCCATGTGGTGCTTTGTTCTCGGGGTATAGATGAGCAAGTAAAGCCTTGTCATGTCTACTTGCTGAGGCTCTGCATTGTGGAGGATCAGGAGACTGCAGCATTCCAAAGTGAATCCAAAATAACCTGACAAAATATGATGATGGGGTTTTAGGCTTACACGGCCGGTAGTTGATGCTGGAGAGTTGCTTTCTGGGATCTGAGCCTCGAGTATAAAACATTGCGGAAAACTGACGTCGATGATAAAGCAGGGAGTAAATATGCGAGTATAAAATCATTCATGTTGAATTACTTTTTGACATTGTAAATATTTTTGGCAGGTTGTGTGTAAAACTCACTCATTACCCCGTATTATACATTCACGTTTCAAGATATATAAGAAAAAAAAGCTCATAAAATCAAAATTAGAACACCGCCCGCCATTGGAAAATAAGAGTGTAAGTCATGTAGTTTGCCCAAGATTAATTGTTCTTTTTATGCGTATTCAAAATACACATTGTCATGTATGTTCCTTGACTTATAGGTTGTTATGCGGCTGACCACCCATACTGTAAAAAAAAATTGGTTCACTTTGCCAATGTCACCCCTGTTTCAGGGAAGGACGGCAAGATTTGCAAGGCTTATGTTCATTTGAGATTGGGTTTTTATATTGTAGGTCCACATGCGGCATGTGTTAGCGCGAAATTATACATATCTGCTTGTGGGAATGCATTTAATATAAATCTTAAATGATATATATCTTTGCAGCTTAGATTAGATTAGATTGTGGACTCTACAAAATAATGCCAAACAAACATTTTACAAACGCGTTAAAAAGTAAAATAAACAAATCATAATGTTAAAAGGAAAAAGTACATAAAATAATTTTCATCATGGGAATATTCTAATTTGAATGCCAAGTATACATCACCAAAACAATGACACACCACTCTCCTTTTCTGAATAAGGTAGGAAATTAACAGAGGAAGTAGTGACCCAACAAATCTGCAACTACTGCACCGTTGTCCCGCAGGGGTCTCACATATGGAATGTGGAACCTATATATTTTCATAGGTAAGAAGGCCAGTCAATCACTTGGTTTGTCTGCTCCCGAAGAAGCAGGATCTCACATCAAGAAGGCTGAATAAATGGTATTTTCATTTTAGATTTGAAATAAACACTGAAACGGGAAATCATTTCTGACACCGTTTTTAGGGATCAAACCTTCCTCCTTCATTTTATTTCTAGCATTTTTGTTACCTCCATTTTGCTTGATGTTCGATGCAACAAAATAATTTGAAAATACAAGGATGAAAGAAAATGGGGAAGGACATGAGAAAATATTTTGTAAATTAAAAAACAAATAAAATTTGAAATGATAAAAACCAAAAATAAATGCACACCTCAACGAAACAGTGATAAAATCATCTGCAGCAGACCTGAAGGCCGGTGGTGGGGGAGGGGGCGCCTGCTGGGGGGTCTGTGGGGGCGGGGCCTGCGGGGGTGGGGCCTGCTGCTTGGGCGGCGCGCCTCCCCCGTGGTGGTGCCCGCTGAGGGGGCCGGACAGGTAGGGCAGGGGGCGCAGGGGGGCCGGGGCCGCCAGCTGAGAGAAGTGCCCCGCCACAGGGAAGCGACTGAAAAGACGAATATTAGAGTGAACACATTGTATCCAGCCGCCATTTCACTAGGGGTGCCTAGTACCTCTGCAGATGTGTCTCCACTATGCTCTGTCCTTGCAAACCTTTTTCACCACTTTCCTCATGCATGCTTTTCTCTTTTTCTCACTAGTATTTTCCAGTCATTTGTCATCACACTTATTTCATCAACCTATTTTTTTCTAGGTCTTCCCCTTCCGCACTCAATTTTTGACATACCCCTTTGTACACTCTTTTTGTTAGTTGTTCATCGTTCATTCTTTCTAGATGCCCAAACCATTTCATGGTATTCCTAATATTCTTGTTTATAACCCGCTCATTCATAACCCAGTCACTTCAGACCCTATCATTCAGGCTCTTCCTCTTAAATAGGTCATTTCTACCATACATACATTAAATACTTCACTTTCGTGCACCATCCACGTCTGACTTCCATGCCTCAGGGTCGGTAACAATATTGCTCTGTGTATTGCTAATTTCATATTCTTCGAGAGCCGTTCATTCCTCGCAATTTCAATGCATGTTCTTCTTTTACGCTCGCTTTGTATATCCCATTCTTTCACAATCTCCTCAATCTGATTACTCCATACTTTTCTCAGTCGTCCCTTACCTCTTTTTCCTTTCACAATTCCTCTGTATATATGCTGTTTTTTTTTTTAAGGAATCCTGTGCGGGAGGCTCCCATATTCTTGAAAGTCTTGGGGGTCTATGTCACCCTGGAAAGGTGCCGCAGAGGTGTTGCTTGCGTTCTTACTTCTATTGTGAGGCGCTGCCAGCCTGTCAGTCTATCATCATTCATTCCTTCCACATGCCCAAACCATCTCATCACATTCTTTTCCATAACAAAAAGAAAAAGTGCTCTGCACTCGGGTGTGATGGGGCTGCCCTCCTCCTCGTGCAGGTCGGGCAGCCTCTGCAGGCCCAGGCAGCGTCCACCTCGGCCTTCATGGGCCGCCAGTCCTCGTGCATGCCTCACTCTCCTTATTATATGAGATAAATGACAAAGTGCTCTGTACTCGGGTGTGATGGGGCTGCCCTCCTCCTCGTGCAGGTCGGGCAGCCTCTGCAGGCCCAGGCAGCGCCTCCTCAGGGCGTCCACCTCGGCCTTCATGGGCCGCCAGTCCTCGTGCATGCGCTGCGCGGCCGACAGCTTGCGGCTCACACTCTCCTCTGTCTGCTTGATCACTGCTTCCATCTGGAAACCAAGCATAATAGTTTACAACATATTTTATAATAATGTTGTCAGAACGTTCCAAATTCCGCAGCAACCATAAACAAAAATCTATTTGATTAGCAGCCCTGCCTAGAATAGTAGTAACTATTTTCCTATTCAAATTCACTGACCTGTTAATGCCCTCAATGAATTAAGACTGACAGATTTCCTTCCACATCTATCACACAAACCATCCAACCAACTTGTGAAGAGATGTGAACTTCACTAAAATGTTTTTGCCTGACCAGAAACCATCATTAATATTATCAATTAATCTAATCTAAGTTGCAAAGATATGTTACATTGGAGATTCACATTACATGCATGCTCACACGTACAAGTTTGCGCTTGCACATGCCTCATGTGAACCTATAACATAAAAACCAAATCTCAAATGGACATACACCTTGCAACTCTTGCCGTCCTTCCCTGAAACAGGGGTGACATTGGCAAAGTGAACCATTTTTACAGCATGGGTGGTCAGCCGCATACCAACCTATAAGTCAAGGAACATACATGACAAATTACATTTTTTAAATCAATAAATAATATATATATGGACAAATTTAACTTTAAAATACCCTAGCTGCCAACATTAGAATCAACCGCCATTTGAATAATTTATTATTCTTTATTTTTATAAATTATTAATCAACACACTACCCAATGACATCTGTTGAGCCAGGGTCAATGTTATGGTCAGGCCTTTTAGCAGTTTGAGGTATCAGAAAAAGGGAAAAAGGGACTTATAATCCAAAAAAAGGGACTTAAGGTGGTACGACACATCGATGGTAACAAAAAATATTCATAGATGGTACGCATCAAAAATGTATGGGGCACTCCGTCGGGCAAATATGAAAAACTACTGTAGTTTTACTTCCTTTGAAACTTTTAATGCATTGAAAATAATATGTTGATTGCGCTATTCTAATATGAAATCAATCTGAAATCGCTAAGGTATTCATTTCGGTCATTAAATTATGCGTAAATTTCATTTTTTTCGCCATTGTTTGCGCCAACGCGACCGATGCGATGAGCTACGAGTACTTCTCTTGGATACAAACCTTTTTTATTATTTGTTACGCTTTATGTATCTTTATTTTCTTCAGTCTGGCCGTGAGAAGCTCTGGCCGAACAGCTTGCGTAACGGACTGCCACGCAAGGGTGAGAGGTTCGAATCCGTTTGACGATGTATATTTTTAATTTTTTACATTGTGTTTTCTTTTTTTACATATACTTTTTTTTATTAAAATACAACATATTTGAAAACAAAAGTATTAAAGTTAGTCCAAACGATTAACAATACTTTCATTTCACTTTCATTTCACACTTCGTCCACACGACAAGTCGGTCAACATTTCAGTCACATGTATATATGTACCGAAGAAATCATCCCAATATTATAATTGTATATTATGCAATGATATTATGATTCATTCACTCTGTCTGCCACCATGGGTTGACGCGTAAGCCTAATTTGCATAAACGAGGTGGCACGACTTTATCCGAACGAATCCGAAGCGTAGGGATTACTAGATCAAGAAGTAGCTATACAGCCATTGTATACAGCTGATGAGGAAGGGTGTCTTGATAATAATATTATTATCATGTGCTGCAGTGTTTTTTCTTATTCACTTGTGAACGGTCACTGGTCAGTAGGACGCAAAAAGTGCAGAGGCTATACACCATTGAGGTATATATAATATATACCTCAATGCTATACACAGTAATATGAATGAAAATCATTGAGGATGGAAATAGGAATCTAGCCGTTGCACAAATTTGTCATTTATTGTGAGATGCCATGTAAAAAAAACAATCCATCACAAATATCTCGGTTCATCATTCGTCGATAAAAAAGTAATTTGTTCTAAGCCCCTCATACAACTTTGCTTAATAAATCTGAATAAGGCTATTTAAATGATTTAATCATGTTTTTAATGTATTGACTTGATTTTTACTAATTTCTCTTTTACGTACGCTGGTCACATATTACACACACCGCGTGACCATGTTGGAATAAAATTAATTTATTATTGATATAAGAATGACTATACATATATATACATAATATTTTATATATTGTTAATACAATAAGTCCGGTCAGTAGCTCAGAGGTAGAAAGCTTGCGTTCAATGCCGAAAGCTCGGATTCGATCCCCACCACCAAGGGTGTCAAAATTATTTCTCTTTTCGGTGTGTATTGCAAACCCACCTACCATAAAAAAAAACCAGCAAGGTTTACTCAGCCTTCACAAGAAATAAGAAACCTGCTCCCCTAGTAGGGAAATCCCCACTTCAACGAAGTGGTTGGCGTAAGGCCGGCTCCCTTACCTGTGAAAATACATAGGTTTTACCCACCATAAGCAACCCTTTCGGGAAAAAAGCTGCAGGAAGTTGCACTATACGTGCAGCTTAGTTGTACAAGCTAGTCCATGGTTCTAGTTTTACACACATTTAGGGACTTCATCGAAGAAAGAAAGTCGAGTGCAGTTCACTGATTTTTTTTTTATATTTTCAATACAAGAATAAAATATACTTAGTTGTCAATTTTTAAGGCTTATGAAATTTTTTACAATTTGTCTACCGATTTGTCTTTGGCCGAAATGTCGTTGGCCGAAAAGTCGTGTGGACGAAGTGTCGTGTGACCGATTTATCTATGGCCGAGTTGTCTTTGGACGGGTTGTCGCTGACCGATTTGTCTTTGACCGAAATGTCGTTGGCCAAAAAGTCGTGGGGACGAAGTGTGAAATTTTTATATCTAATCTAATGTAATCTAACTTGCAAATATATGTTACATTAGAGATTCACATTACATCATGCATTACATGCATTCTCACAACCAGACACGAACAAGTTTGCGCTTGCACATGCCTCATGTGAACCTACAACATAAAAACCAAATCTCAAATGGACATACACCCTGCAACTCTTGCCGTCCTTCCCTGAGACAGGGGTGACATTGGCAAAGGAACCATTTTTACAGCATGGGTGGTCAGCCGCATACCAATTTTGTTACCACATATATATATTTTTTAATTTAAAAAATAGATTTGTGAAGAGGAATGCCACTAACACATTCACTAACCTATTTTATCTGGCCAGAAACAGGTATTAATAAAAAATATTAAAATTACACATAAAAAACAAATTGTATTAGGTTACGGGGCGAGTAAAATTCAATAATGTATTGAATTTTACTCGCCCCGTAACCTAATACAATTTGTTTTTTATTTTTTATTTTTATTTTTTAAAACTGAAAGGTTACAAAGTGAATTCCTCATCAATTAATAATAGGTCATTGATAGGTATTAATATTATCAATTAATAATTCATTACTGTTTATATTAATTAATAATTACCCAATAACATCTGTTGAACCAGGGTCAAAGTTAAAGTCATGTGACCCAAGCGGGGATCGAACCAACGTTATTCTATTCTAAATACGCTAGAAAGATCAGCCTCTGGCCCACTCGGCCATAACACCGACTAAATGAAATGAAAGTGATCTAATCTAATCTAATCTAAGCTGCAAAGATATATATCATTTAAGATTTATACTAAATGCATTCCCACAAGCAGATATGTATAATTTCGCGCTAACACATGCCGCATGTGGACCTACAATATAAAAACCCAATCTCAAATGAACATAAGCCTTGCAACTCTTGCCGTCCTTCCCTGAAACAGGGGTGACATTGGCAAAGTGAACCAATTTTTATATTATGGGTGGTCAGCCGCATAACAACCTATAAGTCAAGGAACATACATGACAAATTACATTTTTTAAAATTAAAGAATAAAAATAACAATATATACATGGACATAAAAAACTAAATCATAAAACCAAATTCACTTTAACAAACCCTAGCCGCCAACATCACAGATCAACCGCCATTTCTTTCTATCCTTGCATACTTCTTTCATTTCCTCCAGAGTCATAACCTTCTTCATACAAGCTCTTCTTTTATTATGACTCTGGATATTCCATTCATTCGCAATTTCGGATATTTGGTCCATCCATACCTTTCTCGGTCTTCCTCTACCACGACATCCATCTATTCTACCAACATATACTTTCTTCGTCAGTCTTTCCTCATTCATTCTCTCCATATGCCCAAACCATCTTAACAAACTTCTTTTAATCTTCACTTTCACACTTTCTTTTGTACCACATTCTTTTCTTACAAAATCATTCCTCACCCTGTCACTCCGTTTTTTCCCAATCATACTTCTTAGAAAGTCCATTTCAACAGTATGGACTTTACTAATTTCACTTTCATTCACCGTCCAGGCCTCGCTTCCATACATCAAGGTGGGTAAAAGTATGCCACTGCGTACCGCCAATCGAGCATTTTTAGAAATGTTTTGATTTTTGGCGATACAAGCTGTGGCACCCAGTACACACCTGCCCTTCATTACTCTTCTTTCAAGTTCACCTGTCATTCTTCCATCTTTCTCAAACTTACTTCCCAAGTATACAAACTCATTTACCACATCAACATTCATTCCGTTTATTCTAAATTCGTAGTTCGTATTTTCTTCATTTCTTTCAAAAATCAAAACTTTCGTCTTACTTGCATTCAATTTCAAATAATTACCTAGCAGAGCTTCGTTCAATCTAGAGAGCATCGTTTGCAATTCTACTGCTGAGTCCGATACAAGAACAGCATCATCCGCATACAGTAGAACACTCACTTTGCCCTTTCCTATCATTAATCCACAATCATCAAGTCTAGCATCTCGAACACACTTGTCCATGACTATGTTAAATAGCCATGGGCTCATCACACATCCTTGCCTTACACCCTTAAAAACTTCAAACCATTCACTATACTCATGTGAAATGAGTGAAATGAAAAAAAGTGAAAAAAAAAGTGAAATGATCGTATTTTTAATCGCTTGGACTAACTTTAATAGTTAAGTTTTCAAATATGTTGTATTTTTATAAAAAAAGTATAATATGTAAAAAAAGAAAACAACAAATGTAAAAAATTAAAAATATAGGTATCAACCGGATTCGAACCTATCATCTTCGCATCTACAGTCGGTCACGCACGTTATTACGCCAGAGCTCCCACATTCCGACGGGAGAAAAATACTGTTTATAAAGCGTAACAAATAACTATTAAAATAATATTATGGGTGGTTTGTAAAAGGCGAAAGATTTATTCGTATTGAAGGGAAACCAGAGTATGGGTGGTTTGTGTCCAAGATAAAATACATTATATCGTCGGTCGGCGCAAGCAATTCATATTGAAATTTACACATAATTTAATGACCGAAATGAATACCTTAGCGATTTCAGATTGATTTCATATTAGAATAGCGCAATCAACATATTATTTTCAATGCATTAAAAATTTCGAAGGAAATAAAACTACAGTAGTTTTTCATATTTGCCCGACGGAGTGCCCCATACATTTTTGATGCGTACCATCTATGAATATTTTTTTTTTTGGGTAGTACGAGTCGCCACCTTAAGGGACCTCACAAACTGATTAAAAACGACATAATCTAATCTAAATCTAAATCTAAGCTGCAATTGCAAAGATATATTAACATTTACAATCCACATCTTATGCACACATAAAAGTAACCATATGGATGTTCGCGCACACATATAGTTTCAAATGTGTCTACAATAGGAAAACATTGTAAATGAACATAATCTCTGCAACTGTTGCCGCCTTTCCCTGAAACAGGGGTGGCACCGGCAAAATTGAACCAATCTTTACAGTATGGTTGGTCAACTTCATACAACCTATAAGTTAAGGACAAATTTTATTTTTATTTTTATTTTATTTTATTTTCATAGGACAACAAACAGCGTTACATAAGAAATATAATAGTAGCAATTACAAAAAAACATGGCCAATTATATGTTGCCACGGATATAAAATTTAGGAAGTTGGAAATAATTACAAGATGTTAATTACAAGTAACTAATTACAAGAAAAAAAAAAAAAAAAATACTGCTCTCAAAACAGAATATGATGTGAAAAAAAATGTAAATTTAAAAATAAAGAAAATCAGTTCTCCCTGAGTGAAGCACCCACCGCTTTGCGAAAGTGCGCCGTCTCTAAATGAAAAATATCAATGCTACTGAAACACTTGTTATAAGTTTCACAGACCCGGTAAATTGGCGCGCTCTGAGCATAGTTAGTGCGACACACAGGGAGATGAAAGAGTTGGTCTACCGTGTGCCTGGTTCTGCGAGTTGGAATGTTGAGGGATAACATACACAAGATATCAGGGTTATCAATTTTGTTGTGATAATAAATAAAAAAATAATAAAATAATAAAATAATAAGTTAATAACAGTACCTACTTAAAATAATAAATTAAGGTTTGGACCTGTAGAATAAAATAAAAGTTACAAATAAAAACAATAATAATATAACTGTTGCCACAACATTATGAAAATGAGGAGCATCAGATATATTAGGTCCTTACATATGAAATTGGCGTTTTGCCGTACTGGCCACTTTGATCTCAAATATCTCCTCTTTGGTTAAGAATTCCAAATTCAAATTTATACAGCTATTTACTCATGTATTTGTGTTTTGAAAATTGAAATTCATTTGTTCAATCCTCAATTGTTTTTTTCTTGGCGCCACTCATTTTACAAAATGGAAAACTTGAAATATCACGTTATTTACGAGTACGAGTTCTACCGTGGCACCAGTGCTGCAGAAACGGCTCGAAGGGTTAATGATGTGTATAGTGACGGTGTCGCAAAATAAAACATAGTGCAACCAAAGTTGATAATGAGGAATTGAAGGCTTTTATGGAAGCAGATCCATCGTAAACCACGTCCAAAAAAGTTGTTTGCTACGAAATCAGTGATAAAATTGTTTTAATCTCCTTGAAGCAAATTGGAAAGGTGAAAAAGTTGAAAAAGTGGGTACCTTACAAATTAGGTGAAGCAAATCAAGAAACGAGCGTCGACTGCTGCATTACATTACTCAACTGGCACAATAATGAAGGGATTTTAAATCAAATTATAACCTGTGATGAAAAATGGATCCTGTAAGATAATCGGAAGCGCTCATCACAATGGCTGAACCCTGCCGAACCAGCCAAATCATGCCCCAAGCGAAAATTGGCACAAAAATTTACTTGCAAGCGTTTGGTAGACTAGTGCCGGTGTCGTTCACTACACCTTTCTTAAATCTGGTCAGGCGATTACAGCAGTTGTCTATTGTCAGTAACTGCAAACCATGATGGAAAAGCTAGCTGCTAAACAACCGAGGCTGGTCAATCGCTCTAGGCAACTGCTGCTTCATGAAAACGCTAGACCACACACTAGACCACGCGGCTGACCACCCATACTGTAAAAAATTGGTTCACTTTGCCAATGTTACCCCTGTTTCAGGGAAGGACGGCAAGAATTGCAAGGCTTATGTTCATTTGAGATTGGATTTTTATATTGTAGGTCCACATGCGGCATGTGTTAGCGCGAAATTATACATATCTGCTTGTGGGAATGCATTTAATATAAATCTTAAATGATATATATCTTTGCAGCTTAGATTAGATTAGATTAGACACACTGCAAAACAGACGGCTACCAAATTAGAGGAGCTGCAATTGGAATGTTTAAGACATTCTCCGTACTCTCCGGACCTTGCTCCAACAGATTACTATTTTTTTCGAAATTTGGATAACTTCTTCCAAGGGAAAAAATTCAACTCCGATGGGGCAGTCCAAACCGCCTTCAAAGATTGTATTGATTGCCGTCCGAATGGTTATTTTAGTAAAGGGATCAATAAACTATCTATGAGATGGCAAAAGTGCATAGATAGCAATAGTACATACTTTGATTCAATAAATTTATTATAGACTTTTTGTTCCTCCCATACAAAATGCCAATTTCATATGTAAGGACCTAATATTATTTAGTTCCCCCCTCAGTTAGTCTTCATTGGGGGTAAATGTTAAAATGTAACCTATTCTATAAAGAAAAGCATGCATTTTTAACAGATATACATCTACCATGTGATGAAAAACATAATACTAAAAATAAAGTCCTAGTCATAGTAATTAATCGTAAATTAAGTAATAATAAAGTAAGTGATAGTAAAAATGAAGTGTGAAAGAATGGGATATACAAAGTGAGCGTAAAAGAAGAAAATGCATGAAAAAGGTGATGGATATGAAGGAATTGAAAGAGGTATGTAAGGATAGGAAAAAATGGAGGCAACTCTGCAGAGGCTCTGGCCACCCCTAGCGGAATGGCGACAGAGTTACAGTTACAGTTACAGTAAGTCCCACTTACCGACAATGCTCAACTGTTGAATTGTCGTGAACAGTCATTCAGCTGAATGTAATATAAAACATGGAAGTGACTTTCTGCTAAAAAAGGGACTTTAGGGACCAATTTCAGAAAAAAGGGACTTTAAGGTACCACAAAAAAATAAAGGGACTTTAAGGGATTAAGGGACCACCCTAAAAGGCCTGTATGGTCAAAAGACCTGACGGAAATCAAACCAGCATCGCTTTGTTTGAACAACGCTAGATGAGATTGTGGTGAGTTACTGGCTGCTCAGCATCAGGACTGGCCTAGCCATTTCAATTTTCATTTGCTTCTAATTTGTTAATGTTATATGAGTGAACAAAAAATAAATCAAGAACTTTTTATAACCTATGATCTAAGTTGCAAAGATATAATTATTACATTTTTTGACCAGCCCATAAATTAGTGGTGAAACATTCTGACTTGTAAATGGAAGGTTGCAGGTTCGAATCCTGGCGGAGCACAAAATATAAACCATTTATATTTTCAAATACGCTCTTTGCTGGGTGAAAAATTTATATACCTTTCAGTGGCGAAGGGTGCCAAACAACTCGATTCCTGTCGGCTTCCCTTTTAAAATAAGGCAACAAAGTAGTTATAAAAAGAAAAAATATACATTAAAAACAAAAAAAACATTACATATTTTTCCCCCATTGAAACCATGCAGTCTACTTTGTTATCATTTTTGCCTCATTTTAAACGGGAAACTGATGGGAATTTAGTTGTTTGGCACCCTTCGCCAATGATACCTTTACCAAAGACCTGTCACTAAAGGCCCATCCAGCCTTACAGCAACTGGGTCATGCTTGAGAATTGGCGCTTTCTACAGCAACGACCAAGCTCGCAGAGGGCTCTTGAGGTGTGATTCATAAAAAAACAGCGCTCACCAAACAACTATTATTATTTATTATTTAATCTTCACAATGGAATTGATCTGGATGCTAAACAATAAATGAATATTGGTAAACATATCAGAAAAAAGACTTATATACTTACAGAGTATTTTATTTGTTTATCAATGGAATAAAAGGATTTGTGATAATATATTAATGGTGATGTGAGTTAAATTAAAATAGGCTGATTTATTTGGTGCTGTTTTTGTGTGTATCACACCTCAAGAGCCCTCTGCAAGCTTGGTCGTCGCTGTAGAAAGCGCCAATTCTCAAGCAAGACCCAGTTGTTGTAAGGCTGGATGGACCTTTTGATGACCGGTCTTTGGTAAAGGTTTATGAATTTTTCAACCCTGCGAAGAGCAAATTTGAAAATATAAATGGTATATTTTTTGTGCTCCACAGGGATTCGAACCCACAACCTTCCAGTTACGAGTCCGAAGTGTTACCACTTGGACTACTGACCGGTCAAAGTTAGGTAGGTGAGCCTATTTTGAGATTGGGATTTGGACAGACTCAGTAAGCAACACTCACTACAAAAGAGTTTGTTTATCATTGCAGAGTAACAGGGAGCAGCTGTCCTGCCCATTAACCTATATTTAGATCACAACACAATAAAACTCACTCCTTACACTAAACCCACAATGTAAATGAAAGGCAATTTTTTTTCTCGCACAGATGAGAAAAGAAGATGACTGAATTGATTATAAATTCAAGGCAATTAATTAGGAACTTTTTTCTTTGCGACTAACGTCACACTTGTATCGGACTACCGCCCTTAGCAACCAATAACAAAATACTGGAGAGATGTTTTTCGAGATCTATTGCCGTGTTCTGTCGGAGCTGGAGCTTCCGGACGTTTCGCCCATTTCTATGATGGGTTTCTTCAGAGTGAAAGTGAAATCTCTCTAGCATCATCAGCCGGTCGTGTAAGCCTAAAGCTCCAATGACAAAATATTTGTTTGCATTTTCCTTAGCAACCCGGCCAAAGTTACTTCATAATTTTGTCTATGTTACTTCAAGTAGGGAGTCCATTAACGATGAATTTGAGAATGGCTGCACAGTATTGTTAGCATTGAGGTGTAATATTAGCGGAGCAAAAACTAGGTTATGGCATTGCAACAAACTATGAGACAAACCCGTCAGCCGGATCTGACAAACACAACATAATACTTCCATAATAATATCCAGAGTCATAATAAAAGAAGAGCCTGTATGAGGAAGGGTATGACTCTTAAGGAAATGAAAGAAGTATGTAAGGACAGAAAGAAATGGCGGTTAATCTGTAATGTTGGTGGCTAGGGTTTATTAAATTGGAATCTGTGTTGTTTTTAGTTTTGATGTCTATACATACCGTTATTGTTGATTTAAAAAAAAAAAATTGTTGTGCATGTTCCTTGACTTATAGATTGATATGCGGCTGACCACCCATGCTGTAAAAATGGTTTCACTTTGCCAATGTCACCCCTGTTTCAGGGAAGGACGGCAAGAGTTGCAGGGCTTATGTTCATTTGAGATTGGGTTTTTATATTGTAGGTTCACATGAGGCATGTGCAAGCACGAACTTGTACGTGCCTGGTTGTGGGAATGCATGTAATGTGAATCTCCAATGTAACATATCTTTGCAACTTAGATTAGATTAGATGACATTTTCTGTAATACTTGCCTGATAACAATGAGGTCACACTCGGAGCATCTTTGATCTCTTTCTAACTAAGAAAATTGGTGTTAAGGTAGGTTATAGTAATAGAGAAGGAGAGGGATGATGTTTACCGCATTGATGTCGGCATGTATCTGTCGCAGCTCCTCCACGTGGCTCATCTTCTCCTGCTGCAGGAGCTCCATCTCCCGCCTGTACTGCGCCAGGCATCTGCCCTCCTGGTCCCCGGAGCGGACCTCTGTCAGGATGTTGCGCTTTAACCGCTCCAAGTTTATGGTTTTACTCCTGCAATAACCAAATATGAATGAGCTAGGTACTATGATAAGCTTGACTTATACTTTTAATGTAAATATATTATATTGTTTTCAATGTCGCAGCAAAAATCATTTTTGGAGGACATAAAACCGATCATAACCGGTCCGTAGTTCAGGTGGTAACACTTCGGACTCGTTACTGGAAGGTCGTGGGTTCGAATCCCGGCGGAGCACAAAAAATATATCATTTATATTTTCAAATTTGCTCTTCGCTGGGATGAAAAAGTCATAAACTCTCTCAGAGGAGCAGGCCCCGTCTTATTTGACTGCCTCTGATCTTGACTGATCAGCCTCATACCACCTTATAAACATTTTCTGTAGAAAAATTTAATGCTAAGCTTGTACAATAACCCATGGAGAGAAAAAATATTTTATTTGTTATTTATTAATTTACATGCAAATCTGGAATACTAAAAAACATCAACAATCACGTTTCCGTGGCCTGTGAAACGTAAATATAAACAAGGGAGTGGACATATGATTTAGTTAGAATTAAGCCGCTATAATAGGGCGATAAAGATGCATAAAAAACAATTCATGATTGCATCGGATCAACAATAAATATGTGAATGCAAAACACATTATCGATCGGGTCCACAGGTGCGCGAAGACACCCCGGGCGACATAATAATCTCGTCAAATATTTATACAGCCATGATGGGCCGCGATGATTGCAAATATTTCATACAACCAACTTTGTAAAAATCTTACAACAATCGCTCACCGTATTTCTTTCATTGCTTGCAATTTTTCGTATATTTCACGTTCATTCACCGTTGTCATATTATTGGGCAATTAATGTTACATACAAAACATTTGATAATAATAAAAAGAACCGCAAAACAGCGAGATTTGTCTAAAAATTCAGCATCTAGCCGTGGGGTGGACGCTTTTTCCAACTAAAATAGGATTTAGAAGTTCAATAAAAAAAATCGCTCAAAAACACATTTTTCTCGCAAAAATAACATTTATTAATTTAAAATAATAAAATCATGATGTTTTTAACAACAGAGATATATTTTATGGTAAAAAAATGTTGGAAGAAATACACTTGTAGGGATTTTTTTAAGAATAACTGGCAGTATTAACAAACTTGCCATAAATAATGTTAACGATTCCTTAAAAATGTTTCAGATGTTAAAAAATGAATCGGTAGGTACCTACTGTGTTTTTTTACAACAAAATGAAGTTTGTTTCAGCATCTGAAAACTTATTTTTGCAGCAAATAGCTTGATAAAACCTCATGAAGAATATAAATTTCGAAATGTTGATGGAAAAATGTTGCGGTACCAACCTATGGTACCGACTAAACAAAAAACTAACCTCAAAAACGATGTGTCAAATTTATCTGTCATTAATTTGACGTATTAGAATGCACGTGTGATTTGTTATTAATTTGACTGCTCATTTTCTCAAAATGGGGGAGAACTCTAATCAAACTAAAGTTGAAAAGAATTCAAACGAAAATCGCAAAGGAAAAAAACATCACAACTTCAAACCTCGAAAGAAAACATACATTTTGGAAGAAGCCTCTATAGAAAAGCTTACATCACAATATGACTCAGTAAGGGCCTTTTCAGATGTCCCGGTTGCCGGCTAACCGGCGCCGGGTTCCCGGTGGTGAAGTGTATGGGCATGGTACGTAGCTTTCACATGTACCGGCGTAATTTATCCGGCAGGCGGTCGCCGGGTGCGCGCCGGATCCACCACTGTGCGTCCGGTCGCCGGGCATCGGTTAGCCGGCGGCCGAACTGACAGTGGTGTATGGAACACGCAACTAGCTTTCAGACGCGCCGGCCGGTCAGTCGCCCAGGTACAGTCTGCGCGAGCGCATGCGTAGTTCTGTCGCACGCTTAATTATACGTACTAGGTATCTACAAACCTACTTCTAAACTATAAAATGGAGATACTTAGATATTGAACTATTGATAACTTTGGTGCAGTTTCTCATTTTTGTATCCTGTAAGAGTTCTTCAAACGGTTATGTAATTCGTCAAAAGAAGTTATAGACATTCTAAAGTACTTGAAAAAACTGTCTTCATGTGCTCGTAAATCTGGGATTAATGTATAGAATGCACCTAATGCTTTTCTTTACATATTAATTGGATGAACCCAATAATTTCTTGATTTTTCTTTCCGGCGTAGATATTTTCGTCTTCGATATAAAAGCCACATTGCAATTATTTGTTCACGGCCCATATTCTATGAACGAGACTGTACTCTTGTCGGCTCTCTAGCCGATACTGCCGGCATCAACCGGGACATGTGAAAGCTTGATTTGACACCGGGTACCCGGCGCCGACTATCCGGCAACCGGGATATGTGAAAGCTCGATTTGACACCGGGTACCCGGCGCCGACTATCCGGCAACCGGGATATGTGAAAGCTCGATTTGACACCGGGTACCCGGCGCCGACTATCCGGCAACCGGGACATGTGAAAGCTCGATTTGACACCGGGTACCCGGCGCCGACTATCCGGCAACCGGGATATGTGAAAAGGCTCTAAGAATCTTGTATTTAGTTCAATGAATTGATATATATTTGTATACAAACTAATTAGCGTTGTTATTTACAGATAAATGTTGAAAACATCAGAAGTTTTAAGGACATACCACTGTCACAGAAGACTTTAAAAGGCTTGAAAGATTGTAAATATTTTAACCCTACTGAGATCCAGCGCCAGTCTATTGGCTTCTCCTTGCAAGGGCGGGATATTTTAGGAGCGGCCAAAACAGGATCAGGGAAAACACTGGCGTTTCTTCTTCCCATACTGGAGAGACTTTACTGCAAGAAATGGACGAGATTAGACGGCGTGGGAGCTTTGATTATTTCTCCCACGAGAGAATTGGCTTACCAGATATTTGAAATGCTGCGTAAAGTCGGGGTTCATCACGATTTCTCCGCTGGGTTAGTCATAGGAGGACAGAATTTACGCTTTGAGAAGAAACGGATGGACCAATGTAACATAATGATTTGCACGCCGGGCAGGCTCTTACAGCACATGGACGAGAACCCATTATTTGACTGCAGTAACATGCAGATTTTAGTTCTTGATGAAGCTGATAGATGTCTGGATTTGGGGTTTGAAGCTGCGATGAATTCCATTATTGAAAATCTTCCGAGTGAGCGACAGACTCTGTTGTTTTCCGCCACACAAACTAAATCGGTTAGAGATCTCGCTCGGCTGAGTTTATCAGATCCTAAATATGTCGCCCCGCACGAACAGTCAGAGACCAGCACCCCTGCGACGTTGCAACAGAATTATATTGTTTGCGAGATTGAAGAGAAAGTCGGGACTCTGTGGTCTTTTATAAAGAATCACCTAAAACAAAAGAGTATAGTTTTCATGGCGAGTTGCAAACAGGTGAAGTATATTTATGAAATGTTTTGTAAGCTTCGTCCTGGAATTAGTTTACTAGCGCTGTACGGAACTTTGCATCAAGAACGCAGAGAACAAATATATAAAGAGTTTTGTAGGAAATCAAATGTTGTTCTTTTCGCAACGGATTTAGCGTCGAGGGGGCTGGATTTTCCAATGGTCAACTGGGTGATACAGTTGGATTGTCCGGAAGATGGCAACACTTACATTCACCGTGCGGGCAGGACAGCTAGAGGAGCTCATGGGAAAGGGGAAGGATTGTTGATGCTTTTACCGAGTGAAGAAGAAGCTATGTTAGAAGAACTGCGGATGAAAAAAATACCAATCAATAAAATACATGTCGATCCATCCAAGGTTATGTCTCCGCATAGAAAAATGGAAGCCTTGCTTGCAGAATTTCCTGAATTGAAAGAATCAGCACAGCGAGCATTTGTTGCGTACACAAAATCTGTGTTTTTAATGAAGAATAAAAAGGTGTTTAATGTTCATGCGATTGATACAAATGCCTTTGCCAGATCTCTGGGTCTGGTCGTTCCACCAAGAATAAGATTCTTACAGAAAATACAAAAGAATATGGAGCAACAGAAGCAAGCTAAAAACGAGAAGGAAACTGAAAAGAGATTAAAAAAGCTTAGGAAACAGCAGGAAGATGGAAATAGTGGATCGGAAGATGAAGAAGCTGTAAATAAGCCTAAAGAAAAGATCAAATCAAATGAATTCAGTTTCCAATTGTCTGAAGATGATGATGATGATGAAGATATCTTAACAATTAAAAGGAGAAACCATGACGTACAGGGAACTGATCAATTCATTGAGGAACCAGAAGCTGTTCCAGAAAAACCATCAAAGAAAACTAAATTGGTGACTAAAGCATCGTTAGCAAAGAAAATATTGAATAAAAAGATTATTGCCAACACTAAAGTTGTGTTTAACGAAGAAGGCGAAGCTTTGATTAATGAAAAGAAAGATTTGCGATCAGATTTTGCGAAAGAGTATGAGAACGAAGATAAAGGTGGGATAGATATTGAAAAGGCGAAGTTGGTACTTCGGGAAGAGGATAAGTTTGATAAGGAAAGGTTCAGAGAGAAAATCAGAGCCAAGCACAAGGAGGAGAAGAGGAAGTTGAAGCAAAAGAAAGAAGACGAGGCGGAGAGGGATGAGTTTGGTTCAGAAAGTGAATCTGATGGTCCAGATATGTCGTGGTTGCCGGACCCTGATAAGATTTATGGGAAGCAAGAATCTGGAGATGAGGGATCCGGGAATAATGATTCTGATGATGATGAAGATCAATTGAGTGAGGATGTTTCAGATCAATCTGAAGAGGAACAGAGTATCGCAGATTCTGATGCCAGCGTAGAAGTTCATAGGTATTTGTTTGTTTCACTTCTCTTCTAGTTTAATCCATACATCTTTTTTGCCATTTCTGCCTATCCATGGCAATCCTTTTCAAGTCCTCGTAGGAGGAATATCACATATCAAAATTGGTTCATTTGGCTGGTTCATGGAATGCCACTTGGGCGTTGTAGTTCGGCATGTGGTAGTTTGCCTTTTCAACATTTTATTATTGTTTATTTATCAAAGAAAAAATTGAGTTGTTTCAAAGAGAAGACTGTATTCTAGGTTTTTTCCTGAAAATGATATTTTCTATGTTTCCATGACATTTATCTGATTTTTGGCAAAATCCTAGATTGCTATCTTTGATTCTAAACGACTCGATTGATAGCTTACCTTGTGTTCATGAAAAACTTCTAAACCACAGACTTTTACTACACACTCTCTGTTTGCTCTCGTACAAAATAGAAACATATGTATTTGAGAAGCCCATATTAGCTTACTTATTCAGTTTTACCTTTAAGGCAATGGTTTCCAAACTTTATGCTACCATGCCTCCCGCGCCCCCCAGTTAGGAAACCGCTGCTTTAAGGTGTCAATATGATGCTATTTTGTGATGTTACTCTAAGGGCGTCTTAACACATTCGCGGACACACGAAATGTGAAGTAGGCTAGAAAAAACACACTTATTTCATCATCTCAAATTGTATTTTTATTATAATTTTTTATTTTTTTTGACATCCAGGGACGAAACGGCTATTGCCGTGTTCTTTGGATTTCTGTAGGGACGCACGGATGCTACATGTATGCAAGTTCTTACAGAAATAGCCGTTTCGTCCCTAGTAGTAACGTTTTATCACGACGGCTATTACTGTTTCGTCCAGTCCTAGACAAGCTCATAGAGCGGCTATAACCGTTTCGTCCGCGAACGTGTTAAGAGATTCGGTAAACAGTGCTCGGAGTATACAACATTACGTAAACTCCTCTCGATTGCGTAAATTGAAAAAATATATGAAAGTTAACCACTCATTAGGAGTGCCGTCATACATGCCATACATTTTTGATTTACGCAATTGAGGGGATTATATGTGAATGTTGTAAACTTGGTTGATGATGATGAGTTTGTGATTTCTTTATATAGCGACATTCATGATGTAGTCACTCCAAGGGCGCTTGTGCATGTGATGCCAGAAATTTGCTTGTCTTCAGTGTATTTTGGAACTTTCCATTGTCCTCTAGCTCTCTCACATGATGAGGCAGGCGGTTCCAGGCCAGAGGACCAAAAACTGCGAATGCACACTCTCCAAACACTGTGTTAAATCTCCTTATCGGCTCTTTAATATGTGACTCAGAGCACAGACTTGTCTTACTTATTGGTTTTTGATTCATGTTTGTTGCAGGCCACTGAAAAGGAAACTGGAAGTCTCTAAAGGCATAGAACAGAAGAGCGTCAAGCATATGAAGAAACTGAAGCGAGGAGTGGAAGATCTGTCTGCTTCTCTGAGCATCAACGAAGCAGAGCAGCTCGCAATGCAGTTCTTGAAGAATAAATGAATGTGAAGAATGTTGAATGTCTTTGTGGTTTTTGCACAAATAAAAGGAAATAAAGATAATAACAATGTTTTATTTTGTACAAAAATACAAGAATTCTTACATAATAAAATTTAACAATTCAATACTTATTTCATTTTTGATATAATATGAGATGATCAAGGATAGAAATTCAGGATTTTTTCTAGAGTGAGATAAACACATAGGAACACGGGAAATGTTATTTTTTAAGACAAATACAATTCACCAACATATTTTTGCCTGGCTAGAAGCGCTATTCTACTAAATTCCTTACACTTTGGATATCAATGTTGGAGCTTGCTAGCGCTTGCTTGTATACTTTATTTTTGGACACTAATCGCTTTCTCATCGCCTCAAGGTCGTAAGGAATTTAGCAGAATAGCGCTTCAGGAATAGATACCATAATTTTTTGATCAATTATTGAATGAAATAATAATTACCCAATGACATATTCTGTTGAACCAGGATCCAAGTTGATGATTTCTGTGGAGTACGGTTTTGTGACATAGTCTCTCCTTGGGAGTCAAGACTCGAACTTGCGCTAATTTTGAGTGCTAACACCTTATTTGCTTGACTATATCATTGATGTTTAGTGTACGTTTATTTCATTTCCGGAAACAACCCTAGATTTAAATCTTTGATTCTAAATGACTCAACATACCTACTCCCACTATCTACGTTTATAAAGTCTTACAAAATTTACTAAAACTAATTTCTTTTCACTGAAAAAAATGCAATAAAAAAACAATAGGATTAGTAAACAACATGGCAACAATGATCAGTACCCTTAGTACGAGTTGCAAAACTTGTGTAATGTAAAGTTTAAGGCAATTATTAACTCCTGGAGCGCCAGCGATTTTCTGCCTAATTCAGACACCCAACTCGTGGTTTTTTATATTAAATATCTCCAAAGATACAAAACATATCTCCTGTGGGTTTTTTTTTATATCTAAAAACAATGAAATAGTTTTTTTAGTGCCTACCAAAAAAAAAAACTTTTGTGAAATTATTATTATGCTCCATCATAATTTAGATTACGGAAAAAAGATTGAGATTCTAAAAATAGATATACCTCATTAGTATGCGTAGGCACGAAATCCCGATACATCGCAAAAAATATAAGTTAATGACCCTTTTAATTTACACAAAAAAAAAATTGAGTTAGAGTTCTTATGTCAAAAAATTGTGGAATTCGGCTTTTTCAACAGTCGGTTTTCAAGGTCAACTTAAATATTATATTTTAAATACCTACAAACAAAAATGAATGCTTTGAATTTATTGGTGGATGGTTCTACCCAATAGCAGTACTTCATGCGATTATCGATCTTATTGCTGTGTAAAAACTAAAGAAAAATGAAAAAAATCGCATATAGTACTATGAGCGCGGATCCGCATTCCGGCGCTTGAGGGGTTAAAGAGGGATTTCTCCCAAAATCTGCCGATTTTGTTTGTTTGAACTTGATTTTCTTCATCACTGTAACTCTTTTGCTTAGTCCATAAAGTGTAAGAAACAAATACGGCAGATTTTGGGAGAAATCACTCTTTAATATTTTCCGTAAACTTTACTTTTCTCAAGCTATGCAACTCGTACTAAGGGTACAGTACACGTTTATTTTTTGCCCTCAATGTTGAGCCAGTCCCGTGGTTTCTTCAACACTTCATCCAGCTTGGCTTCCAGAGAGTCGGGTTTGGGTGAGTGCATGTATTCCCATTTCTGCAAACATAATATTTTATACATTTTATCTAAATCAATAGGCTGAATAAGCGGAGGCATTGGATAAGCAGCGCTGGCAGGAGTTCATCAAGAAGGCCAAGACCTATCCTAGGTTGTTGTAAGAGTAATACTGATGATGATGTATCTTGATGATTGGCACCTTTGATTGATGGTTGACCGGTCCTTAGTCTAGTGGTTAACACTTCTGACTCCTATATGGAAGGTTGTGGGTTCGAAACCCGGCGGAGCACAAAAAATATGCCAATTATATTTTCAAATATGCTCTTCGCTGGGTGAAAAATTCACATACCTTTAATGGGGTACCTCTCTCCATTGGGGGAAGTTTGATCCAGCCTTCTAACTCTGTGAGACTTTTGGGAGTTATGCTGGATCGGAATCTCACAATGGAGGAGCAGGTTGACAAAACAATAGCCGCTTCATTTTTTGGCCTACGCCAAATAAGGGCTATTAGGAGGTGTCTACCGCCGGGTGTGGTTAAAACATTGGTGAGTGCTTTTGTGATGTCCCGAATTGATTATTGTTCCACACTTTATATCGGCCAGTCAAAGAAGCAACTGAACAGATTTCAGTCTGTTTTGAATGCGGCCGCAAGACTGATCTTCGGGATGTCCAAATTCTCTCACATCACTCCGCTGTTGAAAGAACTACATTGGCTTCGTTTTCCTGAGAGGGTGGTCTACCGTGTGTGTTTGATGGTATTTAAAGCCCTAAATGGTTTGGCTCCATCATATCTGGCAGACATGTTTTCCCCTGTTGAGGTGAGTGTGAGGGGGCGGACACTTAGGTCAGCGGGGTGTCGAGCTGTCAGGTTGATGCAGCCTCGCCGTCAAATATGCACTAATTTTGGGGATCGCGCTTTCCGGTTTGCGGGACCAGTGGAGTGGAGTGGAGTGGAGGGAACAGACTGCCAACCGGAGTGAGGGTTTCGGAATCTGTTGGCATTTTTAAGAAAGCACTCAAACAGCACCTTTTAAAAATATCTCATTCATGATTAGGAGGGCCCTTGAGGTGTGACATACACAAAAACGGCGCTCTTTTGTCATGTATTAATTTTTAATTAAATAAATTATCCTCATATATATATTAAGACCGGTCACTAAAGGTCCATCCAGCCTTACAGCAACTGGGTCTTGCTTGAGAATTGGCACTTTCTACAATGACGACCAAACTCACAGAGGGCTCTTGAGGTGTGATACATACAAAAATAGCACTCACGCACAGCAAATAAATAATCCTAATATTATTATTACCTATGCAATTGCGTCTCCCTTTAGTTCTCTCCTAGCATACTCATATTTCCTCTTAACGTAACTAAGCTACACATGTAAAATAACTTCTTACGGCACTGTGTGACTGTGTTTGCGGCAAGTTCTCATTCTCAAGAACTCATTCCTTTTATTAAACTGCCCGTTTACGGAACAAGTTACCGGCATCTGTGTTTTCACCCCAATTCAACTTTGCTCAATTCCAAACCATTTCCTTCAAGTGTCTCAAAGCGAAGGCAATGCAACACACAACACAGCACTATGCGGCCAACACCCCTGCTATAAAGGATCAGCATATCAACACCACACCTTTTCAGCACTCAAAAAAGTCATTTAAATCTGGGGAATTTCAGGCATAGAATTCCTTGAAACAAAAAATGGAATCTATTACTAATTTTACAGGTAAGGGGACTGACCTTCAGCCAACCGAGTGGCCTGGTTTGCATGTCATGTGAAGACTAAGTAAGCGTTGCCAGTATTATATTTTTGGGTTTGAATGAAAAGTTGAAATGGGAAATTATTTCTGACGTATAAATTATAAAATATGAGATAGTTCTTACAGCATTGAGTGGCAGCGACATTAGGATGGACTCGTATCTAGCTCCTGGCGTGTAGAGACCAAACTTGGTTCCCCTGTCGTAGATGAGGTTGAACTCTACATAGCGCCCCCTCCTCAGGAGCTGCCACTGCCTCTCGTGGTAGCCGTACCCAGCATCCTTGTGTTTCTTCACTGGAAAAGTAAACAGATGAATGATGTTACGATGATGACCGATGTCATTGTTATGGCCAAGGGTCAAGTAGCTATTGTTGACTAGCGTATTTGGAACAGAATAATGCTGGTTCGAATCACGCCTGACCCTTTGACCATAACTTCCACCCTGGTTCAATAGATGCCATTGTATGCACACTAGCTTCTGCTTTCGCATGACGACAACTGGTCAAGCAAAATAGGTAGGTGAATTGCATTCCTCTTCACAAATCTGTTCAAAACAAAAAAAAATGTACAGGATTTATTTAGGGTTATTCACAGCACATTTGATTCATATCTGATCCATGAGTGAATTTTCAATACAAAAAAAACCCTGATCCATGGATCATGGTTTTTTTTGTATTGAAAATTCACTGTAGGCTGCGGCTGAGTCATGGCTTTGATGATAGAGAATACAGACTCGCCCGACATACCGAATACCCCGACAGAGTTTTATGACAGTATATTTTGGGACTTGCAAATAATAATAATATTAGGATGATTTATTTGGTGAGCCCTCTTTTTGTGTGATTCACAGAAAAAAATCATGGCAGAACACAAAAAATATATCATTTATATTTTCAAATATGCTCTTGGCTGGGTTGAAAAATTCATGTCCCTTTACCAAAGGTCCATCTAGCTTTATAGCAACCGGGTCTTGCTTGAAAGTTGGCGCTTTCTATAGCAACGACCAAACTCGCAGAGGGCTCTTGTGGTCTGATTCACATAAAAACAGCGCTCATCCTAATGTATAGAGTAAAGATTTGTGAAGAGGAATGCAATTCAACAACCAATTTTTCCTAGCCAGTTGTCTTCATGCGAAAGCAGAAGCTTGTGTGCATGTATTGACATCTGTCGAACCAGAGTCAAAGTCATGGTCAAAGGGGTCAGACCTGATTCATACTAGTTAGTCGAACAAGCGACTAGACCCCACGGCCATAACACCAATATGTATGTTCATATAAGAGTGTAAAGAAGAAGGAAAAGAAGTCCACTGATGCAAGATGTAGCAAATTATTGTGAATACTGTGAATTCTCACCCAAAGGTAGATAGCTCGGGATGACGGCGTCTGCGCACGACGTCACAAACGCGAATGCCTTGTCTTTGGTCGGAGCATCAATGTCATCGAAGAATATTCCTCCCACACCGCGCCGCTCCTTGCGGTGAGCAATCATGAAGTAGTCGTCACACCACTTCTTGAATCTGAAACAGACATGATGTATTTTCACTTTTATAAGTTAGAGTTATAAAATAAACAGTTTATAAAGAGTTTTAGGCCGGCTGAAGATGCGTGAGAGATGTTTTCCAGGATCTGTTGCCGTGGTTATTTATAAATGAGGCTGACCACCCATACTGTAAAAAATGGTTCACTTTGCCAATGTCATCCCTGTTTCAGGAAAGGTCGGCAAACATTGCAGGGTTTATGTTCATTTGAGGTTTGGATTTAATTTGTAAGTACACATTCAGCATTTGTAAGCGCGAACTACAAATGTTTGTTTGTGGGCATGCATTTGATATGAGCTTTAAATGTTAATATATGTTTGCAACTTAGATTATTGATAGATGGCACTCGAACCACTCTTATATGAGAATGACTATATGTGTAGCTTTGTAGCATTTTGCGTATTTACAAATTACAATTCATTTCAATGTTAATTACATTTTTTCGGATATCAGACAAACTGCTATGGGAAAACTTTCGTAATTCTCAAGGTTTTGATGGAAATGTAGCCAACGCCTTCAGGAGACACCCTCTCTGAACTTAAAAGCTTCGCTTCAACTTATCTAATCTAATCTAAGTTGCACAGTAACATTGAGGATTCACATTACATGCATTCTCACAAGCAGACACGTACAAGCGCATGCCTCATGTGAACCTACAACATAAAAACCAAATCTCTAATGTACATACACCCTGCAACTCTAGCCGTCCTTCCCTGAAACAGGGGTGACATTGGCAAAGTGAACTATTTTCTACAGCATGGGTGGTCAGCCGCATACCAACCTATAAGTCAAGGAATGCTTAAACTTAACCTTATTTTAGCAAATATTTTCAGTTCATACAGTATTGCTAGTTTTCTGATCTAGTAAGTTTCATGAACATGACTCTTGAGTGCTGTAAGATTTTTGTTATTGTTTACCACCTGGGATAGTAGGACTTGTCGTGTTTGTCGCAGGCAGTCTTCAGCGTCTGATGGAAGTGCCGGCAGTCCTCCTCGTTGAGATAATACGGAGTGAGGTCGGTGCCTCCTCCAAACCACCACTGCACTTGTCCTGGAAAAGAGGAAAAAAATAAAATTAAATTAGACTGATTTATTTGTTGAGCGCTGTTTCTGTGTGTATCACACCTCAAGAGCCCTCTGCGAGCTTGGTCGCCGCTGTAAAGCGTCAATTCTCAAGCAAGACCCAGTTGTAATGCTCAATGGACCTTTTGATGACCGGTCTTTGGTACAGGTTTATGAATTTTTCAACCCAGCGAAGAGCACATTTGGAAATATAAATTTTATATTTTTTGTGCTCTGCCGGGATTCGAACCCACAACCTTCCATCACGAGTGTTACCACTGGACTACGGACTTCTTATTATTGATAAAAAAACGCGTATGCTCACATGCTGGGGGGAGTAAAAAGAGCATAGAAGTTTGTGTTTCCATTTACACTTACTGGAGGTGTTGTTGAATCTTTGTATGGAAGATTTAACAGTACTTCTAGTGAGCACACCTAAATGGCAATTAAATATTTCATCCATGACAAGTTAGCATAAAGTCATATATTTTCTACTCAGGGAACTAAATTATATTTATTTAAAAATAAAATGTAAATAATGAGCTATCAGTACCCTTAGTACGAGTTGCAAAACTTGAGAAAAGTAAAGTTTACGGAAAATATTAAAGCGTGATTTCTCCCAAAATCTGCCGTTTTTGTTTCTTACACTTTGTGGTCTTAGCAAAAGAGTAACAGTGATGAAGAAAATCAAGTTGAAACAAACAAAAACGGCAGATTTTGGGGGAAATCACTCTTTAAAAATTGCTGTAAACTTTACATTACTCAAGTTTTGCAACTCGTACTAAGGGTACAGTTGAGAGTGTCACAACAAGAAGTTATTTACCATCGGAGTCTGTTACTTCGAAGTATCTGTAGTTGAAGTGTATGGTTGGCACCATTGGGTTCCTGGGATGGATCACGGCGCTCACTCCAGCAGCAAAGAACGGCAGCTGAGCTCCTTGCAGATTCTTTCCTCTGGTACATTATAAAAGACAAAGATTAGGAAGACACACAGAATCAACTTTAACATAAGTTTGTTAATAAGAAGTCCGTTTGCCAGCTAAGTCTGGTCAATAGTTAAGTTGGTAGAGCTTGCATTCCACGCCAGAGTGCTAAGGTTCGATTCACACCAAAGGGGTCAGAAATGATTTCCTGTTTTGTTGATTAATTATATCTCCAAAAGAAATGAGAACCAGTCCTTCTAAGAGCTGGAGAACCCTCCCTTCAAGTGTAGTGGCAAGACTGACCCATTTAGCTGTGAAAATAAATAGGTTCCATACACCACATGGGATCCCTTCAGTGAGATCACTATATGTGCAGTTTAATTGCATTTTTAGAGTAAAAGAGATATTTGTTAAAAACTGCATTTGTGGAGAATATACTCATTCCTTGCATATTTCTTTAATTTCTACAGTGATAACCTTTTTAAACACAAAGCTATTTATTTATTTATTAATCAACCAGACCTGGATTTCATCTGCTGGATGGCCCCGGGAGGCAGTTGTCCGGAGACAACGGATATATTGACTCCGGCTTTCTCAAAGATGCGGCCATCTTGCATCACGCAGGTGATCCCCCCGCCCCCCTCCTCTCTCTGCCAGCGATCTACCAAGAACTTGGTTTCCTGCAATAATAAATTATAATATAAACAAACTACAATAAATTACCATCTCTGTACTCTGAGTATACAAACATGGCGTAAACTTTTCTAGAAAATGTATGGCGGATTCAACAGCACTCCTAGTGATTGATTTAATTTTCATTTATTTTTCTCATTTACATTCCTTGACTTGTAGGTTGGTATGAAGCTGACCACCCAAATTGTAAAAAATGGTTCACTTTTCCAATGTCACCCCTGTTTCAAGGATTGTCGACAAAAGATGCAGGGTTTATGTTCATTTGAGGTTTGGATTTTAATTTCTAAGTAGGTACACATGCAGCATTTGTAAGCGCGAACTTACATGTGCCTTTAATATGAGTTATGAATGTTAATATATCTTTGGAACTTAGATTATAAATTATTTTTATATGGACACCCCATATAAAACTTAAACGCATGTGGTAGAAATGATTTTTAATCTAAGTAACATCCGTTTTTTTTCATTCCAAAAAAGATTTTTAATTTGTCATGCAATACAAATAATAAAAAAATTAGGTACATAAAAACAACAAAATGTTTGAAAAAACGAAACAAAAAAAAAATCAAGGAGTTTACGCAAAAATAAAACATAAAATTATGAATGAACAATATGTCCTAAAGTATCAAAGTTAGCCCATAAGTAATATATCAGCAATAATTCCTCATTATAGCGGTGAATTTGCTACAACCAAATTTGTCTGTTTACTTACCCTATCTTCCTCCGCCTCTAGAGCATCACAGAACTCCTTCTGTATCCTCATGATCATCAGCTCCATCTTGGCTTTCATGTCGTTGGCATTCTTCTCCAGCTCCTCGACGGGTGTGACGGGGAGAGCCATGAAGCCATCGTAGTTGATTCTGTTGGTGGCCATCTCTGCAAAGCCATGCTTGGAGATGAAGGCGTATGTGGCTATGCCCGTGCCAAAAATGATGGCACCAACATTCCTGAAAACATGTATTTTGGAATGTTTAAAACATTATAAATTTGTTTTATTGTATTTAATCAATAATTTAAGTAGTAAAGACATATCATTTGAGATACACGTTTAATGCATGCCCATAGACCGACACAATTTCGACACCTTAAAGGTAACACTGACTCAGTGCTTATTTACTGATTTGAGAAATTGTGGATAAAACATTTGATTGCGGGTAACTTTTAATAGTAAGTGAACTAATTATAAAGAAATACTCATGACAAACTTCTAAACTGCCAGATTTTCACTCTCTTGTAGTGTTTTCTCTTAAACAAAATAGGAAAAGAGGTGCATTTATCTGAGAAACCCGTGTTAGCTTAATTAATGTTACTTCTTCAGTTGTACCTTTAAGGCATCAATGTATAATTCCATGCTTATACTTTACGCATGTGAAGGTACTTACTTAAAAAAAAATCTTTATCTGAAATGAATATATAAAACCCTGCAACTTTTGTCGCTATTACCTAAAAATGGGGTGACATTGGAAAAATGTATCATGTGCATCAAAGAGCCAAGAAATTTTGAAAAATATTTTTAGTGATCTAATGTTAGGTAGGTATAGAATAGGTTAGATTCTAACTTTTTGTAAAATCAATAGGTTAGAATTTAACCTATTGTATACGTGAACTTTCAATAAGAAGTTTATACATAAAAATATTTCTTATGAGATTCTTATAAGAACGTATCGAAAGTATACTGATCGTATTGCATTATTTGAATCAATGTCAAAAATATTTGTAAGGCTTTATTCCAGATTATTTGTTATTTTTAACAGCATTTATTCATAAATATTTCTGACTTTCAGTTCTATTTGAATCCTAACACTGAAGTTTTTTTATAACGCCGGACTTTACTAACTACCTACATAACTTTTAAAAGTGATGAAAACTTTTGCAATAAAATTTTTGCGAAAATATGAAAAAGAATATCAAAATGCATACCTCAGTCCATTTCTCTTGGTGATTTGATATGAACCAAAATAGCTAAGCGTCGTCAAAGTCCTCCGAAACGTCTTGGAAATCATTTTAACTTATCGATTCCCATTCACACGAAACTTCTTCCGATCGAATGACAGTCCGCGAGAAAATGCTAGCTGTCAAACGTCACGTAAACGTTTCAGTGTGAAGTTAGCCAAATATCGGGGAATTCCCGATCAGCTGTTCAACGTAACCCGCGAAGTCCGCCATCTTAATTTTTTAATTCAAAATACGAACGCTGTGGAATATCGGCATCTCGCTCTGGCTTGGAGGGTTTCGGTTTGGTTTGGTACTGGTTTTTGGGCAGGTGGGTCGGCTGGAGAGAGACGGGGATATGTAGGCACCTTGATGTTGGGAGCAGTGCGCGTGTGGCGGACATATTGATCTGCCATTAGGACCGCATTGCCGTACACGATGTTTCAGGCAGAAAGGCTCACGCGTTTCAGGCGAACGCTCGCGGCCTGAAGTCTCTGGCCGAGAGTTCCCGCCCATAGTGCCTCTGTCGCAGAGACCGCCTTCAGACTAAAACAGTAAACGATGGACAGTAGTTAAGTCCTACTGTCCTTCCAAAACCTACATTTTTTTGAAGCAAGTAAGGCGTTGCCATTAATATAGGTCCAACATTAAGTTAGACACTGTTTTTCATTTAAAATCACATTTTTATTTGTGAACTTTTTAAGTGATTTAGTTTATTCATATCTCCAGAGATATTTCATTTGATAATCCTATTTTTTCGTCTTCTTTCGGTTTTAAAGTATCCGTTTACTAACATAACTCATTTTTTTAATGTAATCAAATTATTACTTTTTTTTTTAGTTTTCCTCCACTGGAATGCGTTAATTATACGTAATTTGCCTTCAGTTTGCTGTCTGGGCATTTCAGGCCACTTACTACTTGTTACTAAGCATTCTCGCACTGTGTTCGTCTGTAGCGCAGATCCGAGCGACGGTCGATCGCGAGCCGAACGTCCGCCGAGCGAGGGAGACAGCCATACCCTGTCAGCTCCGGAGCGAGGCGGGCGATGCTTTCGCTAGGATTCTGCCAAAACTAGTCGAGAGTCCATACGCGGTGGCGGTCCGCTGTGAGTGTCATGTTGTGACATTTGAACGTCCAAACAAAAGAAGTTGCCATAATTCATAAATATAACTTGCCAGCGGTCGCCGTTGTCGTTTTTGCTGAGCGGTGGCGTCCGGCGGGCGCAGCATGAAGAAGTTCACGTTCAAGGGGGTGCTCGACGGTTTCCGGAGCGCTCCGCAGCCTGCGGCGAGGGGGCCCGACCAAGAAATACAGGAGACGCTGCGCTCCGAGCACTTCCAGCTCAAAAAGGTAAGCCCCCCCTCTACATACACGCTAACTACGCCAATGCACTGCACTACACTGACACTTCATGCTGTTACGCACTTTCAAACAAAATAATACTAGCTTCCTGTAAGTTCTCCCATAACAGTCTAATATCCGGAAAGAGTAATTATTTCTTAATGTTAATTGTAATGTAAATAATAATTGGATTATTTCAGAGTAGGGTAATATTGAATTTAACCATGAAAATATGTTAACTGAGGAGTATCGATTTGTAGAAGTTCACGTCGGTTTTTATATGTTGATGTTTTTAAGTACATTCACTCACGACATTGCTCGCTATGGGAAAACTTGGGAAATTAAATATTAAAACTCGCCTGTGGTGGGGATTATTTTATATGACCTACTATAATAAGTTCCACTTTCCTAGGCAATGGACTTTTCATGGTCTCTACCTTTTTTTTTTAAATAATCGTTATCCGAACAAATATAATTTATTTAAATTAAATATTCAATGCCAAAAAGCATTGCTTCACAGCAGATCCAGGTGGAACCAAAAAAAATTTTTTTTAGAAAATTGGAAATACATGGAATCCCCAGAAAATTACATTTTCGGAATAAATATAGATTGCCGTTTTATATTTTATATGATTTGTGTATATTGTTGACAAAAAAATGTTTATCAAGGTTGCCGAAGGTACATAAATGAAAGATTTAATGCATATCATGCAAACTGTGCTGAAATTCACTTTGATTTGAAACTGCAACATTGTTATTTTTTTTCAAATAAAATCTCATCTCGTTGGATACTACCAACCTAAATCTAAATCTAAGCTGCAAAGATATGCATCATTTGAGATTCATATTGAATGCATTCCCACAAGCAGACATGCATAATTTCGCGCTCACACATGCCGCATGTGGACCTACAATATAAAAACCCAATCTCAAATGAACATAAGCCCTGCAACTCTTGCCGACCTTCTCTGAAACAGGGGTGACATTGGCAAAGTGAACCATTTTTTACAGTATGGGTGGTCAACCTCATACCAACCAATTAATGTATAACAAGGAATATACATATAACCAATTATTATCCTTATTATCTAGTAGGACTCTTCTAAAATAATACAGACATTAAGATCAAATATTTTTTTTACTTAGGTAAGGACAGAAAGAAATGGCGGTTCATCTGTAATGCTGGCGGCTTGGGTTTATTAAATTGGAATTTGTTTTTTGTTTTAGTTTTTAAGTCCATACATATTATTATTTATTGATTTAAAAATGTAATTTGTCGAGTATGTTCCTTGACTTATACATAGGTTGGTATGCGGCTGACCACCCATGCTGTAAAAATGGTTCACTTAGCCAATGTCACCCCTGTTTCAGGGAAGGACGGCAAGATTGCTGGGTGTAAAAAAGCAAACACGTACAAGTTCGCGCTTGTACATGCCGCATGTGAACTTACAACATAAAAACCCAAACCACAAATGAACACACACCCTGCAACTCTTGCCGACCTTCCCTGAAACAGGGGTGACGTTGGCAAAGTGAACCATTTTCTACAGCATGGGTGGTCAGCCACATACCAACCTATAAGTCAAGGAACATAATTTTTTCAAAAATAAATTGAATTTGCATATTAAAATGCACATAATTTCCACATCACCTTCAAATATTTTAACCAAAAATCTAACGCATGAATTAATTATTTAATCCAAGGTTTGTTTAAAATTAAAATATAAAATAAAATACGAAAAAACGATGAAATAAATTTATTAAGGAAAATGTAATATTTTCAGCAAATTACAATGTTTAAAAATTGTTGTAATCGTTGATGTAATTACTCTCTGGGCTGTAAAACATGTCCCGATAGTAAAAAATAAAATAACTCCACGATAATGTATTACATTTATTATTATTCCTCGTTAGATATTTTCAAAGCATGCGTTGAATTCATTGAGTCATAACATAAGGTAGCGGAAACTAACATACTGAATTGATACACACTTGTTCCCACTTGCGTTCCTCTCCTGTCAAACGTTGCAGTGGTGCCCCCAATGTACGGCGGCAACAGTTACAAATATGACGCATTAAATATCACAATAGTTATAATTAAATGAGTGATAAAATTAAAAAATGAATATACACCTTGAAAATATGAAATATTGACACCAAGTTTGGCGATCACAATATTTATGACGCGTGTTATCTGCCAACTCCAGCTATTTCCGGTCTAATCGACAGCCATTATTTGCAATGGTACCAACATTCAAGATTTTTTTTTCATAGTTAGGTTTAAGTTAGAATTACGGTCGTTTGACATTTTGACAATTATATTAATTTTAATACTAAACAAATTTCAAAACTTAATTTAACTCGGATATTTCACGAACCGTTTAGAGAGAACTTACATCATTCTCGACGTTTCGTCGGCGACGTAGCCAACGTCTTCAGGAGAACATCCTCTCTGTACGACGACTGAGAATGAACATTTTTTTTTTCGTTTTGCCGAGTTTTTTGTACATATGGAAATACAACTGTGAAGTTCTTTGTCCTCTTTTTAACTAATGACCATTTTCGTAAGTAAGTTGAGACAGATATATATATAGGTTTATTTTCGTTCAAATAATTTCTAGTCCACAGATATTATAAGTCAATGCTTGAATTGTTTGTATCGTGAATACCTATATTAAATGTTTATCTTTCAATAATATATTATAAACATTTCATACTGATAAATATTTATTAAATATTGGTTTATGCTTTTATCATAATATTTTTGTACTGTTGGCAAAATAGAACCAAATGTTTTTTTACGCCATGGAAATATAGGCCTTTGTGTCTGTTAAGATAAAAGTCATTGTTACGTTCAGTAATGATGCATTTTAGTTTCGTTTTTGTTCTTGATTCACTTTTAATTTTATCGTTTGAGGCGCAATGGTTTAATGAAAGAAAAGCTGGTCAAAAGTATAAATAATAGCCAATTGCCAATGCCACCCCTGTTTCAGGGAAGGTCGGCAAGAGTTGCAGGGCTTATGCTCATTTGAGATTGGGTTTTTATATTGTAGGTCCATATGCGGCATGTGTAAGCGCGAAATTATGCGTGTCTGCTTGTGGGAATGCATTTAATATGAACCTCAAATGATACATATCTGTGCAACATAGATTTAGATTTAATATAAGGATGACTTATTTGGTAAGCGCTGTTTACGTGTGAATTACACCTCGAGAGCCCTCTGCTAGCTTGGTTGTCGCTAAAGAAAGCCCCAATTCTGAAGTAAGCTCCAGCGTAGAGCATGTTTGAAAATATAAATGGTATTTTTTGCGCTCCGGCGGGAATCGACCCCACGATCTTCCATTTAGTCCAAAGCGCTGACAACTAGACTACGGACCAGTCTTAAAATAAGTTTTAAAAATATAATTTTCTCTTAGGATAAATTTTGGAAAAGTTGCGCCAGAATCTTCTAGAACATATTAAAATCATATTGATAGATTTGTACTTCTTAAAGATATTTTTCTTATATCTTCGTCATTTCCTTGACTTATAGGTTGGTATGAGGCTGAACACCCGTACTGTCAAATATGTTCACTTTGCCAATGTCACCTCTGTTTCAGGGAACGTCGGCAAAAGTTTCAGGATCTAGGTATGTGCATTTGAGGGTTCGATTTTTATTTGTAATTACCTACACATGCAGCATTTGTAAGCGCGAACTTAAACGTGAGAGTTTATGGGCATGCATTTAATAATATGTATTTTAAATGTTAATATATCTTTGCAACTTCAATTATGGTGTTATAATTTTGCCGGGTTCAATTTAACAAAAAATGCAGTTATTTTTTTTACACAATTTATTTAAGATTCAGTTCGGATACAAAGTCACTTTACACCTGCACAATACAACTGTCGGTTGATTTCTGAAGCTACAGAGCGTTTTGGTTCTTATTTCATAGTAAGAATAAAGATCATTCTCGAAATATTTGTGTCAACGACGCTACCATGTTGAAAGCACCGGTTCCCATAGATCACCGAAGTTACGCAACATTGGGCGCGGATAGTACTTGGATGGGTAACCGCTCAGGTACACCGCGTGTCGTTGGCATCTTGGACCGGTCCGTAGTCCAGTGGCAACACTTCGGACTCGTGAATGGAAGGTTGTGGATTCGGATCCCGGCGGAGCACAAAAATATACCATTTATATTTCGAATGTGCTCTTCGCTGAGTTGAAAAATTCATAAACCTGTACCAAAGACCGGTCACTGAAAGGTCCATCCAACCTTACAACAACTGGGTCTAGCTTGAGAATTGGCGCTTTCTACAGCGACGACCAAGCTCGCAGCGGGCTCTTGAGGTGTGATACACACAAAAACAGCGCTCACCAAATAAATCATCCTAATATTATTATTATTTATTATGAAGAATTGCTACTTGCTAGATTTTGCCAGAACATTCTACCTAACACTCAAGTTCGCGCGAACCAGCCTACCACCACCTTCAGAAAGGGACTGAAGACACTGCTTTTCTCCGGAAGCCATAGCGCCCTTGAGATGGTCCTGGACCATTTAATGGCGCCACAAGAAATAAATCATCCAGCATCATCATCATCAACTACATATTAGTAACAGTATATTTTCTGTTTTGGATGGGACCGTTACCTACATGTATCTGTATGTGTATGCAGCGTGGTCGTTGTACCGTTGAATATTTCAGTATTCGGCATTTCATTTTTATTTGTAAACAGGTAGATATTATATACACATTTTTTAGAGTACAGCACCCTGAGTACGAGTTTTTTTCACAATACTCGAAGCATCGAGTATTCGAGTAAATGTATGTGAACTCGAAAAGAACCTCTGGCAAAATAAGTTTCGAAACTTGTACAGCATTATTATTTTTGTTTGTAAACAGTAACCAGAGTATAAAACGTTGCAATTCCAATCGAACTTGTAAATATAAAAAAAAAAAACGTATGAAAACTTTATCACTCACTAGTTGTGCTGTTGGATCAGACGTACGTTTTTATATTAACGCGATCGGCGGGAGTTACTTCGAGTATAATTTTTTGTACGTTTAAATTTATCTGTATCGTTTTACTGTAAGTGTATGGAAATTAAAACCGCCACTCTGTGTTTTGTTATAGTTTCGGTACATTTTTAGGTAAACGCTTTGTCTGAGTTAACACGCTGAGGCTTATACTCGCAGTTCAGGTATAATTGAGTGCGCTCGTGTGACATAACGTAGAAATTTGTTGTAGCAGGCGAGTATGTAGATTAGAGACCAAATGTGTAATTTGACAGGGGCGTAATTGGAATCTGGTCCCACAAAATAATATCGATAAATAAATAATTTCAAGGTTTTGTGTCCAGTAAACCTTATTATTTTATTTTAATCAGGGCTTATGTTCATTTGAGGCTCGGGGATTTTATTTTTAAGTACTCATGCAGCATGTGTAAGCGCGAACATACATGTGCATTAAAAAAAATGTGGAAAGGAATGCAATCCACCAACCTATTTTTCCTGGCCATTTTTGTCTTCATGCGAAGCTTATCTGCATGCAATGGCATCTGTTGAACCAGGGTCAAAGCTATGGTCAAGTGGGCTAGACGCAAGATTCGAATCAACGTTATTCGGTTCCAAATACGCTAGTCGAACATGCGCCTCTACCCCTCGGCTATAACATCGACGAAATATGAATTTACTATGTTAATACATCCTTGCACCTTAGATCATAGATTATTTTTTATTAACATAACCAATAATTTGATTTTCTTTAATTTATAATATAAAGTTTAAACGCTTGCGCGCCAGAGGGATAGGGCTTAATTTTGAGTATCGACAAAGTTTACTCAGCTTTCACAAGAAATGAGAACCTTGCCCCTCGGGAACAGGTAAACCCCAACTTTACAGGAAGTGGTTGGCGTGAAGCTGCCACCTTTTTTCGTAATTTCGGAGTCAATTTAAAAAATATCAAAAAAGAAATAATACAGAAAAATGTAGACAGAAAAACGGTAAAAAGATCTTTGAAGGATCCTCAGGGTTTTTGTTAAAAACTTCTCAGTCAAGCATTTTGTTATTCTGCTCCGATCCCAAGATCAATCTAGGTTGACCCAGCGCTCTCGTGGCCTGGCAATCTTCCCCAATCTGGGAAAACATCCAATTCCCGAATTCAAAGGGTCGCTTCTCCTCCAATCGATAGTTTCTTTGTTTTCCGTCGCTGCTGTTACACAATTTTTCTATTTTTACTGATTACGCAGTTTCCTTTTTTTCTTGCTGTGGCTTTCTTTCATAAAAGATTGGTTAGAAAATTATTATCCCAAAAAACATTCTGTTATAGACCGATTGACAATACTGGCGGGAACCGTAATAAAGGAAAATAGTTGATTTACTTTCTCCGAAAATAAATACAAAATGGATTAGATTCTAACTTATCTGAAATTATTCTAAACTTCTTAAAACCTTGAATCGCAAGGTATACAAAGGTACAATCTGCCCTTGCAGTGATTTATCACAAAACAGCACTTATTATTATTATATTCACCAATCACTAGCAAAGTTTTTAACGATTAATAATTTTTTATGCGTTCGGAAATTGAAAAAATCCCATATTATTTTTCCTACCCTCGGCTAAAGCGTAATGCTATTAATGTATCTGCTCGATTCCTATGAGTTTGTCTTTTTCATTCAGTGTAAGAGCTCGTTCCCACTTGTCGGGTGTCGGATCCGTATATTAATAGGAGGTTCCAGTGGCAGAACATTTCGGACAAAATCGGTTTCCGATAAGTGTGAATAGCTCCATACATAATGTTCTGCCACTGGAATCTCCGATTAATATACGGATCCGACACCCGACAAGTGGGAACGGGTTCTCAGACGTTTAGCTAAGGTCGAAATACACTGACCTTGGAGTAATTGAACTATAGAGAACACTGCAGTACAAATTACATTGTATGTGTATTTGAAAAGGTTTTTTTTGTCAAACATACGCATGCATTTTTTAGCAATTTGCGAAAAAAAAACAAGGGACCCGAAGCTGAACGCGTAATAAGGAGAACGCTGTAACTTGTAAAATATTTCACTTTTTATTGGCCTGTAAATTCGGGTTTTTACGTTGCAAAGTATAAAACCCGGTTTTAAGAGACTGTGTTCCCTCCCACCCATTATTTGGGTCCCGCCTCCCTCTCCGTAAAATTATTATTACTGCCAAACGGAATCTGAAAATGTTTTTAAAAGAATAATTTAAAGAGTGCGCAGTACGGCCCTGTTTATTCAGACGAATGTTTAAATTGATTTCCATGTACTTTGGATGAAATAATTATAGGATTGATTTATTTGGTGAGCTCTACTTTTGTGTGAATCACACCTCAAGAGCGCTATAAATCCTAAAAATTACAAGCATTTAAAAACAAGAAGCGAAACTTTTGAATGTAAATGCAGTTTGGATTAAATTTTAGGCTTGCGAATGCTTACAATATTGAATTATGAATGAAACCGTGGTTTTAATTTAACTTTTAACATTAATTAAAAAAAATATATTCGAACCCCTTTTTCGCCCAAAAAAGCATCGGCTTGTAGCTACGTTAGTTCTTTCCCAATTTTTGACATTGGACATTTTTTACAATTTTTTGAAAAAATAATATTTTAAGAAAAAACAAAATATGTCATTTATACTAATGCAAACTTGTTGAGTCACGGGTTCATTCTTAGACATTTTAGTCATCGGTTGAGCCCACGCTTTGACAAACTAATGATGCCTGCCCTGAAATTCTCATCACCACGGTCATTCTTACCTACCAAATATCGGTAATATTTGTATGAAGACTAATCAGCTGTTCACTTGCGGCCATCTTGGATTGACAGGTCTTCATACAAATGCATCATTAGTTCGTCAAACGTGTGCTCAATGGACGACTAAAATGTCTAAGAATAGCACCGATAGAGGTTAATCTAGGACTTTTGAAAATAAGATACATTTATGGGAATAATGTGTAATTAATTTCATACATATTACATTAATAAACAACTTTGCTTTAATATGTCTGTAATAGTCAACAAATAACAACTAAATAAATAACTCTTTTCATGTATATTTTATGTTTTTTTATTTTTTTTATTTGGATGTTTCGAATGCGGCCCTGCGGGTCTCGCTATGAGATTGTTCGCCGCCATTTTGTGTTTTCCTTATCAAAGTAAAATGTCGACCACAAAAAATATATAAATAATCATTACAGACTGTTCGCCTTACAATCATTACAATAATGACGATAAGTGACGTCATCGGGGATTACAAATTATTTGCGATTTTTATGAAATCTACTTGATTTTTTTTAAGTTTTATGCTGTGACACGCAATGTGTTTTTATCTGGTGTACCTTCAAAGCCAGTCACTGACAGCTGTTCAATTCTATAATAATCTATAATCTAAGTTGCAAAGATAAGCTCATATCAAATGCATGCCCACAAACAAACACGTGTAGTAGTTCTAAATCTAAATCTAGCTGCAAAGATATGTATCATTTTAGATTCTTATTAAATGCATTTACACAAGCAGACACGCATAATTTCGCGCTCACACATGCCGCATGTGGACCTACAGTATAAAAAACCCAATCTCAAATGAACATAAGCCCTGCAACTCTTGCCGATCTTCCCTGAAACAGGGGTGACATTGGCAAAGTGAAACATTTTTTACAGTATGGGTGGTCAGCCTCATACCAACCTATAAGCCACGCTTACAAATGCTGAATGTGTACGTACAAATAAAATCCAAACCTCAAATCGAACATGAACCCTACAACTTTTACCGACCTTCCCTGACACAGGGGTAACATTCGCAAAGCGAACCATTTTTTAAAGTATGGGTGGTCAGCCTCATACTTACCTACAAATCAAGGATTTTTTCCATGTTGAAAAATAAAAAGTCCCGTTACCTTTAGAAGTTGCCAAATTGCGATGGGTATAAAAAATAAAAGGAATTTCATATTCATGTGAAAGTTTGAACAAAACGTACCTGCGAAAACATAGAAAATAAACTGTTTGCTACTGTTTTGTAAAAAAAATGGCAAATTCTGAAATAACGACAGAAAAACGATGAATTCCATTTTTTTTATAAGATGTCTGTTTTGAGTTCCCAATGCCCGTTGATTGAATTAAGATTTTATGTATTTTTTAATGCCCAGTTTCTACTTGTAGATACCCATACACGCATTTGATCCATTGCTGATCCATGGACCATCGTTTTTTTGTGTGGAAAATTCATGGCAAGGTGGCGGCTGAGCAATGGATTTGCTGTGTGTGAATTACACCGTTAGATTTTTTTGAACTGTTAATACGTATTTAAAGATCGTTCCATAAATTTGAATTTGATTATTCTTTTTTCAAATGAGAATGTTACCAGTAAGAAAAAAAAACTTCCCCGTTAGGTATTTGTTGTATTATTTTTATTCATACCTACCCATGGGAATGTTTAGGTAGGTCTTTAAGTACCTATAGGACGTAACGTAAGGTAACATAGCGTGTTACCAATAATGTATGGATACTGGAAAAGTGCCACTAGCGAACGTTTTATTGTCGATACATTTTTTGGTGAACACTATGGTTGAGTATAAACGTAAAGGGGTACAGGTATTTTTTATTGCATAAGCTAGTGATGTCAAATGATGGATTCTAAACTCGATTTCATTTGACCCAGTTGCTGTTTTTTTTTTGTTCGCCAGAATAATGATGCACGGTAATCATTCCATGTGTGGTAGGTATTAAACTCGTTTCGTTTTTATAAAAAATGTTGCCATAAAATGCGATTTTAATGAAAGTTGGTACCTACCTACCACCTATCTACATGACTATGCGTATAATAATGTAGTTATTTGAATATATGAGTGAAATTGCAAAATAATCTGCAATACAGAGTAATTATTTGGAAGGGGCAAGAATAAAGTCTATATAATCTATAATCTAAGTTGCAAAGGTATGTTAGCATTTAAAGTTCATATTCAATGCTTGCCCACAAACAGACACGTGTAAGTTCGCGCTTACAAATGCTGCATGTATACGTACAATACAAATTAAAACCCAAAACTCAAATCGCCACCGCAAAGGTAAAACTGACTAAGTGCTGATTCACTGATTTGAGAAATCTTCGATAAAACATTTTATTGCGTGTAACTTCTAATAGTAAGTGGACTAATTATAAGGCAATGCTCATGCCAAACTTCCAAATTACAAGATTTTCACACATCATCAGTGTTTGGCTCGTAGAGAATAGGAAAAAATGTGAATTTATCTGAGAAACTCGTGTTAGATTGATAAGTTCATTATTTAGTTTTATCTTTAAGGTATCGAAATGAACATAAACCATGCAACTCTTGCTGACCTTCCCTGAAACAGGGGGAACATTGGCAAAGTGAACCATTTCTTACAGTATGGGTGGTCAGCCTCATACCAACCTATTAGTCAAGGTAATCAATAACAAAATATCAGTAAGCCTTCGCCCCAGCGACCCGGCCGTGTGACGATATCATTTTGGTCTGTGTCAAATGTGTGGAGTGCAGTGGAATTTTTGACAGAATGAGCAAAAATTCCTACGTAAAAAACCACATTACAAAATCGAGAATGTCTACATTTGTTTCTAAAATCTTCTTTCACTTCAGCTGAAGTGATTGGCAACATGCGAACCCTTCGGGGAAGACGCAGCAAGAAGTTACACTATTCGTGTAGCTTAGTAGCGGTTCTTGAAACACAAATATTTGTTGATGCAATTCCTAGCGCCTCTTTTGCATGATGCACTTGTAAAGTATGACATCACGTTTTTATTTAAAGTCATTGACGTGGACATAACCTACACGCCCACATATTAAATACCTACAGGCAGTACCTACCAGTCGCACACCGCATCGGTAGGTGTAAATAAAGATGAATAATACAGTTGGCTGGCGGGCGGCGCAGGTAAACAGCTGTTTAAAATGCGTCACGTGATCAGGAGGTGCTGCCACACTAGCGGGTCAAGGACGCACTAAAGTTCCCGCCCAAAGAATTTGAAATAAGAACAAATGAGGCGGATTGTAAACAAAACCGAAAATCCATGGAACTTTCCGGAAATAAGATGAACATAATATGGAAATGACTAAATATTTACAATAATAATAAGTAAAAACACTTATCGAGTGATGAAACTAGATGAGATAAAAGAAGTATGCAAGGACAGAGTCAAGTGGAGGCACTTTTGTGGAGGTACCGGCCACCCCTAGAGGAATGACGGCATGATATAAGACAAGACAAGACACAGTCAATTTTTTTTACTCGGATATTAGATGAGCTGTTGTAAGAGAACTTAGGTGCATTATTCTCGACGTTTCGTTAGCGACGTAGCTAACGTATTCAGGAGACGCCATCTCTGCACGACGACTGACGATGAACGAACGACGAGAAAATTGTTACCTGGGATTTCATTTTATTTCGACATTTGGTTTTGTACTCCTCATTTTTCTTATCTCTAGATTTTAATGTTCGTGAAGTTTATTCAGAAAAACTTCACTCTCAACGCGTGTTGGCGTTGCATAGATCTCTTTATTTGTCAAAACAAATAGGTTCCATACACCGATATTAATCGGCAAATCCATAATACATTTTTCTATTAAAACATTATTGAAGAAAAATGTATACCATTTTTAGTAAGAAATTTCATTCGGATTGTTATTGCAAATAAAACTTTATCTATCCAAGAAGAAACGAAATGAAATAATATTCTTTTGTATCCACACGGCCAGATGTTTTCAAATATTCTCGCATTCCCGTTGAATTATTATGGAAAAACGTAAAATGAAATGATTGTTATGAAAGTTGGACGCGGGCCAGGTCGGCATGGCGGGGAATACGCGGGACGCAAAATGTGCCCAATTACCGGCACGTCAGCCAGTTAGGGATTCACATTTTAATAAAATTAGATTAAAAAACATCCATACGTAATCAAATAATTGTTTTTGTACTTACCGAAATGAATAACAACACAAAGAGGTCGGAACGTTTTTGGATTTGGAACTTTTTTCTCGGCGATCAAACGTCAGTCCTGCCGTAAAATACTTGTAAGCATTTTCCCTAGCAACCCGGCCGCAATATTGTCTTTGTGAATTCGCGTGTGGATTTCATTTGCAAGGAGCATTTTAAAATTGAAATGTCAGCTGTCAAACTGATTATTATTTTTGGGGGGAAATCTCATTAGCACTTCTTCTTCTTTTGATTGGTGGTGATTTCTCTTTTCGGAGCGCCAGCGTCAAAAAAATATCTACTTATGAGGGCTGCTAGCTAAGAAAATGAATTTTTCATTTAGTGTTCATGTATGTATGTACTTTCGCGTAGTAAACTTGATTAGAAATCACAATAATTTTTTCGATTGTTGTTGAATTTTCCCTTTATTTTTCGGTTTCTTCTTATTTTTTTTAATATTACGAAGATTTTTTATGTTTGGGCGATAGCTCGGGCGGTACAGCGCTTGCGTTTAATGTATAAGGCTAGGGTTTGATCTCCACCAATGGTGTCAGAAATGATTTCCCTCGTCAATGTTTATTTCAAACCCAAAAGATTTACTCAACCTTCCCAAGATATGAGAATCTACCCCCTGGGGGAGCAGGAAAATCCCACTTCTGTCTACGTTCCATTGTTTGGTCTATGGCCAGCCCCTTTACACCTGTAATTTAAAATCTAAGTTGCAAAAAAATATTGAAATTTGAGGCTCGTATTTAATGCATTACCACAAGCCGGTAAACTCAAGTTTGCGCTTACACATGCTGCATCTGTATGTATAAAGTAAATCAAACCTCACAGGAATATATGTTTGGATTATTCAGATGAAAAGAAAGTAGAATGTGTATTGATTGTCGGGATTGGTTTCCCTCTCGTCCATCATTGTGCCGCCCGAGCACGGAGTGAATGTTGATTTGGCAGTTAGAGCTGTGAACGCCGGCAATAAAAATATTATTCGGGAGTCTGTGTCGCACAGCGAGGGTGGAAAAACTCGGAAAATAGGTCGCACAGATGCTCCACTAACTGTCATTTCATCAAACGCCTCCGTGATGCTGTATTTTACCTTTTTAATTGCTATTTCGGTTTGAAAACGTGTGATTCATGAAAGCCTGTTGTAACTATACATACAGAGGAAGTGTGAAAGGAAAAAAGGGAAGGTACGACCGAAAAAAGTATAGAGTGATCGGATTGAGGAGATTGTGAACGAATGGGATGTAGGTACAAAGTGGGTGTAAAACAAGAAAAAATATGAAAAAGAGATAATATGTTATGATAGGAAGAAATAGAGGCAGCTCTGCAGAGGCTCTGGCAACAGAGGCGGTTCCCTAATACAGTTCAACGGGGCAGTGCACTGCCTAGATTTTGTAATAATTTTAAGAAAATAATTGTATCAACTTTAAAATATAAAAGTATATTGTGTGGCAGATGTTTTGAATGGTCGCTGAAGTAAAAAATCATAATTATATGGAGCGCTAGTACAAACCCGCCGTCCATAATACATAATATTATTGTTTAGTTATACTCCTCGTGCATTTGTCCAAGTGAACAGATTTTAACGGATTATTCCCATACATTTTCTGAGATCGGTTAGAAACCGTGTATGGAGGGAGAGAGCGGATACATTATAGGCTTTTTAGTGCGTACGACAAAGACAGATGCGTGCATTGCCGGCATATTATAATTATTCGTGCGTAGATATTCGAAAACAATGAAATCCTTGTAGGATATTGATTATAAATAATATAAGCCAGTAACTCGAATTTGGTTGACCTCCATTCCGTCATCAGTTGACGTTAAAATAAACAGTTGCTGGATGTTTTTTCATCGAACGTGAAGATTTTTTCCATTATTTTCTAATTTATCGTGAAACAACTTACAATTTTGTTTTTTACTAATTTTCTGACGATAAATTTTAATAATAAAGTAAACGTGGACATTATAAAAAAAAATAGTTGAATAGTATTTGAATAAAAACCAATGATAAAAACATTATTTGAAAGCATCGCAAGTGTGTGAAGATGGTGAAAAAGATAAAAGTTAAACAGCATGCACTTTCGCAAACTCAAGTTGAGCTTGTAATGCATTTCAATTTATTAGGCCGAACAGAACTTCGACAAATGCTTGATGTTAATTATAGACAATCAAGTAAAAAGTTCAATGACGAAGTGCGTTCAAACAGATTAATAATTATATCTAGAATAATTGATTGTGTAAAATTTTGTGCTGATTTGGCTTTGATTGAGGCTTTCGCTCAAGCGAAGGAGCGACGGATGGATTTCCATTTCAAATATGTAACTGTAAGTACGAGATTAAAATACGCTTATTTGTTATGCACCAAAACGGGTGTAGGTACTTACTTACTCGTGTATAAGTAAATAAAACAATATATTTTGGATGGTTGGTGTATTAACACTGTGAAAATGCATCTTTATTTAGTTATTAAAAAACTGTTTTATTTTCACTTTTTATTAATATTTTTTTAAAGAACACAGACCTGATGATGACTACTGTGTAGTCGAAAACATTTGTGTCCTTTAAAAAAATAATAATAAAAAGTGAAAATAAAACAGTTTTTTTAATAACTAAATAAAACAATATATATTTAGGTACGTATTTCTTGCAATTTCCATTCAAAGCAAAAAAAAATACAAGAAAAAATGAAATTGCGAAAATTATGAACTGCCAACATTTTTATTGAGGAGCCGCCTCTGCTGGCAACCCCTAGTGAAATGGTGACAGAGTTGCAGTTACCTTTATCTGTATAATAAAAATTAAATGACGTTCGTTGGTAACCGCATCACTCAAGAACACCTGACGCGATTTAGCTGTTTTTCATCATTTAATTATGTTTTGTAAACTAGAGAAGGAGAAGATTTATTTTTATTTTTCAAATATGCTCTCCGCTGGGTTGAAAAATTAATCTGCCTTTACCGAAGACCCGTCACCATCACGCCTTACAGCAACTGGGTCTTGCTCGAGAATTGGCGCTTTGTACAGTGACGACCAAACTTTTTGAGGGCTTTTGAGGTGTGATACGCACATAAAAAGCGCTCACCAAATAAATCATCATTATTATAGTATTACCGTAGGAAGAAACTAACAATCTTTTATAGTGATCAATGCCCTCAGGTTTTTTTTTTTTTAGCTACAAGTTTTAACGCAAGAAAACTATGTGCAATATACACATTGCCTAATGTTAAGGGGTTGGGCTGTGTAGCAGCCAGGGGCGGAGCCCCTAGTAGATAATATATTCTTGTGCCTTTCCCAAACGTGATCACCGAGGTTCACCAAACCTAATAGCAACAGGGCTTAGTTTGAATTAGCGCTGACAAGCGACGAACCAGCAAAAAAACTGCGTTAATAAATTAGCTAAGATTTTTTCCTTTTTTTTTGACAGCTAACGACATCGGCGTTAGGGTTGCCAGCCACGCGAGGTTTTAATTAATAATTCCCGAGACGGCGCGGGCTGCTTATCTCGGGAAAGCGCCACGGCTGGATAGTGGATAATGTACGAGTGTGTGCAGGCGTGCCACCCTGGAAGACCTTCATTAATCTTAATATGGCGGCGCTGGTCTTGCGTCTAATATCACACCGGTGACTCTTAAGGGTGGACGCAATCTTGACGTGCTCTAAACTTGGTTTAATTATTATTTATGCGCGCGTTAACAGGTGGAAAAGTCGACCTCAACTAACCACAACATTATGAATATATATGTTTTAGTTTACGCTGAAGTTTCTTGAAAGAAAGTAGTAACTGTAACTCTGTCGCCATTCCGCTAAGGGAGGCCAGATCTTCTGCAGACTTTCCTCTTTTTTCCTATCCTTCCATACCTCTTTCAATTCATTCATATCAATCACTTGTTTCATACATTTCCTTTTTTTACATTCGCTTTGTATATCCCATTGATCTGATCCAGCTATTCTTTTCTCGGTCTTACCTTTCCCCTTTTTCCTTACACATTTCCTCTGTATATTATACCTACACTTTGTACCTAAGTCTTTCATCATCCATTATGTCTACATGCCCAAACCATCTCATCACATTCTTTTGTGCCTTTACTTTCACATCCTCTTTTAACTTGCATTTGCCTTTCACTCATTCATAGTAGGTAGAACGTGCATTTTCAGTTATAATGATAATAATATTATTTTAGTCAAGCGTATTCACGCGGCGGGTGCAAAACGAGACTAGCAATGTAAGAATAAACAGATTATATAGTAGCATTTTTTATAATTAAATATTAAGAGTTCACCAAATATCTCAACTTCATAATAAGGTCCGCACATTTGAAAAATACAAAATGTTTTCACGCCACACGGTTGGATTGCTCTGGCAAAGGCCAAATAATATTTTGTTATTTATTTGCTAAGGTTCGATCCCCACCGAGGGTTTCAGAAACGATTTCCTGTTTCGGTGTCTATTTCAAACCTAAAATAAATACCGGCAAGGTGTACTCAGCCTTCACAAGAAATGAGAACCAGCCCCCCCCCCCGGGAGCTAGGAAACCCCCACTTCAAAAGTGGTTGGTATGAGGCCGGCCCCCTTACCCGTAAAAATAATTAGGTCCCGAATCGCCACATGCGAATCCTTCGGGGATAACGCAGGAAAGAAGTTGCACTATATGTGTAGCTTAGTTGCGTTTTATTAGCGACCCTAAGTATAAGTTCCATAGAACTGTGATGCTTGTCCGCCGATTCAAATTTGAAACATAGTGCAAAAACGCTACGACTTCATTCAAAATGGCCACCGTGTAAAACGTCATTCGAAGTAAGTATATCATTGTTTCAAATGCATTTGCAAAGTTTTTGATAACGTTTTCTTTGCATATTTCAATAACTGCGTTACAGAGAGCTGTAAAAGTTATAATTGTTAGTATTCGTTACTTGGTAGGTATGGCTATTTAATGAATCGGCTTGCAACATTTTATGTTGCGGCTCATCATGTTGATAAGATATCTGCAACTAATAATTATTTATTACTCCTGGCAACACTGACTGTCCTATCTCACAACTTGACTGATTGCTGTTCCCTGCATACCTACCGGTTAAAAATAAATAATAAAGAGCTAGTAAATTACGTAGATTTTTTGTTATGAAAAAAGAAACGACGTAGTTTTTCCGTTTTTACTCATTTACCAGAAGGTCGGCAGGAGTTGCAGGGTGTATGTCCATTTGAGAGTTGGTTTTTATGTTGTAGGTTCACATGCGGCATGCGCAAGCGCGAACTTGTACGTGTCTGCTTGTGAGAATGCATGTAATAAATTGTATAAATTGTATAAATTGTTAATTGTAATGTGAATCCCCAATGTTACATATCTTTGCAACTTAGATTAGATTACCAGTAGAAGTGTTCCTCGATTCCTAGGTTGGTAGGAGGCTGACTAACTATTCAAAAAATAAATGGTTCACTTTAATCAATGCCACCCATAAATCAGAGTAATTCGACAAACTTGATAAGCTTATGTTCATTTGAACTTTGCATGTGTAAGTGCGAAATTACATCTGTCTGCTTTTGGGTGTCTTTTTAAAGTGAATCTGTGTTATGATGTTATTATAAATGTTATTAGATTCGTGCAACCTAGATAAAAAAAAACATTGATGTGTATTTTAGAATATAAGGACACCAATGACTGACTAATCCTTAGATATTTGTTGATAAAAAAAATCGAAAGCTATCGTAGCCTTGATAGAATATGTTATTAGTATTTGACAGCTCTTGAGGTGCTTGCGTCCTTAAACTCTTAACTGTATGTGTGACAAGTAGAAACATTTTCTTCTCCGTCATTGAAGTAGGTGTATCGACGCTTTACATTCTTATTTAAGTACTATTTTATGATTTTCCATAAAATCCAGCCAAATTAGTTCAACCTTTATAAAACGGTGATGCGAGCATTCTAAAAGAAAATCCCTTTTTCTAATCCCATATTTTATTATGTGCTGCGCGGGGATCTGGGTTTATTGTGCTGGCAACATCACCCCCCAGGGCATGATTCAGGATATTAGTAGCCCCGGGCCAAGTGACATTTATTCTTTCATCGGTCAATGCTGTAACCATAACATGGCCGTCTTTACACTGGCGTTTCATCTGCTTCCAATCATAGAAAAAATATGAGATTACATTGGAAAGATTTACGGAAAATGTGTCTCCATTTTTTGTTCAGAAAATCAGACATTTACCGACTTTTTCACTTACTTACATGCCATGTTGTCAACATGTTTGATACTAGCGCCTCTACTCTTCACGAGAAATTGCTGTTTTAAAGAAGATGAATACGTTATAAAGAATATGAATAAGATAAAGTTTATATACAGAGAAAATTTGGGAGGGAAAAAAGGAATGGAAAGACCGAGAAAAGTATGCCTGGATAAGACTGGTGAAATTGTGAAAGAATGGGATGTACAGAGTGAATGTAAGAGAAGGAAATGTATGAAAATGGTGAAGGATATGAATGAATTGAAAGATGTATGCAAGGATAGGAAAAAATGGAGACAAATGGGCAGAGGCTCTGGCCATCCTCATCCGCATGGCGACAGAAATATAGTTATAGTTATAAGTCGTCTATATATGTATTTCAGGAACAAACATTTGTACCCAGCAATGATCCTCAATTAAAATTAGAGGTTATATTAGATAAGCGTGAGTTTGTCTATTTAGGTCAAAATAAATAGAATCCATTTTATTTGTCCTGCTAAAATTAGGTAACCTTTTAGTGGAAGCACTTACATATATGGCGGACATTTTATTGGCCATTCTGTGGAATTAATTTCAGATTATCCTCGCGCGGAACGGAACCAATAAATGAGCGCTTTTAGTGAGACGATATCGGTAAACCCAGCGGGCTCAATATCCGCCATTTGCAGTAGTATCGTTCATGCATTATGCCTAATATTTGATAGCGATGCGAGAGAAACTGCGATACCTACCAGTGGCGAAGGGTGCCATACAAGCCGGTTCCCATCGGCTTCCCTTTTAAAATGATGTAACAAAGTAGTTAAAAAATATAGGCACAAAGTAAAGAAATACATTTAAAATCAAAGAAACAATACGTATTTTTTCCCCATTGAAACCATGCAGTCTACTTTATTATCATTTTTGTCTCATTTTAAACGGGACACCGATGGGAACCGGCTTGTATGGCACCATTTGCCACTGATACCTACAATTCAAGATTTCGTGTAAAAAATATTGAAAAAAATCATGTGTTTTGATAAAATTCAAACCTAGCCATTTCGAGAAATTTAGTAAGTCCGATCGATAGCTCAGTTGTTAGAGTGCTTGCATTCCATGCCGTGAGCTCAGTTTCGAATGCCACCGAGAGGGTGTCAGAAATTGTTTCCCGTTGAGGTGTTTGTTTCAACACCAAAATAAAAAAAAAATCCAGCAAGGTTTACTCAGCCCACACAAGAAATGAGTAACAGCCTCTTTGAGAGCTGGGAAATCCTCACTTCAACTGAAGTGGTTGGTGTGCGTTAGGCCGACCCCTTACCTATAAAAATAGGTTCCACTCGACAAATGCGAACTCTTCGGGGAAAACACCGCAAGAAGTAACACTATATGTGTAGCTTAGTAGCGTTAGTAGCATTCTTTTGTTATGTAGAAGATAGTATCTAATAGAAGATAATATCGCACACTCATATGCAGATGACTGGCAAATATACTCTCATTCTCGGCCAGACATGGCTGAGGACCTCAGTTGCAGGGTCTCTGGGTGTATCGCGGAGGTCGGTGGGTGGATGAGGAACAATGGCCTAATCTTAAACATGGATAAGACGGAGATACTCTGGGCAGCCACATCGAGGCGTGACCACCTTCTGGTGAATAGAGTACCACTCTCCATAGGAGGTAAGCTAATCCAGCCTTCTGATTCGGTAAGACTTCTAGGAGTCTTACTGGATCGTAACCTGACACTGGATAGGCAAATAGATGCCACAATAGCTTCTTCTTTTTTTTCGCTTCGCCAAATAAAGGCAATAAGAAAATGTCTGCCGTCAGATGCGGTTAAGACCCTGGTGAGTGCGTTTGTGATGTCTCGGATTGACTATTGCTCGACGCTTTATAGTGGTCAGCCGAAGAAACAGTTTAATCGCTTTCAATCTGTGTTGAATTCGGCAGCAAGACTCATATTCGGGATTCCCAAATTCGCTCACATCACCCCGCTGTTAAAAAAACTTCATTGGCTTCGTTTCCCGGAGAGGGTGGTCTTCCGTGTTTGTTTAATGGTATTTAAAGCCATCAATGGCTTGGCCACCTTATCTGGCTGATATGATTTCACCTGTTGAAATGGGTGTTAGGAGGCAGACACTCAGATCTGCGGGTGATGGAGTAGTCAATTTGGTTCAGCCGCGCCGTCAGATTCGTACAAACTTCGGAGACCGCGCTTTCCGTGTTGCGGGGCCGGTGGAGTGGAACAGACTGCCACCCGGAGTGAAGAACTCCAAATCTGTGGGTGTATTTCGAGGAGCACTCAAGACACACTTGTTTAGAAAGTCTTATCCATGATCGGAGAGGGCCCTTGAGGTGTGACACACACAAAAACGGCGCTCTCTTATCATGTGTAATTTTAAAATAAATCAGCCTGTTATTATTATTATTATTATCTCTGCAATATTGTCAAAAAAAGCACCTACGACAATCACAATTTCATCTTTTTGGTGCTATTCTCAAACAGCAAAGCCATGGCTCATCCGCAGTCTACAGTGAATTTTCCATACGAAAAAACGGTGATCCATAGATCAGTCATGGATAAAATATTTCGTGATTAACACTGTTTGACTGGAGTCTAGAAACGAATACGGTTGCTATCGTCAGATTTTTGCAACAAAAAGCTTTTCAACAATTCGAACCGTACATATTTCGATCGAAAAGCTTAAATTGTGAACATTTGACTTTTGCTAGTTGTGTTTTATTCAAAACTGAATCCACCACCATTTTCGCTTTATTTATTTTTGCGGTCTTTCTATGAATATGTTAATAACTGGAACGTGTCATTTAAAATTCCATTTACTGCCAGAAAAAATATTTATTTTGGATCGGTGACTCTCAGAGTGCGGCTTTTCTATGTACACAGTTTATACTGGCAAACCCTCGGCGTGATCTCCGAAATGGACGCTCTTGTTTAGAGAAGGAAATCCCCAACCTCCCCCATGGGAAAGCGGTTTTTTTTTCAGTTTCCCCGCGTGTTTTATAATATTTTGTTGGAAAAGTTGAGGCCATAAATCAAAACTGATTTTGTGAGCGGCGAAGTTAATTCACCGGAAGACGCAAAGTCGGGGAAACGTATTTTTTTTATATTGCTACCCTATCTCGCGGAATACATAGAACCACAGTGTTTTTTAAAACGTAATTTAGAATTTAATGTAACTTTTTTGTTTTCCATTTAAAGTTTTGTTTTCAACACTGTAAGCATTATTTAAATGATTAGGTTGGTAGGGGTTTTCACAAATAGGAAAAAAATACACTTCGTAGCTTCTTCGATTGCTATTGTGAAATTTAGATTTTTACAGGATTGTAAGCTTAGAATTAATATTCAAGATTTCAATGAAATCATGATTCTTTTTATTGAAGTATTTTCCATGATGTGTATGACTTATTACATTACATACCAAACAAAGACGTTTTCGCACTATACGAAAGGCAGAGCCTTAACTTTTGACCGGTCCGTAGTCTAGTGGGTAAACGTATTAGACTCGTAAATGAAAGATCGTAGATTCGAACCCCAGCAGAGCAACAAAAATATATCTTAAATATTTTCAAATGTGCTCTTCTCTGGGTTCAAAAATTCATATCCCTTTTTCAAAGACCGGTCATCAAAGGTCCATCCTGCCCTACAGCAATTGAGTCTTTCTTAAGAATTGACGCTTTCTATTGTGACGACCAGGCTCTTGAGGTGTGATTCACACCAAAACAGCGCTCACCAAATGCATCATCCTTGTCTTGTCTGGTCTTGTATCCTGCCGCCATTCCTCTAGGGGTGGCCGGTACCTCCACACAAGTGCCTCCACTTGACTCTGTCCTTGCATACTTCTTTCATCTTATCGAGTTTCATCACTCATGCACGCTTTTCTCTTGTTTCCACTCTGTAAATTCCATTTATTCGCAATCTCACTTATCTGAATCCATTCTTTCCTAGGTCTTCCCGTTCCACGCTTAGGTACCTAATATTGTTTATTATTATTTAACCGCCTTGCGGAAAAACGACTCTACTGTAGGTACAAGTATACTATTACTTACTTTAAGTGCGATAAATGAAATTTTAAATACAAATGAGATATTTCTGAAATCATGAATTTTAAGTAGAAAATAAGTAAAAGTGTTTGTAACTTGAGATTCCTTTTGTTAAAAGATTCACCCATTCTTCTGCCATTTTGAGATTGTTGTTTCTGTGGTTTTAATTGCGTGAGAATTTTTGGGTGTTAATGAACAAAACAAAGAGATGACTTGGCAACATTGAAATCAAGGTTTTTTTTTTAATTTCGGCTCATTTCATTTCAGGCACACCTTAGTGTTTTTGTAATAACACCAAGAGTTTTTTTTTGTATGGATAAATACGTTCTTTAATAGAGTTTCATAATTATATGATGGACCCAGGGGCGTGCATACTATAAATCCCCACCTTCAAGGTAACGCGACGCAAAAAAAAAAACGCAACCAAGCTAAACATATAGTGTAACTTCTTGCCTGCGTTATCCCCATAGTGGTCGCATGGGGCGATTCGGGACCTATTTATTTTTACGGGTAAGGTGGCCAGCTTCACACCAACCACTTTTTATTTGAAGTGGGGGTTTCCCAGCTCCCGGGGGGCTGGTTCTCATTTCTTGTGAAGGCTGAGTACACCTTGCGATCGAACCCTCGCTCTCGGCATGGAATGCAAGCATTCTACTTGAGCTATCGACCTTTTTACGAGCTTGGTCGTCGTCGCTGCAAAGCGTCAATTCTCAAGCAAGACCCAGTTGCTGTAAGGCTGGATGGACCTTTTGATGATCGGTCTTTGGTAAAGGTTTATGAATTTTTCAACCCAGCGAAGAGCAAGTTTGAAAATATAAATGGTATATTTTGTGTGCTCCGCCGGGATTCGAATCTACAACCTTCCATTCACGAGTCCGAAGTGCTACCACTGGACTACGAAACGGTCTAGGTAAAACTGAATAAGTGCTGATTCACTGATTTGAGAAATCGTGTATAAAACATTCTATTAGTATTAGGAGTAATTTCTCGTAGTAAGTGAATTAATTATAAGAAAGTGCTCGTGAAGAACTTCTAAGCTACAGGATTTTCACACATTTTTTAGTGTTTTCTCTCGTAGAAAATAGGGGAAAAGGTGCGTTCATTTAAAAAATCCACGCTAGCGTGTATGCGACTTATTCAGTTTTACTTTTGAGGTATCTATATAGGTCTTTGTAGGCAATACTGGGTTAAAAACGTATTTTAATTCCCAATAAATATCTGAATTTCATAGTCAGGTTCCGATTTGAACCACAAGTTAGTTTCCTTTTTTGTTTGTAAAAAAAAACCAAGTCTATGTTTTGGATGGCACGTGTTTGCCTTTTTACAGTGCACGCCCCTGGATGGATGTTGTTCTAAATTATTATTTTCTTCATTTGAAACTTTTTCTCGAAAGTTTCCAAAAATGTTGATTTTGTGTATGAAAATGAAAATCTGGATGATGCTTTGTTTACATGTGCTCATGAAAGAGGACAGCCATTGAACTCTAGACGGAGAGTGAAATGACTTCTGTATAATATTTGGCTAGTGATTTGGCATAGTAACTATACAATACCTAGATATACATAAATGTTTCACATGTGTTATATTAATCACGAAATGAATACAACTAAGATTACATGCTTTATTGGATGGAATGTTTTTTTTTAAATACATGAAATGATATGCTCATCAAGAGTAGATCTATATTGGTCTGTGAATGATTTACTAACCGACTCTCAAGTCCCAAGCATCTATTTTGGTTAGTAGTACAACTAAAATAAACGTATTGGCTGCCATTGACTCACACATCTATTCTTTAATTCAACATCAGTACAAAGTATAAGCACTTCAAATCACTGATAATATATTATTGTCAATCGTTTTTTATAAATATAAAATAATCCGTGAAACTTTTATTTAAATTTTTTTATTTTGTGTAAAAGTAGGTACTTAAATAAAAAGAAAATTATTTTCATTTTGGTGCTTATTTTCTACCTTCCAAAAATTTCTCGTCATTCATATTCAACGTCCTGGCAACTTTAGAACGCATGTGTTCATTGCTGCCAACTGCATTTTTGAATTTAGAACAATACAACCAAGGACAATAAAATCAAATTGACTATAAATTCGAATTTTGTACCTACCAACATATACTTATTTCTTGTTTTTATTTTAAAAAATCCTTTCATGAGATCATACATAGCTACATAATAATGACTTTTTTTTAATGAGATCTGCATGTAAATTCGCATAGACAATATTGTGTCTTCATGAGGCTGGGTTTCTAAGCCATAATTTTTTTTTGTTATTGGTTGTTAAGGACGGCAGTCCCATATAAAACAGACGTTTTCTCGCCGAGAAAGAAGTTCCAAATTCAAAAAAATTCCGACCTCATGTAGAACTTTTTTGCGGAACCCATTTTGAATCATGATTGATATGTCTTTGACTTATAAGTCGGCATGAGGCTGACCGCCCATACTGTAAAAAATAGTTCACTTTGCCAATATCACCCCTGTTTGAGAGAAGGTAGGCAAACGTTACAGGGCTTATGTTAATTTGAGGTTCTGATTTTAATTTGTTAGTAGGTACCTACACATGCAGTATTTGTAAGCGCAAACTTACACGTGTCTGTTTGTGGGCATGCATTTAATATGAATTTTACATGTTAATATATCTTTGCTACATTGATATCATCACCTTTCATTGCAAAAACTTAATTAAATAAAAAAACACGTTTTTTACGTTTGCCCATCAAGGTTATCTGCTATTAAGCTGCTTTGTTTATGCGAGTGTAATACAAATTATCCTTCATCGGTCACCTTACGTACCCGAGTGCTTGTTTGGCTTATCTACCATTTGATACAATGATGATCTTTCGATGAAATTGTCATAGGAATCACATTCCTAACACTATGAGCTTAAGAAATCGTTAAACCCCATAGTGTAAGCGTTGTTTTAAATATTTTTTGTTAAGGTTTGGTGATTGTCAGAGAGAGAAAACGTCTTGACAGTTCAGCGTTTATTGAGAAAAAGCATAGAGAATATGGGAGCTGCCAACATGGCTATTACAACAGTTAATAGATAATCAGGTAGGTAAAAAATATAATTTCATAACATTATTCAAATCAATATCCAGTTTTTACAAGACACATTGGTGTCCAGTTTACAAACATAGCTCACGTGAAATTACCTCCGATGAACATAAGACAAACAAGCACTAGGGGGACGCTTAGTGTGTTTGCTTGACCGGTGCTCGGAACTGCAGAGCTCGTATGATGAGTGTATTGACGCGAGTTTTAGTTGCGACATGACTCCCGATGCGATGCTTTGCTGTGGCCATTGGGGCCGCACACCTGACAGGGCGATACCTGCCAATTGTGCCGGAAAATCTAACGGAAAACAACCAAAGATTGCCAGGATTTCGAAAATTGTTTTCAACTAATCGCAACATATCGATTGTAGGTTTAACAGCTACATATTTGATGTTATCGAAAATTATTAATGTTTTTATTGCATTGGAAGGAAACGCCGATGAGTAGGTATAGATTAAAGTTGATGTATTGAAAGAAAGGTAAATAAAGTAGATGGTCTTAGTACACATAAACAGAATAAATGGTTCACCTCTGCAACAATACTGTATTTATTTGTTTATTTAAAAAAGTCTTTATGTCTTGCTATCAGATATTTAATCCATGGATCAACTCGCCATTTTTGACTTACATTATAAGACTACATATTCCCAATCCAAATATTTTTACCACTATAAGTATACCTATTTAAAAAAATGACTCCGCGCATGATTTTACACTTACAAAATTATGACGTCACAAAGTTACCATAAAAAGGTAAAACAAATATTTTGTAAGATTACTTAGGAGGCGAGTTCCATACAAGTTTGCCTGCCGAGAAAAAAGTTATAGAATTCAAAAAATTTCAGTGCATTATTTCAAACGATGAATTTTTTCAACCAGAGAAGCGCGAGGTGCACTCACACACGGCTCCTTTAACCTTTGCGATCCGAAATCACTTTATAAATCGTATTATTGCTTATTTCTCTCTCACGTTTCACATTGTCGCCTCCGATTATGACGCTCGGCTGTCTCTAAATGGTCTCGAGCGCATGGCGGCGCATTGACACTCTCTGTGGCGGAATGGCGCTCGGTCCGTTGCCAGCTCTCTTAACTTCAACATAGTTAACCTAAAAATGTATGAATAGTAATACGTTCACTAACGGCGCACTATATTTTTGGTTGAACGCTGTGGCTCAGTTTAAACGCAATGTTTTAAACTTGGTGTACACGACGCTATCGAATAATGGCGATTGCTTTCGCATCCTATCCCCTGGAGCAGAAATGAGCTTCCACTTGTATATAATGGCGGGCACAATAGCTCTGTAGATGCTCTAACAGCTTCAATCGTTTACCAATAATCCTGGCAACACTGCGCCTGTCAAGGTGACAAGCAATCTTCGTGCAAACAATGCTTTTTTGTCTATGATTTTCCTGCAGTTGGTACACACATTGTTGTTCTAAATTTGATTTTTTAAATCTGAAAGTAATGACGTCTAAACAAATTTCCATTTTTTTTCTGGTTGTTCAGATGTAGGTGATTATGGTTCAAAGAAATCATAAAAATAACTAAGACCGGTCGATACCTCGTGGTAGAGTGCTTGCATTCCCTGTGTGAGCTCGGGTTCGAATCCCACCGAGGGTGTCAGAAATGATTTCCCGTTTCGGTGTTAGGTACCGGCAAGGTTTACTCATCCTTCACAAGAAATGAGTACCAGCCCTCTCGGGAGCTGGGAAACCCCAACTTCAACTGAAGTGGTTGGCGTAAGGCCAACCCCTTACCTGTAAAAATAAATAGGTTCAACTCGCCACATGCGACCCCTTCGAGAATAACGCGGCAAGAAGTTACACTATATGTGTAGCTTAGTTGCGTAGTGTAACGCGGCTGGATAACATCACAATTTTCCCTGGGTTTGCTTTTTTTTTTTTAAATTCTTATACGAAAAACAAATACAACCGAGAATGCCCTTAGCACAACAAATTTTGTTTTCTTTGGATTTTGTGCCGAATCCATTTTCATGAAACCCGAATATCACATTACAGTTATATTTTCGCATTTAATATTATTGCCAACTGAACAACAACAAAAAAGTCCCAATTTTTTCTCCTATTATCATTTATGAATGAAAGTGTTCCATTTTCAAAATCAAAATCCAAATGAAATTTTATGGCTACTTGTAGGATGTTTACTTTTTATTGATAGGTATAAAACTTCTTTTAACTTCCGTACAACGTAAATAAATAAAACGGAATGGAATTTATCTACACAATTGACGGCGAAATTAATTTAGCACGGTTTGACAAGCCGTTTATTGCAATAGTGACAATCAAAGCCGCAGGTTGGGACATTAGATTCGATGCATTGTGCGGTACATCCTGCTTGTTCAAGATAATGGATAGATCCTCCATTAGGGAGGTTCTGGACACCCCTCGCTGTGCTGTGGATGCCAGGCGACAATTATCCAATATGATGACCCTTCTACACAGAATGCAGTCGACCATTTGATCGTAAATCTAAATTGATATTTGCTGCCGCCATTGCTTATCGACTGTCAAAGTGACGTTTGTTTTAGTGCGGGCTATTCACACTCCGTACAATGCAAAACAATGCAATCGGCGATACCATTAGTTACCTAGCCAATTTGTTTAAGTGACAAAATATTAAGAGGCTACCGTCCTCAAACGCCGGTGAGTTTTGAGCGCTATATATACCTAGCAGTGATGTTAATACTTTTATGAAATAATCCCTACAACCTTTTAAAAAAATCCCCACATTTCCCTACGCCAAGAAAAAAAATCCTTACATAATTCCCCACACGTTTTTGGCAGTTCAAGGTTTTTTTATATCCCAAAAGATGGCAGTAGCATCTGAAATCAACCTATGGAAAAAATGTGGGCTGTTTACTTTTACTGACCATACATAAAACACAATGTAAATGTGACACAGTTGTTTGTTTTCTTTTTCTATATACTAAGGCGGGTTCTTAATGTAGCAGCAAGGTGGCGTATGCCTGACTTTTACAGTAGTCCTCTATAGTTCCTGAAAAACCTTATCTAAAAATAAATGGACGTTACATATACATAAGCTTATGCAGCTCCCTGTTTAAAAATGTTTTTTTCTCATTGAAAAAGACGTTGAATAATTTTGTGGTATATATATTTGGTTCTATGCTTCTATGCATGTAGTTAAAAAAATAATAATATATATAATATATTGATTATTATATATAATATATATAATAATCAATAAAAATAAGTATCAACTTCACATGTGACATATCACTTTTCTTAAAATTTAAAATAAAATAACAAAAAAACAACTTACATTCAAAGTATAAAAATAACAAAAAATAAACTTAATATCTAATGCTTCTTTAAATGATCATATACTTCACTAGAGTTGGATAGTTTTTTAAAATGATTTTCTTGACATATAAAAGATATACAATTTTTTTGAGAGTTTTGAAGTGCCGATCTAATGATACATATTGCGCTTAAATTTTCGTGGCTTAATTTGTTGCGTTTTTTTGTCCGCACATCAGTAACAATTGAAAATATCCTTTCAGCTTCAGCGTTTGCGTGGGGTAGTGCCAGCACAAAAAGGGCCAAATTTGATATTTTTGGAAATACCAATTCATCATTGAAATTTTTTGACCCACTTATTGTTTTCCAGAATTGTTCTACGTTGTTATCATCAATTAATTTTTTCTTTTCGATTTCAGTAAAATGATATTGTATGGTTCGCCATTCTGTTATTAAATCAGTTTCACTAATTTTAAGCCTCTCGCAAATTTTTTTGAACTGAATGTGACCCCTATCTTCTGCTCCTAGCGCTACTCTTGGGCTCAAAAATGCCATTTCTGAATAAATAGAGTCAGTTTTTAATGGCAGTCTATTTTGAATTTCTTCTAAGGCTGTTATGTAAAATTCCAAACAATCAAGTATAATTCTCTCTGAAGCTTGCAAAGGCATTTCATTGAGTAGTTCAGCACATTCTGGCCCCAAGAATATTTCCTTATTTGGTAAGTATATTGATGGTGCTCTCAAGATAACGCCAGTCTTTAGGTGTTCTTTTTTGATGAAATTTTGCCCCAATTTAAAAAATATCTTTAACGACTCATCATGCAGTTGGTGTATCAATGGTTTTTTCGATTGAAAAAGCGCGTTTAATTGATTAAAATAGACTAAGACATATTTTAAGAAAAACAAATACGCCCTATTGCATTGATTGTTGAGCTCGGCTAAAATAATTTCTGCAGACTTCAGTTTGTCAGTTGCAACTGCATGTTTAAAATATTCTTGTAGAACATTCCAGTTTTCCAATATTCTGGTAACGCATTTTTGATGTGAGAGCCATCTTGTCGCCGATGTCCGAAGAATTTTTCTTTTCTCTTGCTGCAACAAATCTTGAAATTCTGCAATTTGTGAACATCTTTTAGAACTTCCCGAAACATATGTTCCTATTTGCCTCAACAGTTCCTCAGGAGCTCTTGGCAAGGCCAAGCAAGCTTTGCTGGCTATAATAGCCGACGAATGGCATATGCATTTAACAATAATAGCGCCTGGATTGTCCTCAATTAATCGGGAGGCAAATGAGTTTCTCACTCCCACCATTACGCTGGCGCCATCACTACACATACCTGGAAAACAAGTTTTAACACAATACACATACATACTTGAAAAAACAGTTACTTAAGTTCATTTTGTAATATGAATACATACCTATTATATTTTGATAAGGTATTTTATGATTAAAAATAACTTCCTTAAAACTGCTATACAAAGCTTCAGCGGAACAATTAGATTTTACTGGAATCATATCCAGAAAATTAACATTAATGTTACCAGTTTCCTTGTCGACGTACCTCACAAGACAGCACATACTTTTATTGAGCCCAATATCGGTACTCTCATCAATCATAACTGAAAATTTGTTGATTTTCAATTTTGATACTAGGTCTGATTTTTCTTGTTCAGCCAAAACATTTTTTATAATATTCGTACATTTGCCTCTGCCTAACTTCGATTTTTGTATTATTTCTGAATCGGTAACAGTTTCCTTTAACAACGGCAATAAATGTTCAACAATTTGAATCGCTACATTATGCTCTGCAAAAAACATGCATAGCTTAATTTCAAAATTTTGTACTTTTGAGCTGGTTGATGTTGAAGCTGACATGAAAAAATTTGGAATGGCCTTGGAATTTTTAATTGCAAGCACATTTTTCATGTGAAGTTTTGTTTGGCTATGTTTAATTAGATCAGATTTTCCACAATTTAAAACTTTATTGCAAGCTGAGCATTTGCACTTAAACTGGTCGTTTTTTATAATTTGAAGCCAGCCTTTGATTATATCTATATCAAGTCAAGAGCTATTAAATTTTTGTTGGTGATATTTCCTTTTTAAGCTTGAGTTGGTGTTTTCTCTGCCTCCATTCGAATCTGCATCAGACGATTCACTGCTCATTTTGGATGATATGATCTGTAATGTATTAGTAATTGTAATTAGTTTACAATAAAACGTTGCAGAATTATTTTCAAAAGAATGTTCATTACCTCGTATTCAACGTGAACCCAGCATTTGCCACAATTTTACCTACACCACACTTCGGCTGCCGAACAGAACTCTTTTTGTATTGCAACGCACTGTAACGTACTATTAGTTTTTAAAATATATTTGATTTATTCAAACTGTCAATATTTTCTAAACAATTGACATTCAGCGTCACCCCTATTGACAATTTTCAGACAAACTTCGCGATCCACTACAAAATCCAAATTACCCTAAAAACATTTCTGAGACAATCAACAATCCAAATTACTCAAAGAATATTTATGAGAAATAATTTTCCAATTTAATCGACTTAGAATATAAATAAATATTGTTCAAACTATTTCTTCTGGTTTCTATAAATTTAATAAGCTTAATAATCGTATTCATTGAAAATCCTTACATTTGGCTTGAAAAACGAAATCTGTCTTTTTTTCCCTACAGCCGATTTTGAAGGCAAAAATTCCCTACATTCGGGATTTTTCCCTACTTTTGACATCACTGATACCTAGTGTTATGGTTTGCTCTCCATTCTCGAAATCCAAATAAAAGGCATGTCTCACATAAACAGTACAATGAATGTATAAATTAAGGATTAAAGATTTGAGCACATACTGTCGTGACACACAAGGCAAAAAATTATTAGTTTTTGCATTGTGTGTCACAACATCTTGTGTTCAATACTTTTCCCTCTGTCTGGTAGATGCGAGCCGTGAGACAGAAATATTTTTGTCCCTTTCTACTTTGACGTGATATGGTAACTAAAAGTTTTGCACGCAAAAATGATTTTTGGTGTTATTTATTTTGACTAATAATGTTACATTGCCTCAAATTATACTATATGTGTACAGATCTAGGATGGCGATGTCCCTTTCACAAATTTCTATTGCACAGGGTTACTCCTCGTTCACCGAAAACTAATTTAAAAAAAGAGTTTCATATACTCTACAATCTACATTATTAGAAATCTACCAATTATTTAATGTTTTCAAATTGTAATTTAAGCAACGCCCTAAATGACTACAGCATGAGTTCTCAATATTTTTCGGATGACGACTTGTATCCAGTCGTTATTCCGCTAGGGGTGGCCAGTACCTCTGTAGATATATTTCCACTTTATTTATTTGTTCATTTTCTAGTTTGGTTTTTATTTGTAAGTTCACATTCAGCATTTGTAAGCGCGAACTAACACGTGTTTGTGGGCATGCATTTGATACGAGTTTTGATTGTTAATTTAGCTTTGCAACTTCGATTATAGATTATTACAGACTGTAACTGTAACTCTGTCACCATTCCGCTAGGGGTGGCCAGAGCCTCTGCAGAGTTGCCTCATTTTCAATATCGACGGACTTTGGTCGTTTTCAATATAGCTTATTCGATCTCTGTTACAAAGATGTATTGACATTCAAGGCTTATTCATATTTAATGCACGCCTATAATATGCAGGCACATCTAAATTCACGCTTACACATGTTGCATGTGTACCTACATACATTTTTTTTTACTTTCTCTGAAATAGCGGTGACATTGGCAAGTAAAAACATTTTTTACAGCATGGGTGGTCAGCCACATGCCAACCTACAAGTCAAAGAACACAAATATATGATCAACTCAACTTAACTAAGCTACACATATAGTGAAGCTTCTTGCCGCGTTATTGTCTATCCAGACAAATTTGGTTGGTGAAGACAATTTTAATTCACAAAACTATTTATAAAGAAGAATGGTTCAACTTCAAAACTATCGATATATTTTTTTTAAATCAAGAAAAAAACCCATTAAGTTAAAGATTGCGACCCTGGTGCGTGAGCCAATGGATTCACACACACACGTCAAAATCGGATGTTGTATGGGTAAGCTCGCGCGCCGAAAATTTCTTAGACAATGGGACGTGCTCTCAGCTCTGCATCTCAAGCTCGAATGTCGTTAAAACGAAATAAACAGCCGCTTTTATTCTGTAGCTTTTCGCCTAGCAAAATTGTATGGCATTTTCGGAGCTGTTTTTTTATTGTATTTTGTTAAATTAACATGCATTATCACGAAAAAAAAATGCGGTCAACTTTGAGTTTGATTAATAAACTTACTATTCATATATATTTTTTGTATACTTTCATTCATAAAATTCAAGTTATTCATTGAACCCAAATAGCATTATTTCGTAATATTTCATAAGTTTGTGTACATTTTGACAGAATTCAATTAACTTTTATCATTTTTGGAAACGGTCAATCTGTAAAGTATACATTTCTTTATTTTATTCTGACAGTAACAGATTTAAAAAAAAAAGTAAACGTAATGGACATTTAAAACCCAGAACACCGTTTTGGACGTATTCGCTCTATGGGGTCTTAACAAAGAGTGATTTCAGTTTAGGATGGATAGCAGCTCAAGAGTTTTAATTTTGCCTTTTTAAGAATAAATAACATTTTCGTAATGAACAAAATTGTACATTATTAAATTATTGTACCTAAATATTTTTGAGCAAAATCAGTATTTAATATTTTCAAAATCATCTCAATCTTTTTATAGAATGAAAAAAAAGGGTTTTACTGACCGTGCAAAAGAGAAGAACGATTTTCTCTACGTTTCGTCGGATGACTCCGTTTCAACAAATCCGTTTTTTCATTCTATAAAACGTCTAACGACCGTAATCGTAATTTAAAATCTTTAAGCATCTCAACTGTTTCACACAGTTGGAAAAGGCAAAATTTTCAAAAACATAAAAGTGATATTTTTAAGGGTTTGGTGGTTTACACAGTGAAAGTCCATTGTATATTAATTAAATAAAACTCTAGATTGTCCTGATGATGCCTTGTTAGGCGAAAACGTTAGACAAATTAAAAGAATATAAAAGTGAATTGAAACAGTGTTTTATTTAATTAAAATACATAAAAGTGACGTCACATGGCCAGTTTGTTACGGAAACGCAAACTGATATTTTTGTAAAAGTTGTTTCTAATCCCATAAACCTGTGACATTTGCCCGCCGAGAGAAAATTGTGTCGAGTCCATGAATTGAATTAGCTAGGTACTGAATAGGCATGAGATTGACAATAAAAATTCCGTAAAACATGATGCAATTTTACTTACGTCAACCCTATTTATTCCTGAAAAACAAGAAAATGATTAAATTCCCATTTTTCCCTTTATGTATCTAAATTAAATTTAATTTTTATTAAAATCATAAAATGTTCATTTTCATTTGACGTAAATTGTTGCGAAATTCCCGTTCTTCAACATATTTCAAAAATCTCAAAACTGTCGAAATACCGTGACCTTTTATTAACTGCCTTCAGTACGTCCCCAGAATCCTTGTTTGGCTTATCTACCATTTTATGCAAAGACTACCTTTCAATGAAATTGTATTAAGAATCACTCTCTACACAATCTAAGCTCGGAATAAAACGTAAAACACGATAATGTGAGAGTTGTTTTAAATATATTTTTAAATCAATTTTCAGTTTTCATAAGACATGGTTCGGTCGATAGCTCAGTTGGTAGAGTGCTTGCATTCCATGCCGAGGGTGTCAGAAATGATTTCTCGTTTCGGTGTTTTATTTCAAACCCAAAAATAAAATACCGGCAAGGCTTACTCAGCCTTCACAAGAAATGAGTACCAGCCCCATTGAGAGCTATGTTAATATATGTTAATATATCCTTGCAACTTAGATTATAGATAGATAGTCATAACTCTCCCCCAGTTCTTGTTTGCCGTATAGACCAATTCTGTCAAATATGAAATTTGAATGAATCAAATTCTACACAATCTGAGCTAAGAAAAAACGTAAAACTCGGTAATGTGAGAGTTGTTTTAAATATTTTTTAAATCAATTTCCTTTTTTTATAAGACACATTGGTTCAGTGCACATGCAAACATTGCTCATGTAAAATTAGCTTAATGGTCTATACGGCAAACATGAACTAAGGCAGCGATAACCAGGCCCGTATTAAGGGCGGTTCGAGCGGTACAACCGAACCACGGCCCCCACACTCAGGGGGCCCCCACAGGGCCAACAAAACTCTTATATTTTTGCCCAGGTCTTTCCGGGCATTTGTGACCAAAGGGGTCTCCGATGACAGACTTAATAGAAATTAGTTTCCAAGTATTAAAACAAAATATCTTTGGGGTGTAAGTCTTATGAGGCAAACGCTACCAAGGGGACCCCAAAAGCTAAAAAATATTGTAAAGAAAAAACTTCAACGTACTTTTTTTTCGGAAAATATATGCATCTTTGAGTTTATGGAAAAGTAGAAGGGTAGGGGGATTTTCATAGAGGGGGGGCTATAGGGGGCCCCGAGCTTTACCCCGCACCAGGGCCCCTAGAGGGGTTAATCCGGGCCTGGCGATAACACATACAAGCACTAAGGCGATGAGTATCCGAGTGAGTCTCAACTGAGGCCTCACAAAATTTGACATTGTGTGGATAACCGGGGGAGAGGAACCCAACGCCAAAATCTGCATAGTTGAGTGGCGGCCAACATTCCTGCGCGCCCCCTGCCCCAAGATGGCGTCCGGAATGCCTGTGGGGGCGCGTGCGGAGCCTTTTGGGAAATAGGAGACAATTTTATGGCCGCATGTAAAGCAGGAGGTCCTAGGAATTGCTGCCGAGCGCTGGGCAACGTGTTCCTAATGAATATGTAAGCAAGTCTTGGTCTTGTTAAGTTCACAGGCGATCGCTTAAAATCCTACACTCATGCGTGTTTTTTTTAAAATCAATTTTGACCGCGGTCTTTTGAGCTCAGTTGGAATGCTGGCGCTCAAAGATAAATGGTTAGGATTTGATTTCGCGGAGAGTGTCAATAATCTAAGATATATTACATGCGTTCCCACTAGCAAACACGTTCGCGCTTACACATGCCACATATAGACTCACAACATCATCGGTGTTATGGCCGAGGGGTACAGGCGTGGTATTTGGAACCGGATAATGTTGGTTCGAATCTTGCGTCTAGCCCACTTGACCATAAAACACAATAATGTGAGAGTTGTTTTAAATATATTTTTAAATCAATTTTCAGTTTTCATAAGACATGGTTCGTACTTTTAGAAAGGGGTTGAAGACCCACCTGTTCGCGCGCTCATATGAGCAAGCGCCTTTGGGATGACCAAGAGTCATGAAAAGGCGCTATAAAAATATTGTATTATTATTATTATTATAACTTCGACCCTGGTTCAACAGATGCCGTTGCATGCACACAAGCTTCTGCTTTCGCATGAAGACAACTGGCCAGGCAAAATAGGTTGGTGGATTGCATTCCTTTCCACAAATCTATTTAAAAAAAAAAACATAAAAACCTAATTTCGAATGATCGTAAGCTCTAAAACTCTACCCGACCTTCCTTTTGAGCTGAAACATGGGGTGACATCGGCAAAATGAAGCATTTAATACAGTATAGGTGGTCAGCCTCATATAAACCTATATGTCAAGAAAAAACAAATATAAAGAAATATCAGATCTGATATAAATGATTTCGCGTTTCTGTGTTTTTTTTAAATCAAAACATTTACACAATAAATGAGAACCTTCTCCATCGGGAACAGGGAAGTCACATTTCCAAGTAAATGCGTAAGACTGGTTCTCTTACGTGTGAAAATAAATAGATTCCACTCTCTAAATGCAACTCCTTACTGAAGAATGTGGATATTAATGGTTCTCTTTATTACAATTACTTTTTTCTTATCAGAAAATCATGCAAAAGAGGAATCTTATCGTAATCCGAGGGATCAAGGAATTCATAAACAGATTGTCTTAATATTCTCACGGATGATTGCCACTCATGTTTGTCTCCGAACGATCGCCGATTACGTGCAAAAATGTCAAACAAGAGTGACAGTATGTAGAGAGGCTTCAGGTTGCGTTTTCACAGTTACATTTGGGAGCTCACATAAAATGGTGACTGAAATTCAGCGTGTGTAAAACACAAATACCAATACTGCTTTAAATAGACTTTAGGTTTAGAACGCATATTTGATATTGGTAGTGGGCCATGGTTTTTGTGATAAACTTTAACCCTCTCTGGTCAAATAATACTTTAATCCACCATTTTGTAAAGGATTTCAAACATAGCACTGAACCACAGCCAAAGCCCTGATTTCTATCTTTATAGCCACATTAAGGTAAAATTGAATAATTGCTGAATCACTGATTTGAAAAATCGTGGATAAAACACTTTATTTGATGTAGTTTTTCATAGTAAGTGAACTAATTATAAGGAAGTGCTCATGACAAACTTCTAGACTACAGGATTTTTACAATTTTCTAGTGTTTTCTCTTATAAAAAATAGGAAAGAGGTGCATTTATCTGAGAAACCCATGTTAACTTAATATGTCAGTTATTCAGTTTTATCTTAAGGGAATCGATATAATATTAGTTACAAAGATCAACATGGATAATTTTTAATATCCATTGTAAATTTATGTCCAAAAGCAGACACATGCCAGTTCGCGCTTACGCATGCCACATGTAAAACAAAAAACAATTATGCAAAATGAACATAAACGTTTTATGCGTCGTTAGTGAGAAAAATTCTATTTTTTTGTATTGATTCAAATGACATCCAGATTGTTCTTCTTTATTCTGGATCGGGAGCAATGTTGAATTTAAAATCTTCAGTAAAATATACAGGAATTCTCGATGGTCGTCGTTTAATCTTAACTTAAAGATAGGACAGAATAAATCATGGCGGTGAGTGACTGATTGTAGTTCTGTATAACATATATCAGCTGTTGAGACGCCAGTTCTCGTCAAGCGCCCTCTTTGAACGGTCACGTTTTTCTTTGAGCTCCTGAGCGACGAATATTTTTTCTGTAACACAGTAATATCACTTCAGTATTTTTAATTATTTTGTGTGAACGTTTTTTCTTTTTTTTTAATATTCTCCGGTTGTGGTTTGGGCCTACGGCCTGTTTATCTGTGAGGAAGGAAAAAGAAGACCGCGAATATTCTAGAAACATTTGACATTTGAACACTGTTTTTTTTTATCCCCGCCAAATACATTTTGGCGGGAGTCTGTGAGTGTTTTGTTCTTGTGTTGTGGCGGAATAACTTGACTAAGTATTGTGCTTAAAAGGCGTGCAAAATTGAATTGTTTATTTTTATTTATGTTACTTTTTGGATTCTTGTTTGGTGATTCATTTTAAAGAGAAAAATAAATCTTTCTTTCTTCTTCTTTTACTGCGAGGGATCCGTCGTCCGCCGCTAATCTAAAAGAAAGTTTTTTCTACCGGCCGCTGTGTGGTGCTGTACGCGCGAGTTGGGCCGCGGGTGAGAAGTAACTTTGACTATTGCCCGCAATGTGTTGTTGTTTTTTTTTTTTTTTTAATGCAAAAATTTTATGTGAACTTTTTTAATTTTTATAATCGACTTTTTCATGGCTGAGAAAAGGGGCCTACCCAAGCCATCACGTCCTCCGAGGCTTAGAGTTGACCCCGTTATTCCGCCCGTTTTGGGTACAAAGGACTCTCTTGGCTCTCCACCTTCTGCATCGTCCAATTTACGAGGCTGCATTAGTGACCCTGGCACACCTCTTCATGGCGGCCAAGGCTACTCTACCCCACCAGAGTGGGACGGAGAACTGAGGGACCGTGGCGACTATCGCTCGCCTCAGACATACAAAGGCTATAAGCGTGCCCTGATTGTGAGAAATGATTCGGAGGAGAATCCCTCTCCTCCAACAAAGACTCTCCTTTCAGAGCTCCCTGCAGCTTTGCAGACTTCGTCGCGGAAGCAGCAAAGACGTCTGAGGAAGCGGACAAAAAGGGGCCAAAGCTCTGATTCACTTTCGGCCTCGGAGTCTCAGGCGGCTGACACTCTGAGTACAAATTGTCCTACTGCTCCTGCTATTCCTGCTGCCAATGTTGCCACCAACGGCAGCCATGCTGACTCCATTGCTGATGAACATGCAACTTCCATTGTTCAGATTGAGGAGCTTCTCGCTGAATTACAGGCCGTCTACTCCGCAAAAGATAGTAAAACTACTTTGAGGCAGCGAGCCTTGCACGACTCTTTGGTGTTGGCTATCCAGAGGCAGCAGGCGAGGCTTGTGGTGGCGGCCAAGGAGGCTGAGATTGGTCGACTGGCTGCGGAGCTGGAACTGGAGCGCACCCGCGCTGAGCTGGTGGCCGCCAGGGCCGAGCTTGGAGAAAGAGATGCTGTTGTCAAGGCTGCTCCTTCACCCGCATCGCATGCTCACCCAACCGCTGCGCCTTTCAGGCCTAGCAGAAGCTGGAGCGAAGTCCTCAAGTCTGGATCCAGAGACTTTCCGGCCCTTAGACCGGCAACGGCGGCCGTATTTGTTCGGACTTCCGCGGAGGGCGGCACACATGAATCCACAATGGCGTCATTGAAGAGGCATCTGGACCCCGGTTCTATTGGCCTCAGGGTGCTTGGTACGGCCAAGGCTAGGGAGGGCGGAGTTGTCGTCCGCCTTAAGACCCCCGAGGACGCCAGGAGGCTCACGGAGGCGATTCCTAGGGATTCAGGCCTCAAAACGGAAGTGGCGAGGTCCCGTCAACCAAAAATAATTGTCTTCGGGCTGCCCCAGGCTACTTCCCCTGAGGACCTTTTGGCGGCGGTGGCCTCTCAGGCCTCCCTGGACTGCGGAATGACTGTCGAGGACATTGTTAAGTCGTCTCGTCTCTCCCATCGTGCGGGACCGCGCACTGGTAACTGCCATTTTGTGGTCTCGGTCCCGTCTCGGGTGAGGAGCTCCATAGTCGGTGCAGGCTATCTCCTATCCGGCTGGGAGAGTTTCCGCGCCCGGGACTTTGTTGAGGCCATGAAGTGCTCCCGATGCCAGCTGTATGGGCACAAGGCCAATCGCTGCTCGGCTAGGGAGACCTGTGCCAAGTGTTCGGGCCCGCATGACAGGAGTGCCTGCCAGGCCCCTGCATCTGAACATTTCTGTGCTACTTGTTTTGTCTTTAATAGGAGGAAGGAGCAACATCAGACCGGGTCTGAGGAATGCCCTGCCAGGATTGCGGCGATGCGGAGATCCGTCGCCCGCACAGACTACTAATGGAGGGCCTCAAGAACATCGGTCAGCTGAACCTGAACGGCAGCCGGGCGGCAACGCTTGAGCTGCGGCACACCATGGATGTGCTGCAGCTTGACGTGGTCCTCGTCCAAGAGCAGTATTCAGTCGGTGGTGTCACTGTGGGACTGGGCTCTGCCTGCAGAGTGGCTGAGGTAGGTCCCCGTCCCATGGCGGGTGTCGCTGTTCGCGACCCATTGGCTAGGGTACTGTTCCTATCGCATCTGTCAACGGAGCACCAGGCGTGTGTGGAAATCCAGTGGCCTTCGGGCCCTCCTGTCTACCTTATTTCCGTCTACTTCCAATACTCAACTCCTACAGACGCTTTCCTTGGTCCCTTGGAACATGCCCTGCTGTCCCTTAGGGGTCGCAGGGTTTTGGTTGCAGGGGACGTCAACATACAATCCCCGCTGTGGACCTCACGGGTCACCGCCCATAGGGGTAGGGACTTGGGGAGGGCACAGCTGGAGGAATTCATTAACACACATCAGCTCATGGTGGTCAATGATCATCTTGCACCCGCTACCTGCACACCACACGCCGGAGGAGAGTCCTCCATTGACGTGACACTACACACTACGCCTAACTTCCCTTGCATCGCTGACTGGAGGGTCCATTTGGACGCCACAATCAGCGACCATAGGCTGATCACTTTTACACTTGCGCCATCTAACACTGAACAAGCGTCTTATTCTCCCCCCACATCACTTCCTGGGTTGTTCCGGACTAGATGCGACGAGGACACCTGGACCCGTTTGCGATCTAGACTGTCCGATGAATTTGATCGTCTGGCCGGAAGGGGTTTCCGTGATCCGGAGGTTGTGGCCTCTTACTTTCAGGACGCTGTGGTTAGGGCTTCTGCGGATGTTCTGGGTCGGCGTGGTCCCCGTAGGGGTCCCCGCTCTGCTATATGGTGGACTGAGGAGCTCTCTCGGCTGAAGGCTAGTGTGAACAGGCTGCGTCGCGACCTGCGAAACACGGTTGCCGGCCGGGAGTGTCCCTGTGGCCTCCCACCTGCACAAATCCACGAAACCTTGCTTTATATCGAGTCTTTAAATGTTGCTCCTAGAGTTATATCGAGTCAAGCTCCTTCCTCATGCTCTCACTGCTCATCCACTGACTTTTACATTATGTATGGCATGTCTCCTGTTGAGTTCCTTAGACGTTCCGTGCGCGGGAGGATCTCTGGCTACAAGAGGAAACTCCTCGTAGCTAAGAGAGAATCTTGGCGGGAATTCGTCACAGCCTCGGCTAACCCGGACCCATGGGGCGCTGCCTATCGCTCAGTGGCTCACACCACTCCGATGGGTGGCGTGTTATGCGGTATTAGGGCTCCTGGGAGCGGGGTGGTCACGAGCTCGCTGGCGGAAACCGCCGGCGCATTTCTTGACTCGCTCCTTTCCCGGGATGAGCCTGAGGCGGACACGGACCACGACCTTCAAATCCGCCGTGTTACGGCTCTTCCCATGAATGTTCCCTCCTCCACCCTGCCATCCGTGGAGGAACTCAACAAAATTTTTTGTGGGCTGACAACACGTAAAGCGCCCGGCCCTGACCGCATCGACAATTTAATTGCCAAGGCGGCTTGGGCTGTTGCGCCGAACGACATCTGCTCACTCTTTTCAGAATGTCTTCGACTGGGCGTCTTCCCGCGATGCTGGAAGACGGGCCTCCTCAAGGTTATCCCCAAATTCACCTCTAAGCCCCCGACTGATCCTAAGGCATATCGCCCTATCTCTCTATTGCCCGTTTTCGGCAAAGTGCTTGAAAAGCTCATCGCTTCTCGAATCGAGTTTCACTTCAAAACAGCCGGTTTCCCCATATCGTGTCATCAATTCGGTTTTAGGCCCGGCATCTCCACCGAGGATGCCATCCGCTCTGTCCTTGCTGCTGTTCAGGCCTCCCGCTGCAAGTATGTCCTTGCAGTGATGCTTGACATATCTGGTGCCTTTGATGGCGCATGGTGGCCCATGGTACTTGCGAAGCTTAGACTTCGACAGGTCCCTGGCAACCTTTATGCTTCCATTGCCAGCTACCTTTCGGAGCGCAGCATCATCTTTGATGCGGGCCCAAATATCATCGTCCGAGACATTACACGGGGCTGCCCCCAGGGATCTGTCCTAGGCCCTATGCTCTGGAATGTGCTCTTCGATGACCTCTTATCACTACCACTTCCTTCCGGCTGTGAAATGCGCGCATATGCCGATGACGCCCTCCTCACTGTTGAGGCGAACAGCAGAAGTTCCCTCGAATCATCGGCTAAACTTGCCCTGCAAGCTATCCACTCCTGGGGTACACGCAATAAACTCTCCTTTGCCCCCCACAAAACCGAGGCCATCCTCCTCAAGGGTCGTCTCAGTCCTGCTCGCCCCCCTATTATCGATTTCGAGGGCTCCAGAGTGAAACTGTCCCAAGCAGTAACTTACCTTGGAGTTACCTTGGACGGTAATCTATCTTTCGTCGAACACGCAAAGCGCATTATCCAGAAGGGTAATGGCGCCTTCGGCAAGGTTGCTAGGCTCTCTCACGTCACTTGGGGACTTAGAGGTCGTTCACTCCGTATCTTGTATCAGGCAACCTTCATCGGAACAGCACTCTACGCAGCCGGCTGCTGGGCTGATAAGAGCCTTTTGAGTCTACAGCGGCGTGTCATCCTTTCCGGCCAGAGATTATCTCTCCGCTTGCTCACCAAGGCGTACAGATCCGCGTCAACGGACTGTCTCCCCGTTCTTGCCGGTGTCCTTCCTCTGGATCTTCACCTCCAGGTTGCCAACGCCATAAATCTTTTGAGACGCGGCCTCACCGCTACTATCGGCGAAGATAGCATTGATCCCCCCACCCGAGGAATATCCTCTGGAACTCGGAAACTGGTTGTGCTTATGGCTCTCCGCGTGTGGCAAAAACGATGGGATTCCTCCGACAAAGGCAGAACCACCTTTTCTTTCTTTCCCTCGGTCCGTGAGAGATACGAGGCTCCTTGGTTGGTCCCGGACCATTGGACCAGTCAGTTCTTGACTGGTCACGGTAAATTTAGGGCCAGGCTCTTCCAGCTTGGCCTCTCAAGGGGGTCGGGTTGTGAGTGCGGAGCGACGCTGCAGGATGTGCGACACATCCTGTGGGACTGCGAAGCCTTGCAGCCTGGTCGTGAGGCGCTCTTCAACGCTGTCAGACCGGCCATCGGCCCGATCGGATATGCGGACTTTGTGGCCAACAAATCTAACTTTGGGGCTTTTTCAAAGTTTTGTGCTAGCTATGGCGAGAACTCGTCTGTCTAATTAGACCGATTTTCTTTCTTCTTTTCTTTATTCTTTCCCACCTCTATGGTGGTTGGCCACTTAGTCTGGAGAGCACCTCCCGAACAGTCTCAGTAGTAACATCTCGAATTTAGGCCTTAAGTCATATGTTAAGACGCTCAGAATCACTTTGCATTTTTGTTTGTAAAATTAAAATCCTCGAGCCCTAAACCCCACGGCCATAATCTTTTAGTGATTTCTGAGCCTCCTTTGCTTTGTGTAAACACTTGGGAAAGTGTAGCTTCACGGGAGGGCCTTCTGTCACTCGCATCTCACATAACTTTTGCATGCGAGTCCTGTGACACATCCCCGGATGGGATGGATATACAGGGCGTGGGTCAGTGGAGGGGAGACTGACCCCTGAGAGAAGGTGTTGTTGAGACGCCACCATGTTTTATTCCGTCATACCATCAAAAAGGTACGGTAAGTTCTACCGACGGCCGTCGAGACTTCCACCCCTGTTTGCTTCCCGCTTAAGATTTTTCAAGTACCCATTCTGAGGAAAATTATTCTCAACTCTAAACGAGCTCACTGAATACAGAGGAGCTTAAAAACCAATAAATACATAACTCTTTTACTTACTGGGTTCTATTGTTGCTCGGAAATTCCAGTACAAACTTTTACTCTTTAACTTAAACGTGGCGTTTTGCACAAAACAAAAGTATTGCATCTAGGGAGCGTTTTGGTTTCTTTATATTTTTGGTAAAACGTTTTGGTTTCATTGTTATATATTATACTTTCTTCCTTTATGTTGGAATCCTCTTATCTACAGGACTTTGTTCTCCTTCAGTTTCCAATGAACCAACGAGTTAAGACTCGTTTATTGAACATTTTGTTTGGAAAACAAATTAATTTGATCGTTGGAAAATAATACGTGGCATTGTTTTGTATTTAAGTGGTTGTTAAGAGACGAATGTTTGGGCTTAAAGCTTTGAAAATTGAATTTAATAATTACCGTTTACGCAATCACATTTTCTAACATTAAATTGCGCAGCATTTTATATCGCAATGCAACCAAGCTGCACATATGTATACACGTAGTACTACTTCTTAAAGCGTTGTCCTCGAAGGGGTCGCATGTGGCAAGTAAAACTATTTATTTTAACAGGTATTCCTTGACTTATAGGTTGATATGAGGCTGACCAACCATACTGTAAAAAATGGTTAACTTTGCCAATGTCACTCATGTTTCAGGGAAGGTCGGCAAGAGTTGCAGGGCTTATGTTCATTTGAGATTGGGTTTTTTATATTGGAGGTCCACATGCGGCATGTGTTAGCGCGAACTTATTCATGTCTGCTTGTGAGAATGCGTTTAATATGAATCTTTAATGATAGATATCTTGCAGCTTACATTTACATTTAGCTTTGGAAGGGAGTCGTCATTATGACAACCACTTCTGTTGATGTGCGGGTTTCCCAGCTTCCTAGGGGGCTGGTACTCATTTCTTGTGAAGGCTGATTAAATCTTGCCAGTATTTCTATTTTGGGTTTGAAATAAATACCGAAACGGGAAATCATTTCTGACACAGAAATGTTTCAGTTCCTTGACATATAGGTTGGTATGAAGCTGACCATCCATACTGTAAAAAAAATCACTTCTCTCTCCTGTTTCAGGGAACTTTTATTTATAAGTTCACATGCAGCATTTGTAAGGCCGTACTTACACGTATCCATTTGTGGGCATGCACTTAATATGAATCTTAAATGTTAACAAAACATTGCAATTTAGATTATTAAAGATCATAGATACGCTCAGTGGGAATTGCACCCGAGCTTTCGACATGGAGTGCAAGCACTCTACAAACTTAGCTATCGAACGGACTCTAGTTGGGGTAAGAGGCCTTAAGTGAATTTGTGGGGGGGGAGTTAAACCTTAAAAATGGTGGCAACAGTTGTTTGGTATTCCTTGGCGGGCTCCTCACACAACTAACCAATAATTTGAGTCGACTGGAAGGGCGCCTCGCTCTTTACAAGTAATACTATTTAATGATTTAGGCGGGAACGTGCCCCCAAGATCGCGGGGCCTAATCCACATCCGATACCATAAACTAGAATAAATACCTAACGACGCCATCTTGTAGCAGACTTCCCGCCTTTTCCGTGGGAACCTAATGCCGTATTGATGGCAGGTTGGGAAATGTACCGGCGGTTTATAAGATGGCGAATTATGTGGTAAAGAATGGTTTAAGTTTTTTTTTGGAATTTTAAGCGAGTGAGTTTTTTGGGATATCATTATTTTGGTTAATGTTCAACATAATTAATTTTCAAATAATGGAAATCGTGTTTTGACCGTGAGAATGGGGGTAACTGCAAAAATGACTAAAAACTCATTTATTAACAGATTCTTACAAAAAAGATTCTTGATTCGCTTTGTATGTAAATCCCAAAATTATCGAGACTTTGGAAATCCACAAACACAAAAATTGTGATTCTTATAGTTTGATCAATGTTCAAATTCCTACCTTTGTTATTGCCTAATTGTACCTCTTTTTCGTAACTTATCCTTCTCATTTCTCTATGGTATTTTTCTTGTCAATTTTGTAACAGTGTCCTCTTGAAAATGACGTAAGCAAGTATTAGTATAGATTATAAAAGTCGAAACTACTTGAAGTGAAATAATACTCAATTTGTGAAAATAAAACTCTGTGTTTTTTTTTTTTTTATAATTCCTCCCAAAATTATTTCTATGGTTGAATCTAAAACCAGAGTTCAATTTCCTATTTTGTATGGAAAATTTGACTTGGAATTAACCTTTTTATGAGTAAGGGCGTAAGGGTTGTCACCCTGCGCCCTCCAGTAAGATGTTCCTTAGCAACATGGCCCTTTATATTGTCATCATGCCATGAGATAAATAACGCCACGCTCGCATACTTTGTGGCCAGTCGGGATACAACCCAGAACCCTGAACCTCAAAATACAACAGGATCCCCAGAATGCGGATGCTTTGTTATACGTATGCTCTGATTTACGTGCTTTTAAAAATGTTGCACTTTGAGAGTAATGGTTAAATTCTTACGGTGTTATTAACACAGCAAATCCATGGCTCAACCCAACCTAACGAGAATTTTCTATACAAAAAAACGATGATCCATGGATCAGCTATGAAACAAATGTGTTTTGAATAATCCTGTTTGATACGAGCATATAGTTTTGACATTATAATCGACAGCTTAAATCTCTTGAAGATGTCTTAATAATAATAATAATAAAATTGGACAATTTCTCCAGCGCCGTACTTTGATCAATCACCTCCATTAATGCGCTTAATTTATCAACATCAAAATGTATTTAATCATTATGCCTAAGGGCGCTTTACATAGTTGTAAAAACAGAATCTGAAGTCTTAAAAGAACTCATCTTAAAAAGCTGGTTTAAATACAGCTAGGTGGATTTTGTGAATTTAATAAATCACTTAACATTAAACACGCTGATCGATATTTTGTACCAAAATATATTGCGGAGTAAGGTCGTCGTGTGCGATTCATAAAAAAAGTTTGTCAGTTAATTTTTGTGCAAAAATCTGATAAAAAATATAAACTTTTCATGAATGTTTTCCTATTTTACTTAGTTTTATCACTATGGCAATTAGTCTCGATTCTTAATAAAAATTCATATTGCCAGAAATTTAGTCCCTAGGATGTGGATTGCAGCCATTGGTAAACTAGAGAATAATAAAGATGAACCAACGAATTAAGTACTTGAAAATTTATTTGCAACGTTAAAAATATTTACAGTAATAATAACTACACTGTACACAGTTGAAATTTCTTACTCGGAGAAAACCAACATTATTCTCGATGTTTCGTTAGCGACGTAGGAGACACCCTCTCTGCCAGACGACTGAGGATGAACTGATTTTTTCAATAACAATTCAATTGTCACAAATCACGGCATACCTTTGGGCAGAGAGGGTGTCTCCTGAAGACGTTAGCTACGTCGCTAACGAAACGTCGAGAATAATTTTAGTTCTCTTATTAACGGTTCGTCTAATATCCGAGTAATACATATTAACTTTGTAGTTATTATTATTGTTAAAATGTCAAACGAACGTTACTCCAACCTAAAGCGAATAACGTTCAAAATAATTCATCTTCAACAGAAGAAAACGCAAAGAACAAAGCGAAGGTTCAGAGTGAAGAATGTGAATGTGTGGAGAGAGAAGAGAGGAGACAGTTTTATGTGAAGTAGCTGCTCCTTTGTTTTTCAGGTGGATACATTTCCCCTAGGGAATCGTGTGTGCAACTCTATCGAGAATTACACGTTACATTAACTTCTAGGGCATCTTGTAGAATTTGTGCCTTTTCGTGTTTACAATTTTTGGTTCACTTTTGTAAGCATTTAGGTCAATATTTGAGTATATTTTTAAGAGTGTCTATAATTTAAGTTCTAATCTATTCTAAGTTGCAAAGATATATCAAAATTTAAAGTTCATATTAAATGCACGTTCGCAAATAGACACGTTGTAAGTTTGCGCTCACGCATGCCGCATGCGGATTTACAACATTAAAACCCAATCTCAAATGAACATAAGCCCTGCAGCTCATGCCGACCTTCCCTGAAACAGGGGTGACATTAAAATCAATTTAGAATTTAGAATATTCACTCACTATCTTATTTCGTAAAAATTCAAAGTCAAATTTCTATCTATAGCTATAATCTTTAATCTAAGTTGCAAAGACATATTAATACCCAAGACTCATATTTAATGCACGCCCACAAGCAGACACGTGTAAGTTCGCAGAAAATAAAACCCCAAATCGAAATCAAATAAACATAAACCCTACAACTTTTCTAGCCCTTTAGAGCCCGTTCCCACTTGTCGGGTGTCGGATCCGTATATTCATCGGAGGTTCCAGTTGCATAACATTTCGGACAAATCGGTTTCCGACAAGTGTGAATAGCTCCATACAAATGTTCTGCCACTGGAACCTCCGATTAATATACGGATCCGACACCCGACAATTGGAAACGGGCTCTTACTGAAACAGGGGTGACATTGCCCATTTTTTACAGTATTAGGTGGTCAGCCTTATACAAAACTATTAGTCAAGGGTAAAAAAAAAATGTTCAGAAGTAGGGGTGTGCTGGTTTTTTTAAAATTTCATCTTTATTCGTGAAATTGTTTTCACGGCCACTCTCCCAGCTGTCCCATCTCTCTTCCTTGTGGGCTCTGGTGACGCAGGTTTCCTATATCAAGCGCATATTTCCTCCGGAATTGTTTGCGAGCGTCTCTGGAATTTCGTAATGAACCCATTCGCAGTGCTCCACGACCCTGTCCCACCCCTTAACACAGAGCGGGCCCTTAACGACCCCAAAAAATATGTCTACTCCGCTTAAGTTGGTAATAAAATGACTGACTGTCGATATTTTGTATGGTAATAATACAATATTTTTATAGCGCCTTTTCATGACTCTTGGTCATCCCAAAGGCGATGGTGCGTTGATTCTTGTTCCTTGACCTTGAGGGGGGTATGAGGCTGACCACCCATACTGTAAAAGTGTAAAAAATGGATAATGCCATCCATGTTTCAGGAAAGGGCGAGAAATGTTGTAGGATTTATGCTCATTTGAGATTTGGTTTTTCATTTTGTAAGTACACGTGTAACATGTGTAACCGCAAACTTACACGTGCCCGCGCGTGGGCGTGCATTCTAATCTAATCTAATCTAATCTAAGCTGCAAAGATATATATCATTTAATATTTATATTAAATGCATTCCCACAAGCAGATATGTATAATTTCGCGCTAACACATGCCGCATGTGGACCTACAATATAAAAACCCAATCTCAAATGAACATAAGCCTTGCAACTCTTGCCGTCCTTCCCTGAAACAGGGGTGACATTAATCTAATCTAATCTAAGTTGCAAAATATAATTTACATTAGAGATTCACATTATATGCATTTTCACAAAACAGACATGTTTAAGTTCGCGCTTAAACATGCCGCATGTAGTCCTACAATATAAAAACCCGAATCTCAAATGAACATACACCTTGCAACTCTTTAGGAAGAGTTTATTTAGAAACAAAGAAAAACTTGCTTATGAAAAATTAAACAAAGACAAACGAATATTTCCCTTTCAATTCCATATTGGTTGTTTAATTGAAAATCCAAGGGTGAGAAATATTGTACAATTGCGTCATCAATCCAAATGCTGGATGTACTCATCTCATTTCAATCTGGATGTTTATTTTTAGCTTTAATCCAATTACGTCATCATTCAACCCAATGGGTCTTCCCATGCAAGCCCATTCACGATATTAATAACGAGCCCCGAGCGAGCTTTCCGTTATTTTCAATTTCACCATAATGGAAATTAAATACGATTTTTGTCTCATGCTCCCATTATAGATCTTCTCTCGTGTATGACATGCTTGCACGCCATGCATGATGTTCAACAGCTATCGTGGGTGCTGAAAAAAAAACACTGGTTTCCTAACTGTGAATTCTGTAGTCCATAATCTATGTTGAAATTCTTTCTTCTTCTTGTGCCACTTCTAACGAAGATCGGCGATCATCATAGCTATTTTGATTTTTGATGCTGCGGCTCGAAATAGGGACTTGGTGCTTCTGCCGAACCACTGTCGCAGGTTCTTCAGCCACGATGTCCTTCGGCGTCCCTGTGATCTTCTCCCCTCAATCTTACCCTGAATGATAAGATGAAGGAGACGGTACTTCTCATTTCTCATAATGTGACCGAAGTACATTAGCTTTCTCTGCTTAATGGTAGGCAGGAGCTCCTTTGTGGTGCGCATGTTGCAATAATAAATAAAAATTTAAGAGTGATGTAACATGCATTATCATAAGCAGACCTATGTGGACTACAAGAGGGTGGGGCGTGTTGTGACGGGGCCAGGTTGTTACAACGCATTTCAAACTCGCATTTCTTGACTCAGCGCCACCGGAAGTATGTCATTGCGTGTGAAATCCTTATGCCCAGGTGCTGTCAAAACAACAGCATCGTGCAGTTGTTTTTGCTAAAGTTAGAAGAAAAAAAAGTATTTAAGGGGTGTTCGACAACTTTTTTTACAATGATTGGATGTCTCCTGTTGCCTTGTCGGTGCAAGGTAGGATATTTTATGTATATTTTGTATCTTTCAGACATTTTAACTCCGAAGTGGAAATGTCTGACAAATCAGTTTGACCAACCGTCAGAAATCAGAGCACAATTTAACTATAATCTATCTATAATCTAAGATGCAAGGATATATTCATTCAAAGCTGTCAGATGTATGCCCACAAACAAACACGTGTAGTTCGCGCTTACAAATGCTGATTGTGTACTTACAAATAAAATTCAAACCTCAAATGAACATAAGCCCCACAACTTTTGCCGACCTTCCCTGAAACAGGGGTGACACTGGCAAAGTGAACCATTTTTAATCATTTAACCATCATTATAATATCAAAATTGCCAACATCTGTCACTTCGGAGCGGCCATCTTGCTTGACGTCACTATCGAAACTTATTCAAAAAATTTTCGTGGGTGTAAACTGAGTCTTTGACATGTTTGTGATCTGTCAAGTTGACAGTTGATAATCAGGCGGGGCCGGCGTAGAATACGTCATTTTCTTTCTATTGTGAATAACACCTCTGCGGCACTACAATAAGTGTCATAGACCCCTAGAGTCTTTAGAATCTAGGGAGTCTCCCGCACAGGATTTCTTAAAAAAAAATCATATATTTAGGCAATATAATTCGCTATAAACAAAATACTTACATACGACCAATTTACTTGCATGGGAATTTTATGTCAAAATGGTCGGGTGGGGCTTGTTGTGACACTTTGAAAGGGGCGAGTTGTGACAGTCACTACTCGGTGTAGTGCCTTTTTTCATCAACATAAAAATGAGAATAAATCTGACGCAAAACAAACAAAACTAAAATAAAAAAACTCGGAAAGATTTGTAGATTATTCTGTTCACAATCATCGCTCCACGTCATCCGTCATCCCATCTAAACTTTGCCGGTTCTGGCAACTTTTCGGGTGACTGCTGAAATTTTAATTCGACCCACCCCCAAAAGAAGAGCCCCCCCCCTAGTATATTGTTGGTATGAGGCTTCCCACCCCATTTCTGGTTGGTTTAAGACACCCATCCGTTGAGCACAACTCGTGTTTTGTACTCTTTTTCTGCACAGTAAGCATAAATCTACCAAATGTAAAAACTTTCGTTGCTAATAATTCAAAAAAGGAGACGAAAATAATAATGGAGGAGCTGGATATTCCTCGTTCTCTTTCTGTGCAGAAATATTTCAAATGTACTTTTTTTTATTATTTTCTTTGCAAACGGAATTTATATTTTCCACTTGCGCAAAGTGCGGAGAAGAAATTTAAATTTTCTAGTTGTTCAATTGTAATAAATTATTCTGTAGGAAATACGATGACTATTATTTATGGTGTGGAATTGGGGTGTTGAGTAAAGCGATGAAAGTGGAACTTTTCTTGAATAGTCTATAATCTATAATCTAAGTAGTAGTTCCTTGACTAATAGGTTGGTATGAGGCTGATCACCCATGCTGTAAAAATGGTTAAATTTGCCAATGTCACCCCTGTTTCAGGGAAGGACGGCAAGAGTTGCAGGGTGCATGTCCATTTGAGATTTTGGTTTTTATGTTGTAGGTTCAAATGCTGCATGTGTAAGGGCTAACTTGTGCGTGTCTGCTTGTGAGTATGCATATAATGGAATCCTCAATGTTACATATCTTTGCAACTTAGATTAGATTAGATAAGTGGCAAAAATATATTAATTCGTGTTTATAATAAAACTAAGTTTCTTCGTTTGTGGCCTTGAGATTTTTGTTTAAAATTTCAAACTGACGAATTCCTGAATGTATGGAGACAAAGGCCGAAAAAAAAGCAATTTGCAAACTCTCGATTCAGCTAAGAGACAAGAAGCAATGTTAAACCTTGTAGGGACGGGCCAGAGGTCAGTTTTTTACTCCGCTATTCTCAAAAAAACATCTCCAAGTCTACGTAAGTCCCTCACACTTCACATTCGTCCCGCGTACAATTTTTCCCGCCTGATGTTCAGTCCTTGACCCTTGAAGGTCTGAAAACCTTTTGTGAATGTGATTAAATTGTTTTTATTGTTGTTTAAGTAGATTTGTCCCTTTTGTTTTCGACTGTTTTCTGTTGTAAAGATTGCATCGATTTGTTTTGTTTCCTTAACTTATAGGTAAACATGAGAATGACAACACAAAGTGTAAAAACTTGTTCAATTTGACAATGTAGCAGTGGTGAAGGGTGCTATACAAGCCGGTTCCCATCGGTTCCCTTTTAAAATGATGTAAGAAGTAGTGAAAAAATATAGGCACAAAGCAAAAAAATAAATTTAAAACCAAAGAAACAATACATATTTTTTCCCCATTGAAACCATGCAGTCAACTTTATCATCATTTTTGCCTCATTTTAAACGGGAAACCGATGGGAATCGGCTTGTATGGCACCCTTCGCCACTGCTATGTAGATAGCCTTCCTGTATGTTTTCATACGTATAATCTATGATCTATGTTTCAAAGATGTATTAAAATTTCAAAATCATATTAAATGCATGCCCAAAAACGGCACGTGTAATTTAGCGCTCACAAAAGCTGCATGTTTACTTACAAATTGTAATCCAAACCTGGAATGAACATAAACCCTGCAGCTTTTGCAAACTTTCCCTGAAACGGAAGTGACATTGGTAAAATGAACTATTTTTCACAGTATGGCAGGTCAACCTCATACCAATTTTTAAGTCACGGAATTCACACCAACTTGATAGTCCGGTAGATAGTTCAGTTGGTAGAGTTCTAGCATTCCATGCCGTGAGCTCGGGTTCGAATCCCGCCGAGGGTGTCAGAAATGATTTCCCGTTTCGGTGTTTATTTCAAACTCCAAAATAAAATACCGGCAATGTTTACTCAGCCTTCACAAGAAATGAGTACCAGCATTACCATCCCCCTCGGGAGCTGGGAAACGCCCACTTCAAATGAAGTGGTGGGCATAAGGCCGGCCCCCTTACCTGTAAAAGTAAATAGGTTCCACTCGCCACATGCGAAACCCTTCGGGGATAACGCGGCAAGAAGTTACACTATATGTGTAACACGGGAAGGCCTTTCGACACTTGAGAAAATATATAGCTTTGCATGAGCGTCCATGTGCTGTGGGTCCTTCTGACACATACATATAGGACGGGTACGAGGAGGGTTTGAGCATGTGTTGCTTACTCAAGGAATGTATGAAAGTATGAAAGTCAAGGAATGTAAGTTAAAAAAAATATTAACCCACTTTTGGAACGTCAAATTTTACCAAATATTTTCTGGCACACGTGCCAATCAAATAGAGATTACACTTAGGTATTATCATGCATTAGGTTAATACCCCTTGTCTGTGGTTTCGTTTTAAAATGGCGGATTTCCCGCCTCGTCGTATTAACCCAAATTATTATTTTATTGTTGCGTGCCGAAGAATTCGTATGTACACAAAAAATGGAGGCAAAACTTTGATATCGCTTGCAAAGTACGTGTGTTCTGGCTGGAGGTTGCTTTATCTATGCAAATAACGTTATCTCTGGGCTAGTTTATTAATGCACACACCTTCGTGTGTGAGCCGCCATGTTGGATATCATGTCCCGTATTAATAATATTGTGTTATTAGAGGAAATGTGGAAGGGAAAAGAGAAAGGAGAAGACCGAGAAGAGTATGGCTCGATCAGATTCATAGAGTAATAATTATGTAGTACTATTATTAATCTATGATTAGATTGGTGAAATTGTGAATGAATGGGATATATGTATAAAGCGAATGTAAGAGAAGGTTATGTATGAAAAATGTGATGGATATGAATGAATTGAAAGATGTATGAAAGGATAGGAAAATATTCAGAGGCTCTGGCTACCCCTAGCGGAATGGCGACAGAGTTACGGTTACAGAATTGAATTTCAATTTTTTTAAATTAAATTGGAATTTGGTATTTGTAATTCTTTTGATATTAATATTGATTATTATTTGTTGTTAAACTTATAGGTTGGTATGCGGATGACCACCCATGCTGTTGAAAATGGTTTATTTTACCAGTGTCATCCCTGTTTCAGGGAAGGTCGGTAGGAGTTGCAGGGTGTATTTTCATTTGAGGCTTGGGTTTTTATGTCGTAGGTTCACAAAAAAGACAAAAAAATAAACAAAAAATACAAAATAAATACTACTTACCTATTTTTTTCGTTGAAAAACACGAAATTCATCAGCAAAGACACACGTGCGATATCTATCAACTGCAACTTTACTGACGTTGCGGAGGACATGTAAATAGAAATGTATCTCTAAAATTCTCGTCATTTGGTTCACTATGTCACTTTGCCTACCATATCATTATGCCTTACTCTCCCCTATAGTGTCTCACCGTCTCAGAGCGGCTCAGGTGCGCCCTCGGTACAATTTCAATCCAATCACGAGCCCAGTGTTGCTCTAATGAAATAATAATTGCCAATTAATTAGCGTTATCGTAATGGAAAAGCCGCACTAAGCAGGTCTACAGCAGGGCTGCCTGTTCCTGCTTATTCTGGAATATTCGGCTTCGTGCAATAAACACGTAATGGAGTCGCCTCATAAGTCTATGTGACCAGGGGTGGAAGTCTCGACGAGCGTCGCGTCGCGTCGGTAGATCTTACCGTACCTATTTGTAGATAGGACGAAACGGATTACTCACTGAGCTATCTACCGAACTGTATATTATTGGGTTCTTTAGAATGTTATTCATTGACTCATAGGTTAGACTTAGCACACATGCTGTAAAAAATGGTTCACTTTGCCGATATCCCCCTGATGTGGGTACAAGCAAACCAATATTTCGTTTTTGGTCGCTAAAGACGTCCCAAACAAGTGTGAGGTTTTCCCGCCGAGAAAAGCCATTCATCATCTCGGTATTTTTGATTAACGGGATTTCCTAAGCGGCTTTCAGACAATTGTCAGCCCTGATTTCTGGCGCCATTATTGCTAAAATTGAGGTAGCCGTGTTACAAGTGTATTCTCTCATTCTGTGCAAAGCTTTAGCTGATCCAGGTTGCTGTGGCCAGGCCCGGGCTAAGGGCGATTCAAGCGGTGAGACTGAACCAGGGCCCCCGCGTCCTAGGGGCCCCCGAGACGTTTAAGAAAATTATACTTTAATTTAATTTAGGACCAAAGACGCCCCTGGTGACTTGTATAAAATTGTATGGAAAAAGATATAATAATAATAATAAATATTAAAGCTCTTTATTATTTTTATCAAAATGTACATAATATTATTACAATTACAAAATTCTAATTACATTAAATACTCCCCAAAGTAAGCATAGCTTGTGTTTCGGGGAGGATTCCAACTTATGTTAACTTAAAATGAATTACTTTATAGATAAACATTTCTCAATATTACTTAGAATTAATCACTCAGATAATTAGAATTGTTCACAGATATTCATTTCCTACTAGGTATATATTTTTTACAAAAACGATCAGACGAAGTTCACTCCAACAAGTCGTAGACCTCCAGTTTTTTTTCAAATCTGAGTAGTCTTCTGGACAGGATTCTAAAAATAAACCTAAAACGCCGTCACTAACCGTTTTGGTTCTCAATAAGAACCTACATATTTTTGTTAGCGTGTGGTGAGGGGGGTTGGGGACCCCAACGGTTTCCCGCACCAGGGCGCCCCGGTGGTCTTAATCCGGGCCTGCTGTAGCATTAATATTCATTTGCTGGATGACGAATGGTGCCTCAGACCCCAGCTGGTGGAGAAATGGCGGCGTTACAGATGGAACTCATTTCAGTTAAAGCGGTTTCCCTGTCTTCTGTGATATATCCCACCTGCTAGATGTCTGCGAAACAATACAACCCTTTAACGTTGTATTTTTTGTACACAGTAAAAGTACTTCATAGTTTATTAAACATATGTTTATTTTAATTTAATTAACAGTCCGTGAAACTGTCTTTTGAAATAATGCAAACGAGCTCAGTACGCTTAGTACGAGTTGCAAAACTTGAGTAAAGTAAAGCTTACGGAAAATATTAAAGAGTGATTTTCCAAAAAATCTGCCGTTTTTGTCTCTTACACTTTATCGTGTTAGCAAAAGAGTTACAGTGATGAAGAAAATCAAGTTCAAACAAACAAAACGGCAGATTTTGTGGAAAACCACTCTGTAATACTTTCTGTACACTTTACTTTACTCAAGTTTTGCAATTCGTACTCAGGGTACTGGTATCTTTTCGTTTGTAAATTTAACTTCTAGTTCTTCTTTACACGAAACGTATCCAGCCCGGTTTGTCAATGTTTTTTTGTATCCAGAGCTGGATTGGAAATCTAGTAATGTATGGGGATGTATGAAAGCTTTAATACATTTAGTCCGGTTATCCATTGACAAACCGGGCAGATAGCGTTGCGTCTGAAATGGCCCTTTTATACTGAGTGTTAGCGTGAGAGTGAGAAAAAGAGGAGAGCATGCATGAAGAGAGTGATGAGTGTGGAGGAGATGAAAGAAGTGTGCAAGGACAGAACGAAGTGGAGACACTTCTGCACAGAAATGCGGGAAATTCTTACTTTGAAATCGGGGGTTCCTTAATGTGTAAAATGCCTCTGTAAGGATAAGAATTTAATGACAGATTAAAAGTATCGGAAGCAAATATGCAGGTATATTTGTTATCTGTAATCTAAGCTGCAAATATCTATTTACATTTAAAATTCATAATATTAAATACATGCCCACGAACAGACACGTGTATTTATTTAAAAAAAACACAGTTTTGATTAACTATTTTTTATTTTTTTATTGTGTGCTCGAATATTTTCGTGACACTTGTAAGTTCGCACTTGCGTAAACACAAATGAAATCAAAATCTGAAATGAACATACACCCTGCAACTTTTGCTGACTTCACCTGAAACGGCAGTGACCTATGAAAAGTGAGCCATTTTTACAGTATGGTTATAAGTGTAGGTATACATACCAAGATAAAACATGTACTCGTATTCAGAGTGCTTTATACCTTAAATATGTCGTTTATGTTTCTTTAACTTTATGGTCTTAGTAAAAGAGTGACAGTAATAAAAGAATAAGGCGTTTTTATTAAAAAATTTTAATCTAAATTATAAAGGTTAATATATATCCATGCTTCAGGAGATCTCTGAGATGTTTTTATTTCTTTTTGTACATTTGCGTTGCCGCCGCAATGAAATGCTATTCTTTATGAAGATATCTCTTTCGGATAATGGGGATTTCCCGCGAAACAAAAAAAGGGTTTTCCCCGGATGACGGATTAGGGTTGCCAGTGATTCCTATTTTCCCTACATCCATGCTTTGATTAAATCTTGTACGCACATTTTTTCTCCCACTGCGTCGCGGTTTTTTGTCGCATCTATTTGCCGTAAATCAGTTATTGCATCTTCATTGTAATGCTGCTCGATGAGTTTACGATGCGGCATAAAAAAACCTTTTTCCTTATTTTTTCCCCACATTTTTTGTAACTCTTTTGTGTCTGTATTTTGGGACCACAGAAAAATAAGCAATTTGCACCTGGAAATGAAAATGGAGTACGCACATTAAAAAAATGTCTCAGTTGGATGACGTCTTAGTTTGTCGTCGATAGTAAATACACTCGTACTTACTACTACATACTCGTTTACTTTAAAACCTAAAAATTAAATATACATAATTTGTGTTTTTATCACTTTCGGTGTCATTTGCACACAAAAAAATTATGGTTCAATTACCACCTTACGTTAATTTTTCACACAAAAAACGATGATCTATGGGTCAGGTGCGGTTCAAACGTGTTGAGAATAACCCTGTTGGAGTTTAATAAACTATCCACAGCTGGTTTCACTAACATTCTGTTTGCATCGTAAGGTTGTCTAATTTCGCTATTTCGTATCCGATTTTTCATATAACTGAGGCTGACTACCTAAACTGAAAAAAATGGTTTACTTCTAGTAATGTCACCCCTGTTTCAGGGAAGCTCGGCAAAAGTTGCAGGGCTTATGTTCATTTCTAATCTAAATCTAAGCTGCAAAGATATGTATCATTTGAGATTCATATTAAATGCATTCCCACAAGCAGACATGCATAATTTCGCGCTTACACATGCTGCATGTGGACCTACAATATAAAAACCCCAATCTCAAATGAACATAAGCCCTGCAACTCTTGCCGACCTTCCCTGAAGCAGGGGTGACATTGGCAAAGTGAACCATTTTTTACAGTATGGGTGGTCAGCCGCATACCAACCTATCAGTCAAGGAGTATCATTTGAGGCTTAGATTTTAATTTGTAACAATACATGAAGTATTTGTAAGCGTGAATTACATGACGTGTCTGTTAATATGAATTTTAAATGCTGCAACTTAAAAACTTTCTAGATTGTCACTTTTGGTTCTATTTAATACATTTCTAAATCCTCCATCTTTCTCATATGATAGAATAATATATTGCTGCACGTCCATTTCCCTCTCAAGTTTTCATCACGTGGGACTGTCGCGCCAAATTAACCCCACGTTCCATTAATTTATCGGCTAAGTTGATTATTTCCGGTAGGGCAGTCGCAAGGCCAACTTCGCTCCACACACGAAGTCAATATCGCAGCTATAAAGTGACAGCAGACGATGCTGTCCGGAGAATAATTGTCAAAGTTACGCTGATTTACATATGTACGGATCAAGTTGACTTACATAACTATTATATTAATTTACATCTACAAGCTGAGATTGCTTTAGTATGATGTGTCATGTATGAATATAGTTTTGAATTTGGTTTGTCATTCTACGCTGTGAAGTTAGTAACAAAGAAAATGTTCCAAATTTAAATTTGACAGCTTTCAAGGTATTATGTGTTGCCAGCTCTAAAAATTATAAAATTATATTTTATGGTAGGCTTAAAAATGGAAAATTTAAACAATCAATAAAATTACTTGAAAAATAATTTACATACATAATATGAAAAAGAAAACCACTGTTTATTCCAACTGATTAATAGCAGATTTAAACAGTTTTTTTTAATTTCATATTAGGAATTGAGTTCTGCTATGTTTCTGCTGATACATTTAATAAATTAAAATTAAATAAAAAATAAAAGCAATGCTCTGAAATCAAAATTCATTGAAAATTCTTTTCAATAGCTTACATTTTGACAGTTTTTTTTACATCTTTTACTTTATAAAACATTTAACCTTTACTTTTACAACTTAATTTAGCTTAAGGCGTAATAATGATTTCATACCGTTAGAAATATAATCTAAGCAGGTGGTTAGAGTTCAGATATATTTTATTAAGGGCGTAAAACCAAGTAAAAGCGTCATAACCTGCGAGCCATTATGCCGCTCATATCGTGTATAGAACCATAAATTAACGTGAAATGGTCAAACTATCACCGACAGGAAAAATAAATATAATCCTTTTAATTATTATACTTGACATTTATATTCTTTGACTTATAGGTTGGTATGAAACTGACCACCCATACTTAAAAAAAGGTTCACTTTGCCAAGGTCACCCCTGTTTCAGGGAAGGTCGGCAAGAGTTGCAGGGCTTATGTTCATTTGAGATTGGGTATTTTATATTGTAGGTCCACATGCGGTATGCTTAAGCGCGAACTTATACGTGTCTGCTTGTGGGAATGCATTTAATACGAATCTGAAATGATATAGGTACATCATTGACATTCTCAATCTCAAATGAGATTTATCTTTGCAACTTAGATTTAGATTTTAGACTTGAAACTGAAGTTTTTTTTTTCGTTGAGAAACAGTAACAATTGTACCTCTTAATAATAATAATAATAATACAGTATTTTTATAGCGCCTTTTCATGACTCTTGGTCATCCCAAAGGCGCTTGCTCATATGAGCGCGCGAACAGGTGGGTCTTCAACCCCTTTCTAAAAGTACTCTCCAGATCCATTTCGCGCAGGTCATCTGGGAGGCCGTTCCATATCGTTGGAGCAGCCACCTTGAAGGCTCGATCTCCAAAAACGGTCTTCTTTTTCCTTCTTGGAAACTCTAGCCGACTGCGACATGATGCTGCTGATCGCAGTGTTGCTGTTCTGCTGCTTGTGGTGGCTGGAGTTATCATATCCTTTAAATATTTCGGTGCGGTCCCACGCAGGCTCTTGAAGACCAGCAACCCTATCTTATACTGGACCCGTTCATGAATCTTGAGCCAGTGAAGAGACTTCAGGTGCGGCGTAATATGGCAAAACTTTGAGGCACCATGTATAAGTCTGGCCGCGGCATTCAGTACAGACTGGAGTCTCTTCAGCTGGCTCTCGGGCTGTCCGGCATATACGCCATTGCAGTAGTCGATTTTCGACAGCACGAAGGCATTGACAACAGTTTTTAAGGCCTTTGTTGTCAGATTTCTTCTGATTGCTCTAATTTGTCGGAGAGCGAAGAAACCTGACTTAACTGTTTTGCCAATTTGCCTATCGAGTACCAAGTGCTGATCAATTTCCACTCCAAGAACTCGGACATGGGTTGCTGGGATGACAGCACTACCACATATGTCAACCGGAGACTGGTCAAGGAGGGGCTTACGCCTCCTGGTCACTAGGTATAGTAGTTCTGTCTTGTCTGGGTTAAGGATCAGTTTGTGCGATGCCATCCAGTGCCCTATCCTTTCGATGCCTCCTGCAATTTTTTGAGATGCTTCTCGCATTTTCTCAGGCTCACACTCCAGGTAAATTTGGCAATCGTCAGCGTAGCAGTGAACGTTAAGTCCAAGACTATGTATCAGTGTCTCGAGTCCATAGGTGTACATTAGGAACAAGAGCGGCCCAAGAACGGATCCCTGTGGGACTCCTGTTTCCACTGGGAAGGAGGAGGATGCATCGTCTGATATGCGGACAATTTGACTTCTTCCATTTAGGTAGGCAGTCAACCAGTCAAGGGCCTTTCCTCTCACTCCGAGGGTAGTTTTGAATTTCCTCAGAAGGATCTGATGGTCTACTGTATCGAACGCTGCACTCATGTCCAAGAGAGCCAGGACTGCGGCGTTTCCTTTTTCAATGCTAAGGGTTAATTCTGAGAGTAGTCCTACTATACCGGTTTCGGTGGAATGGTGCCTGCGATAAGCTGACTGTTTATCAGCATACAGCTCATGTTTGTGCAGATATGCAGATAACCGGGCAGCTACAACTCTCTCATATACTTTGGCAACGAAGGGTAGATTTGATATGGGCCGATAATTGTAGAGCTCATTAGGATCAAGTTGCGGCTTCTTTAGAACTGGGGTAATAAAAGCTTGTTTGAGCGTATCTGGGAACTGGCCGTTTTCGAAAGAACAGTTTATGACATCGACTAAGAATGGAGCAAATACAGTTTCACATTTTTTCAAGAGCCATGTTGGCTCTTGAAACCTCTTCCCAAAATCCTTCCTGTGTGTGTCGTTAAGTCTAAGATAAAATTGTATTAATGTGTTAATTTTCCTTTTTTCAGGTAAGCAAAAAGAACTTCAAATATCTTCGTGTGATTATAAAACCTACTTCTTGCGAGACTGTAAGTTAATTTGATATATTTTTTAAGTCCAAATTATTTTCAATATTTAATTTGTAACTTTTATTAAAAACAGTAATGCACCTGTAGGGAAATTTGTACCAATCATAGTGTTTGTTTGTGGGCATACATCTGAGAGCTTTGAATGAATATATCCTTGCAAATTAGAATATAGATTAGATTATAGATTATAGATACAAATATTATGAATGTGTCTATAAAGTTTTTCTAGTGAAAAAAAATAATTAAATGAAACGTTAGAAATGAAATGAAGAATTTAAATTTTAGGATTTCTTCGGGGCATTCAAAAAACACTTGGTATTTTTTTTTTGTAAGTTTTTTTAATTTACTGAATATTAAATGTTATCGTAAGAAGGTAACACTAAAATTATGCGAAAGCTGAATTTTTCAATTGAACTCGCGTTGTATGGAAAACTTGTGTAGAAAATCGTGCGATTCTTTGAAAAAAAAAAACTTCTTAATGTTAACTCAAACATATTAGGAATTCACTTTTGTTTTTTAGATCTGTAAGTTGTTCCCTTGATAATCATGTGATTACATCGAAAACGCTCAAGGAGATAAATTGACTCGTGAAGAAAAACTTTGTGTTGAATTTTTACATTATAAATAAGCATATTCTCTTTTCATAAAAAAAAAATCCTGAAATTATTCCTTCTGATTTTTCCAAGCAACCTCATCTTCCTATAGTTCCTAAATTGATTGTATTATTATGTTTTTTCTTATTCACTGAACAATATTTATTTTAATTCTTACAAAATGAGGTAGTTAGCTTTGCTAACGGTGCCATCTTGGTTTTTCTCCAGTGTTGCCCTCGTTAGAATATGTCACCTCTTTGGCGTTGTCAAGTCTATGGAGAGATTAATGCGCGCCAATGTCACTCGTTAGGCATATTGTGTGACGTCATACAATGCTTTCACAAATGTTGGATCTTAAGAAATCAGAAGAAAATCTAAACTGATTTAATAATGAAAGTTTATTGTTGGGATAGACAATATTGTGTCGTCACCCGGCTGGGGTTGCTAGGGAAAAGGCATACAAATATTTTGTTATTGGTTGCTGAGGACAATAGTTCCATACAAGACTGACATTTGCTCGCTGAAAAAAAAGTGTCAAAGTCGAAAAAATTTCGATATCATTTAGGATTTTCCTTCTTATCTTAATCTTAAACCTCTTCTGTTTCTAATTAACTCCATATTTATATCTCATTTCCGAAAAAAATGCCTAGATTACCGCCTTTGGTTTTTCCAAATTATTTTTATTTTTAAACCTTAATATTTTGTTTTATACCTACCTACCTAATATAATTTTTAAACATTGGCAACATTCATGATGACGTACAAAGCACATAAAAATTCAAATTTAGAAAAAAATATCCCGCTCTTGGCATTTGTCATTCTTCTTCAACTTTGTCGTATTATCATCGTTAAAAGTTGAGATTTTTCTTATGAAAAATACAAAAAAAATACAAGCTTTTAGTGCGACGTTAAAGACGGAAAATCTAGCTAGAATTTTCTGTAAAGGGGGAGCGTTCAGTCCGTTAACAAGCAGTGTTGGATGACAATGCAATATTTGTGTAAACTCCGTCGCATGCTGCGTTTCTCGGGCTAAACTCGCTTCACGTTGTACTAAGCTGCTTCTAAAGAAAATGTAGCTGAAGTGATTGATGGAATAGAAGGGAGACGCTGCAAAACGATGGATAGATTATTCGAGAACCAAGATAAATGGATTGAAAGATTTCTTCGTATTGATTTTTTGTACTTAAGACAACTGTACTGACAAGTTTTAAAATTGGAAAAGAATGTACGAGTATTGCTTTATGTTATAAGGATGTCGATAAATACGTGCGTAGCTATTTTTGCGTTATAAAGACTCGGATGAAAATATAAAGACGGTAAAATTTTGACGTCACACGGTCGAGTTGCTAAAGAAATGGCAAAGGAATATTTTGTTGTTTTGTTTTGCCAATAAAACATTACATTTTCCAATTTTCTGCTCCATTTTAGGAAAGTTTTAAATGTGGATGTTCTAAATTTGATTATTTCTTGGCTTGTCAATGTTACTAAGGAACCTCAGTAATCAACAAATATTTGCGTTCTCCCTAGCAACCAGGCCGCGTAACGCCACAACTTTTTCAAATGTGTGGACTAAATTCAAACATAATGGATATTTAGACCGACCAAGCTGCACATATTATATAGGTGCTGGCAACCTTGCCGACATCTCGTTCGCAGTTGCACTTTAAACGTTGTTTTTTTCCCGCTTTTTCTTTAAAGAAAGTAATTAGCATAATGCGAAAAAGTATACTGAAATAAGCTTCCGCCATCTTTTTCCCGAGTAGGTATTCTTAATTTGAAATTGTAATATTCAAAGTGGCATAGACAACGCGCGGCAGAACTTGTATGGAAATTAAGGTCGTAGGGATGGGACGCTCTCGGCTCTATAATGAATGTATTCATATACCGAGAGGCATTTGCATAATATTTATAACGAGGAACTGTGACACGAGGCTACTTGATATGCGACCAATTTAAGCGAGGAGGAAATAGAATATATCTACGTTCTACATACACGTTTGATGTACGACCACTTTTTGGATGTCTGTACATTTTCAGCTGTCATGTTCTGTATTACGAAGAATTTTCAAAGAAAGAATTGAAGTTAGAAGGGTCGAATTTTGGTTCAATTTAAGTACTGAACTGTTTTTTTTCAAACATGAATTTGAATAATCGTAGTATACAACGAACAAAAGTTTTTGGACATCATCGTATCATTTGGAGTTTATTAATAAATGTCTGACTCTGAATGAATGATTTTTTTTTCAGTCTAGTGCTGAATCCTGAGAAAACTATTTTAAAATCTAAAATGCACAAGTAACGGTTTGTAAGTATATTAGAGAAGGTATATATTTTTTCACACATGCATTGTCATGAAAAAAAGGAAAAAAAATACGTTATTGACAGCTTCCATTTTTTCATTTATGAAAAGTGTTAACGATTCTAAAATTTTACTTTGAAATTTAAATTGACAGTATATTAAAGTAAAAAGATCTACATAAATTGTGGTCTTGTAAATTGACAGTAAGTTGATTTGAATATATTTTCGATGTACGACCAAAGATTTATAACGAGTTTAAGTCGAATACTGAAAACGGTGATTGTTATAAGTATAAAATGGAAAATCGCGTTGCGTGAAGAAAAAATATCATGTAGAGAACATTACGGAGAGTGGATGTTAGATTATAATGGAGTTAAATAACAAAAACGTGCATCGCGTTATGCACCTCCATAACTATACCATCTCTATCTACGCTGTAGCTATTATCTTCTGATATCTGTGGACTAGAAATTATTTTAACGAAAATATACATTTTATACTTTCACTTAGCCAATGTCATCCCTGTTTCAGGAAGGGTCGGCAGGAGTTGCAGGGTGTATGTTCATTTGAGAGTCGGGTTTTATATTGTAGGTCCACATGCGGCATGATTAAGCGCGAACTTCTACGTGTCTGCTTGTGAAAATGCATGTATTGCGAATCTTTAATGTTACATATATTTGCAACATAGATTAGATAAGATATCTGTTTCAACTTACTCGAAAATGGTCCTTAGTAAGCAACAGAACAAAGACCTTCACTGTGTCGTTTAGTTGCATACAAAAAAAACTTCGATTAAAATAAGAAATATTTCCAGAATGTTGGCAGCATTGATATTCATTCCTGCGCGAACATTGTGCGCACGCGTTATAAATCTTTTGATCGGTAATCTTGACATTTTTAAAACGTAAAAGGCATTATTTTAATACATTATGGCATGTGTAATTATTGGGTGTCGAAAAACATAATGGAAAAAGCAAGAAACTACAGGATTTCACATGTCAGAACATGATTTTTAAATTGTCGTTTTTGACAGGACTGGGGACAACTGTGCCTCAAAGTACGTATCAAGGCTGTAAGCGTGTTTCCGCTCCTTTATATTATAATTCAATGTGGTGAGCTGTGTTTAAAAATAAAATAGCACGATGCAGTATCATTAAGTGGGAGTTTTTAAAAGGTTTTAACAAAAATATAATATATAATGGACTAGAAACGCTTTCAGCGCGAATGTTCTGAATTTGAAATTTTCTCCACTTGTCCGGTCGATAGCTCAGTTGTTAGAGTGCTTGCATTCCATGCCAAGAGCTAAAGTTCGAATCCCAACGAGGGTGTCAGAAATTATTTCCCGTTTCGTTGTTGATTTCAAACCCAAAAAAAATACTGGCAAGGTTTCTTCAGCCTTCATAAGAAATGAGAAGCAGCCCGCTCGGGATCTGGGAAAGCTCCACTTTAACTGAAGTGGTCATATGTGACTCCTTTAAGGAAAGCGCGGCAAGAAGTTACAATATATGTGTAGTTAGTAGCGTCTCTACCACACGTAATAAGCCTTTTTTTATGAGGATCTTTGATGATGATGATGAGTTGATGATTTCTTTATAGCGCCGTTTCGTGATGTAGTCACTCCAAGGGCGAAATCTATCTTTGATAAACAACAACAAAATAGTAAGCCTTAGTCCCCGTAATCCGGCCGTGTAACGTCACAACTTTTCATATCAAATGCTAACGCCTAGTTGGCCAACCACCCAAAAGATAGAAGAACATTTCCCAACATAGCGAAGAATATTTTTTGAAAATATTAATGGTATATTTTTTGTGCTCCGCCGGGATTCGAACCTACAACTTTCCATTTACGAGTCCTAAGCTCTACCACTAGACTACGGGCCGTTCAGATATCAAACTATCTTACATAAGTTAGGTTAGGTTCCCTATAAGTCAGGGAATTCTTCAATACCGTATTTGAAAAATGCTTCGAACTGAAAACAATCCCATGCAAATAAACTGAAAAAGGAAATGGCGTCTCGTTTCAGAGGAATGCACTGTCTTTTTGAGAGAGAAAGAGATTTCTTTCCCCACTCCCAGTACGTCATTATCCTGTCTCTCAGAATCAGCCCGTCTTCCTGTCTCCAGATAAAGGCTTCCTCGGATCACAGCAGATTATTCCTCTCTGTTCCTCTTTTACTATGATTACGTTAAGGATCTTCTCTCCACTGAGACTACACTGTTATTTTAACAATGCAAAGATTATCTGTACTGAAGGGATTTTAAAATTTATAATTCTGAGTTAACTTTAAAAAAACTTCACTCGACTGGTTCGTAGTCTATTGATAACGCTTATGTCTCGTAAAAGAAAAGTCCTGGGTTCGAATCCTGGCGGAGCGCAAAAAGTATGCCATTTATATTTTCAAATGTGCTTTTCGTTGGGTTAAAAAATCCATCTACCTTTACCAAAGACCGGTCACTAAAGGTCTATCCAGCTTTACAGTAAGTGGATGTTGGTTGAGAATTGGCGCTTTCTATAGTGACGAACAAGCTCGCAGATAGCTTTTGAGGTGTGACACACGCAAAAACAGCGCTCACCAAATAAATTATCCCAATTTTATTATTATTATAATTATTTATCTAAAACATTTATTTAAAGAACTGCAAAGTAAACAAACGGAACAAGCAGTGAGGCTTCTTAGTACATAGGTACGTTCTCCCTCAAGGGTTCACACGTGGCTAGTGGAACCTATTTTTAACACAGATAAGGCGGCAAGCTTTACGCCAAGCACTTTACTAGAAGTGGGGGTTTCTCTCCTCTATCTAGAGAATGCTCTCATTGTTATTGAAAGCTGAGTTAACTTGCCGGTTGTATGGTTTTTGGGTTAGAAAAAAACACTGTTTCGACATGGTTTTCAACACGCCATATATTATATTTGGTACAAGTCACAACGCCAACACAACCTTCCCGCTGGGAGGTCAGTTTAAAAAGAAAAAAGAGAGGTTATAACAATGTGACATTAGACACAAAAAGTCTTCTTTTTCTTTTAACTTTCAATGGCTATTAAAGCTATATTCCTTCTATCTTGTATTATGGCAAGCTTTCAGACTAAATTGAGACCAATATATATCGTTGCAACTCAGATTATTGATTATTATAGATTAATCACACATGCGGCATGTGTGAGCGTGAAATTATGCGTGTCTGCTTGTGGGAATGTATTTAATATGAATATAAAATGATACATATCTTAGCAACTTAGATTTAGATATAGATTAGAATCCACTTTTTGTTGTTTTTAGTTTCCCATTCCCAGCTGTCCATTGATGAATTAAAAATACTATCATTTCTATTAATTACCACGTATTTTAACTATATTTTCTTATACCTGAACAGTGTTAAATAAAAACTCTTTTATATGATATTGCTTACAGTTTTCAGCGCTCATATATTATGTACGAGTAGTTTATAAAACCTCGTCACATTATCCGAGCAGTAATCCATGCGGACAGTATTGCCCTATTAGAGTTTACAACGAACGTTGAAAGCTCCGACTGCCGGCTAAACATCGAAACGATCCGACCCAGTTTCGCTCCAGACTTTAAATGCTGGTGTGTCTCCCAGTGGTCGGATAGCACCTCCTATTCTCGGTGGTGTAATTATATCACCTTTTCTAGTGGTCGAATGGGGCTACATTTTTTAGTTCTAAAGAAAGGAGTGCTACGTTTTCTCGGAGGTAGAATGGCACTCCCTTTTTTTTAAGACGATAATTTATATTATCTTTTCTAGTGGTCGAATAGAGCAACATTTTTAGTTCTAATTTGGAATTTCCCAAAGGTAGAATTGCACTACCGTTTGTCAGTTGTGGAATTGTGCTACCGTTTGTCAGTGGTGACATTGCACTACCGTTTGTCAGTGGTAGAATTGTACCACCTTTTGTCAATGGTAGAATTAAACCACCATTTGTCAGTGGTAGAATTGTATCACCGTTTGTCGGTGGTAGAATTGCACTACCTTTTCCTAGTAGAATAACAACCTTTTCTCAATTGTAGAATTACACTCTTTTTTCTCAGTAGTATAATGAAACCACGTTTTTTATAAGAAAAATTCTATTACTTTCGCCTGTGCTAGAGTAGCACTATACTTTGTCTGAGGTCAAAAAAACGCAGCATGTTTTGAGTGGAACCTATTTACTTTACCATGTAAGGGGACGTCCTTACCTTTACTTGAAATGTGAAATTAGTTATACAATCGTATTTTCGTAGTATAAGAATAGCACAATCTTTTTCAGTGGTAGAATAGAACTCTACCATCTCCCCAGTGGTCAAATAGCGGCACCATTTCCTGGTGGCCGAATGATCTCACCTTTTCCGAGTGGTAGAATCGCACCTCATTCTCCTAGTGGTCATATTGCACCTCATTTTCCTAGTGGTCGAATAATTTCACCTTTTCCGAGTGGTAGAATCGCACCTCATTCTCCTAGTGGTCATATTGCACCTCATTTTCCTAGTGGTCGAATAATCTCACCTTTTCCGAGTGGTAGAATCGCACCTCATTCTCCTAGTAGTCATATTGCACCTCATTCTCCTAGTGGTCATATTGCACCTCATTTTCCTAGTGGCCGAATCATCTCACCTTTTCCGAGTGGTAGAATCGTACCTCATTCTCCTGGTGGTCGTATCGTAGCCCCGTTTTCCAGGGGCGCGTTTAACCACACTCCCCCAGGGGTGGAATTGCACCGCCCACTCCAGAGGTCATTTTCGGCAGTAAATGCAAACGCAAACACCTGCCCATATGGGGATTTCGTTGAGAACGGTATTCCGCCCCGGTGTTTCCCAAACGTTTTTGGGATCACGACCCATAAAAGTAAAAAAAAAATACGATTGCAAATAAATAGAAAGCTCAAATGACGTTTAACATACAATTATGATTCCTTTTCATTAAATAAAGCATAAATTTACCTTAATATTTTATCTCGGCAGAAAAACAACATACCCTTATATTACTTGAGTACTTAGAAACCTGTCTATAATCTAAGTTACAAAGATATATTAACATTCAAATTTAATATCGAATGCATCCCCACAAATCGACACGCGTAAGTTCGCGCTTACAAATGCTTAATGTATACTTACGAATTAAAACCAAGCCTCAAATGAGCATGAACTCTGCAACTTTTATCGACCTTCCCTAGAACAGGCTTTCTTTATATCCATCGGTTTCCTTCGTTGTGATTGGTTGGAAGAGTGTGGTAGGAGTTTGAAAGATATCTGCGACACAGGTTTTCCTAGTACAGACACATGTATTATTTTCTTACTTAAGCTAAAAAACTGCTCCCTATATAAATCTTCTGTAAAACATTTTTTATGAATAAATTATTATTATTATATTTTCTTTACATTATGAACTCCTTGATTCCTTTACGACCCCTATATTGGGAAGTAGTATTCCACCAATATTCCGAGGCGGTTCTCGGTCTAGACTTGCAGGGTGAGCAAGGGGCGGTACATTTGGTTTCAGCGTTGCAAGCGAGTCCCCAGGCGCGTGTTTAACATGGGAGGAGATAAGTTACTAACTGCATTTGCTGTGTTTCGCAAATTGTGCAAAATCTGAGATGTGTTTTAAGCGAATTTAACCAAAAGATCGAAAGCTCAGTTGGTAGAATACTTGAGTTTCATGCCAGAGGCCTGAAGTTCAATCCCCAACAAGGGTGTCAGAAATTTTAAATTTGAAACATAAACACTGTTTAATTCAACTGATAAATATATATTTTTTATTTCTTAATAATAAAAATATTGAGTTTTACCGGTTTTGGCCCTCTTTGGTAGTTCTACAAAGTTTCCGCTGAAAAATTTCATAAATTGGTTTCAGAAATGCTTTGCCGTTTCGGTGCGTTCTTTAAACACAAAAAATAAATACCCCCAAGGTTTACTCAGTTTTCAAAAAAGATAAATCATCCATTCAGTGCTTTTTTAGCTTATCTACCATTTGATTCAAAGATGATCTTTCAATGGCATTGTATTAAGAATCCAATTCTACACAATCTGAACTTAGAAAAAAAAACGTAAAACACGATACCGTCCAATCTCCAGTTCTCATAAGACACATATGAGCAATGTGTCTTATGAGAACTGGAGATTCACATGAATGGGAAATTACGTCTGTTGGAAATAAGACCGATTTGACCGGTCCGTAGCTCAGTGGTAACACTGCGGACTCTGAATGGGAAGGTTGTGGGTTCGAATACCGGCGGAGCACAAAAAAATACCATTTATATACTATTTTCAAATTTGCTCTTCGCTAGGTTGAAAAATTCATAAACCTTCACCAAAGGCCGGTCATCAAAGGTCCATTCAGTCTTACAGCAACTGAGTCTTGCTTGAGTATTGGCGCTTTGTAGCGACGACCAAGCATGTAAAAAACACCTCTGTGGCACTATAACTAGTGTCATAGACCCCTAGAGTCCCTGAAATCTAGGGAGTCTCACGCACAGGATTTCTTAAAAAAAAAAAAAAAACAAGAACTAAGGCGACTAAATGTTTGTCTGTTTTCGAGCATCAATACTTTTCATCATAGAAATATTCTTCAATTGTCTCAGCGGTGGGCCAGCTCCGACTTCAGTGGGTGCTTTGTTCAGGTTTGCTTCCTTCTGTTTGGGATCGCGTGGGAAATCACAGTATTTCACAGCGCGGTACTAGAAAAGGAAAAACCAGCTCGGTTTCTGCACTTCCGTTCTCAGTTTGTATAGAAACGCTCATGTACATTGAGAAATAACATAGGGGAGAAGAAACTAACTTACTGCATTGATGCATACTATAAACCACATTCATCTCAGTCCTGTCAAACGTTGCAGTGGTGTAATCATACAAAACACGTGCTTACGTGTCGAATTCTATGTTTTCTTGCTTTCTCCATTTTGCTGGAGTGATGTTTTCCGGGATCTGTTGCCGTGGTCTGTGAGAGCTGGAGCTTCCGAACGTTTCGCTCATTTCTACAATGGGCTTTTTTAGCGTAAAGTATGATGATGATGAAAATGATCTTGATGAGAACAGTTCTCACAGACCACGGCAACAGATCCCGGAAAACATCACTCCAGCATCATCAGCCGGCCGTGTAAGCCTAAAACTCTTTATCCATTTTGTGTATACATGCCACAATGTCTTAAATATGCATACTATGATGTATCGGCTTCATCGACTCGGTAATGATTAGGTATAAAGATATTTTTGTTATGTCCATCGGAATTTATAGAAATTCATTAAAATCTATTTTATCATGTAATTCTTCTTGATTTATGTTTTATTTCTCTTTTCTTACTGATCACTTATTTTTTATACATTTATTTTTAATCTTTTTATATTCATAATATGTATCTTGTAATAATCATAATATTTATGCATAAAATTTGTAAGCAACAAACTTCTGTACTACTTCTGTTAATCTAAAAATGTAAAAGGCTTCAGCCGTTTATTATAAATAAATAAAAATAAAATAAAAAATAATACATTTTTCCTTTAAAATTCGTCGATTTTGTCGATGTTCGGACTGGTTCGGGCAGCCCACAAGGCAGTCATTATATTCGCAATACTGCCAACTTTCTAACATTTTTACATTCGCCCGAGTTTTTTTCTACACATGGAAATGCACCTGTGAAGTTTTTTGTTCTCTTTCTTACTAAGGACCATTTACCAGTTAGTAAGATGACACAGATATATAATGTCAATTTTATAATTTCTAGAGCACAGATATTATAAGGCAATGCTCATATATTGTCTTGCCTTGCCTTGTGTGGTTATACAAATACATCGTGTACTAGAAACAAGAAAACATGGTGGTCTATGAGGCGCTCTTAGCAAATTAACTTGATAAAGCTGGGTAAATATTGAAAAGGTTGTTGTTCCCTGACTTATAAGTTGGTATGATGGTGACCACTCATACTGTTAAGACTTGTTCACTCTTACAATGCCACCCCTATTTCAGGGAAGGTCGGTAAAAGTTACAGGGCTTTTGATCTTTTGAGATAAGGTTTTGGGATGTCTCGTGAATAATGCGGTATGTTTAAGCGCGAACTCATACGGGTCTGCTTATGGGAATGCGTGTAATATGAATCTTAAATGAACTTTATCTTTGCAACTCAGATTATAGATTAATCAACTGTGTTTTGAGATTCTCATTCACAACTGTCCATTGATGAATAAAAAAAGGATGTTTATACAATCCACTTATTTTTAAAAGTTAATTTTTATTATTAAAGTGATAAGCATAGGTATTCATTTTTATTTCTCTTGAATTTATGTGAAAGTAAATTGAAAAATAATGAAAAAATCTGCAAGGATTGCATTTTATAAAATAATTATTCTAGATTTATTAAACGAAATTGCAGTTGTAAACGCTACGATATATACTTTTAATTTATGACATTAATACTTTTATTTTCTCCTGACAATTGCACAAAACGATAAAAAAACTATACTACCAACATTAATGGGAAAATTTGAAATAAAATAAATATAAAATTCAAAAATATTACACAAACTTTACAGGGGAAATGTTAAATAAAAGAAACATTAAATTTACGAAGAAATAAAATATATTTTCACTCCTCTCACGTAGTTAATAAGGGTGTGAAATAAAAAAGGAAAAAGTTGAAAGATGATGAATGAAAGTATAAAAGTATGAAAATGTGCACGCTACATGAAATTCGAGTCTAGTATTTAAGCAGTCGTTTGTTGGAATAACATTTCGCCCGGTTCCCCAACTCGGGGTGCACTTTAACATTATTTTCATAGCTGAAGACTTGAGGGTGGGAGCTTTTCAGGAAGGGGTGGGAAATGCAAAGCGCAGTGGATATAATGCTCTGTGAAATTTCGTGTATTCTGCATGTGAATGTAATTTAGCTACTGCATGAAAGGATGACAAATCGTTTTGAATGTGAAATGATAAAACTGTTTAAAAAAATATTTTTCTTTTTTTAATCTAAATCTAAATCTAAGCTGCAAAGATATGTATCATTTGAGATTCATATTAAATGCATTTCCATAAGCAGACATGCATAATTTCGCGCTTACACATGCCGCATGTGGACCTACAATATAAAAAACCCAATCTCAAATGAAAATAAGCCCTGCAACTCTTGCCGACCTTCCCTGAAACAGGGGTGACATTGGCAAAGTGAACCATTTTTTACAGTATGGGTGGTCAGTCGCATACCAACCTATCAGTCAAGGAATACAAGCAATTAATACATTCAAATATATATAAAACAAATAAACTCTAAACAATTAAACAGTAAAAAATAAAAAAATAAAAAATAATAATGATAATTTAAAAGCCTCAGCTTTAACCGCCAGCATTACAGATCAACCGCCATTTTCTTAATAAGGATTGTTAAAAAAAAAAATTTAAAAAGTAAATATTAAACTGACGAATGAGGTCCGATAGCGCTTAAACATTTTGACTTAAAAAAACTGAAAATAAAACTACCTTTTATCATGACTAAAGCTAATTTTAACTAAGATTTTAAAATTAATTTTCACTCCTTAAATGTGAAAAATTAAATAAATAAGGTTTTTTAGTATAGTATAGTTCAGTCAACAGCTCAGTTGGTAGAATGCTTGCATTTCACACTAGATGGCTGGGGTTCAATCCGTACCAAGGGTGTCAGAAATTATTTCCCATTTCGTTGTGTATTTAAAGCCCAGAATCAAAACACCAGTAAGGTTTATTCAGTCTTCGCAATAAATGAAAAGCAGCCCCCGCGAGAGATGAGAAACACCCACTTGAAGTGAAGTGGTTGGCGTAAGGCCGGTTTCCTTACATGTAAGGTTCCACACGCTACATCTGAACCCTACAGAAGTAAGTAAGAAGCTGATCTATTTGTGCAGCTATATTGCACTATTGTACATTTTTTATTTTAGGGCTTTGAAATACCGATCCAGAATGTTCTGTGCTTAGAATGAGAAGACATTTTTAAGTAGAGTTGAAACACTTGGAGTGGAATCCAATTTCGTTCTGAGAGCGGACATGCCGGTTTATGGTTCACATATGGATTCAAAAGCGATCGCCATGACAGGTGGACCAAAGTGTTTTCATCTCTATAAAAGTGCTATGAAACAGGGATAACCGTTGACACACAAACGAGGTTTAGATACAGCTCTGTGGCAGGGGCGAGCGTCCCTTACAGGCGTATGTACTCATAAGGAGGGCAAAATTGAGATAAAGTATGCAGTTAACGTTTAAAATAACATGCAAATCAATATTACAATGGAAAGAATGTTAGGAACTCAAATTTATTTATAATGCGTTATTTTAAAGCAACTAAAAATATTTTTTGAAATTTATTTAAAGCTATCCAGTACCTTTGAACTGTAGCTGACAAAAATCAATTAAAAAAATATCTTGGTCAAAATGATCTGCCATAACGTTAACCAATTCATTTTTGTTTTATCCTTTTACAATTTCTTAGTTAGACTAGTTCTTTGACTTATACGTTAGTATGAGTCTGACCCCGCATGCTATAAAAACTACACACCTATAATTTAAGTTGCAAAAACATAACATGCATTCCCATAAGCAGACACGTATTAGATCGCGTTTACACATGCCGCATGTCGACTTACAATATATAAACCCAATCTCTAATAAACATTAGTTCTGCAACTCGTACCGAACTTCCCTGAAACAGGGGTTACATTGGCGAAGTGAAGCATTGTTTACAGTATGGGTGGTCAGCCTCATACCAACTTTTTAAGTAAAGGAATTTTCTCAGTTCGTACATTTGATTCAGCGATACATTCTAATATTGTAATTGAATCTTCAATACATAAACAACTGGTACACACTGCAGTGGATATAAAATGCCTTTACGGCTCTGACAGATTGCTTGTTTTTTTCGACTTCCCGACAAGTCGTAAATTTTGGCTGTAAAATGTTACACCCAGGGTCGTGCACAGCATTTCAAGCGTGCTTAGCTGCTACATAGTGCAACTTCTTACCGCGTTGTTCCCGAAAAGGTTGCATGTCGCGTGTGAATCGCATTTATTTCCACAACTAAGAAGAACTTCTATTCACTGAAAGTTGGCGTTTCTCATGTCCCGAAGGGGCTGGTTTTCATTTTTTTTTGTAAAAGCTGAGTAAGCCTTGCCGGTAAACTAAATATTGAAAAGATTTTTTCAGGTTCCTGAAAGACCAGATAATTTTTTTTTGGTTATGCTACACATATAGAGATTACCTAATGTCGTGTTTTGCCAAAGGGGTCACATGCAGCGAGTGGAAATATTTTTACAGGTAAGCGAACCGGCATTACGCTAACCGCTTCATTTGAAGTGGGAGTTTCATATGTAGCTCCTGAGGGGGCTGGTACTCTATTCCTGTAAAGGCTGAGTAAACCTAGCCGGTATTTTTTAGGTTTGAAATCAACACCAGAACAGGAAATTATTTCTGGCACTCTCGATGGGATTTGAACCCGAGTTCTCGGCTTGGAATGCAAGCCCTCTACCGACTGAGCTATCGACCGGTGTTAATGGCGTGATCTGCGAGAAGTATTTCAGGATATTAATAAATGGGTATGTAGTTCCGGCCATCCCTAGTAGAACAGCTACAGCGTTAAAGTTACAGTTATATGCCAATACAATATTAGGTACACTTTTTTATTTTTCAAATTTCAGTAAAGCTGTAAGTCGTATGTGGTTTTTCAAATATTGGCCTACAGTAATATTAGATTTCCTATATTAAGTTGCGCCCAGTTTTCGACGCTCCCTTATATGGCGCTGTATTAATTTTGTGGAAAGTTTTTTTTCCTTTGAAATTAATGACAGAAAAATGATATCGCGTAATTTTATGCATGAGGTTGTTATTTTTTTTAATGGCAACACTTTTTTTGTGCTTTCACTCAACGTAAGTATTGTACAAAATTGTATTTTGATTTTTTTCAAGAATTTCGGAAAGTAGAACAAAATATCGGAGAGTATAAGGGTGCTTTTTTTTGTAGTCAAAATTCATTGTGATAAAATTTAATGATTATCTTTATTGGCAAGATAGCCCGTGGCGATGTGACCCTTACCCACCGAGTAGAAATAAAATTTGGCATATCCGTGCCGACAACGTACCAAGTCCATTGTGAGGCATGAGAATTAAAAAAAAAGAACTATCCTACTTGTGACGGTAGCCGAAACAGAAAAATAGTATTTGGAACATCAGTGTCGAAAACGTTCCGACTTTATTGCCTTTGCCTGTTTATTAACCTATTGTTTATGGATTTTTTTTGATAGTTTTTTAAATATTTGATTTGAAATTTTTGAAAATCATTGATTTATTCACGTCAGCAATTTTTTTCATTAAATATAAACAATAAATGAATAATATAAAAATAAAAAAACTGAGGTTTTCATGAGAAAGTCAATCCCGCCCCCTGAAACTTTTTCCTGTACCAGTTGTACGAGTTTTTTCACAATACTCAAAGTATTGAGTATTCGAGAAAAATGTATGCGAACTAAAGTTTTGAAACTTGTTTCGCCAGAGGTGCTTTTGAAGTTCATATACATTTTTTTCGAATACTTAATACTTCGAGTATTGTGAAAAAACTCATACTACGGGTACTGAACAGTTTTTGTAGTTTTTTTTTTAAATATTATGTTTATCCCTGCCCTAACCCCACTACAGCTCCGCCCCTTAAAACTTTCTTCTGAATTCAATTTTGTAATTTTTAGACTTTTTATTTGTTCTTTTGATGATGGTGTGATAGCACACCAAAAGCGTCCAAGAAAATTAACCAACTCGTGAAAAAAATGTCTTTTTTATTTTTACATTAGGTATTACTTGAAAATGAATGTTCACAATGTGTATACACTAACCTGTAAACTTTTATATAGACAAATCATTATTTCATCTGAAATTGATTAAATATTTAACATTTAATTAGTCCAAAGATAATTAAACAAAATGTTTTCAAATTTCCGGCCTGATTTTGCTCCAAAATTACAAAGCAAACATCGGGAATTGATATTCAGTGCAGCCACACCACCCAACCCGCTGCATGCTGGTTCCAATCAAACTATAACTTGCTAATTATATTCACTTACTGGCTGTAGGTGGCTGCAATAAGCTCATTTATTTTTTAATTAATCTGTACTGTTTTTATTCGTCATTTTAACACGTTAACTAATTAAAAGAATAAATAAATAAGGCTGATTTATTTGGTGAGCGCTGTTTTTGTGTGTATCACACCTCAAGAGCCCTCTGCGAGCTTGGTCGTCGCTGTAGAAAGCGCCAATTCTCAAGCAAGACCCAGTTGCTGTAAGGCTGGATGGACCTTTTGATGACCGGTCTTTGGTAAAGGTTTATGAATTTTTCAACCCGGCGAAGAGCAAATTTGAAAATATAAACGGTATATTTATTGTGCTCCGATAGGATTCGAACCCACAACCGTCCAGTTACTAGTCCGAAGTGTTACCACTGGACTACGGACCGGTCAATGAGGTGGTGGACCACTCATTCTCAGCAAAATGAGATTTGTGCCAATACCACCCCTGTTTCATAAAAATGTCAACTAGAGGCAACTCTACAAAGGTTTAGGCCACTCCTATCCGAATAGTTGCAGAGTTACCTACTTTAACAATTGGATAAAAAAGTCTTTAAAATCTGGATTTTGGCGGTGTTATGGCCGAGGGGGCCAAGAGGCCAATCTTACTAGCGTATTTGGAATGGAATAACGTTGGTTCGATCCCCGCTTGCATCACTTGACCATAACTTTGACCCTGGTTCAACAGATGTTATTGGGTAATTATTCATTAATAATTTATTAATATAATTAATAATGAATTATTAATTGATTCACAAATTCTCTCTTCACAAATCTATTAAAAAAAAATTAAAAGGCGCACGTCTAGTCACGTTTAGTCTAGCGGTTAACACTTTGGACTCGTGATTGGAAGGTAGTGGGTTCGAATCCCAGCGGAGCATGAAAAAAATCGTTTTTTTAAATATGTTCTTCGCTGGCGAGTTGAACTAATGAACCTGGGTTGAAAAATTAATCTGCCTTTATCAAAGACCGGTCACCACCACACAAAAACATCGCTCCCAAATAAATCAGCCTTATATTATTATTATTAATGAAGAATTATAAGCCTAGCAACCCGGTTGTGAACGTTCCATGAACAGATTGAGGGCCAACATGTTGACCTGGGGATTTCTGGGACGGGAGGACTCTACACTATGTGAGTGTGGAGCTCAGCAAACTATGGAGCACCTGCGGTGTTGTCCCTCCTGTCCGACAAGCTGCTCCATGGATGATCTCTTTGCGGGAAACCAAAGAGCTGTAGACATTGCTCGTTACTGGGCCAATACGGTGTGAAGCTGACACGAAGAAGAAGAAGAACCCGGTTGTGAGATGTCACGACTAATTTTACGTATTGAAATGTGCAGACCTCATTCAACGCATTTTTGGCCGTTTGTTGCGTACCTCAATAAACTGCATGTCTGTGTAACTGGGTTCATTAGCAAACTATGATAAATTATTTTGCCCTAGCAACCCGGCCATGTGACGTCATATTTTTTCACATTCTGAAGTGCGCCGACCTCGCTGTTAGAGTGACGTCATGATTGCCCGCTCAACGGAAGTGTTCACAATAACCTGAAATAATGAATGTTCGCTGTAAACAATGTACTAGTATATAGTAGGAACTACGTGTATGTGTGTATGCTTCCATGTTCCTATTAAGGTACCTGTGCATGTATAAATATATGTTCTATGTATCCATGTATGTATATAACGCCAGTTCAGTCAAATATGTAACTAAAACACGCTCTGGGTAATATCAACAGTGATGCACAACCTTTGCTAAAAGTAATATTATTTTTCATTTACCTATTTTGCCTGGCCAAAAACATGTAACTTGCTTACATTATCAATTAATGATTCATTAGTTAATATTTTAATGTATTATTAATTAACAATTACCCAATGACATCTGTTGAACCAAGGTCCATGTCGCCTTATCCGCTCGACCATACCAGCGATTTTTTGATGTGACGTTAAAGTTAATATATAATGTAAAAACTGGTTTATATGCATATAAAACGATACAATAACGAGTTTGTATTAGTTATGGTTCATTGACTTATATTTTGGCATGAGGCTGACTACTATGCTGTAAAAACTTCACTTTTTTAAAGTTTATGTTCATGTAAAGATTATTTTTGTAAGTACACATGCAGCTGGGTTGGTCGAGGAGATAAGGCGTTGGAACTCGAATTCGCGTTATTGAAACCAGCGCTAGTTCTAACTCCGCCTGCGCCGTGTTCGACAATTACTTCAACCCTGGTTTAACAGATGTCACTGCATGTACACAAGCATCCGCTTTCGCTTAAAGGCAAATCGGCCAAGCAATGGCGAATGGCATTCCTCTTCACAAATCCATTGTTGAAAAAAAAGCTAGTGTAAGGGTGATCTTACACGTTTCTGCCTGTGAGCGTGCATTAAATATAAGTCAATATGCCTTAGCAACATAGACTACAGATTATAGCACCGAGTCAATAAACCAAGAAAACTAAAGAAGTAACAGAATTAAAAAAAAACGAAACTTGCATTTTTAGTTTGTTTTGTAAGGAAAATGTTGTCCATGACTGTTCTTCCACAGGTCATAGACTAGATATTGTATTTATTTCCTGTTGTGTTGGTACGACAGCGGACAGGTTGAGCCGCCATGATGAATTAAAATGAGAATTGTGCCGCCTTTGTGTGGTTTTAATTGAATTCCTCTCTCCCCGACTGCAGCTAAGGCCGCCGGTAATTCCATCACTGACCGGCCGCGTGTGCTGTGCCTGGAGCTCTCAGAGAGATGTGTCGGCCTCATCAGGGATAGCTGCAGTCTAGCGGACAGTGCTTGCATTTCTTATCTTTCTTATTTATAAGTAACTATCCATTCCACCCCGAGTAGACCGTACTGTTATGTAAATAACAAATACATATACATGCTAGGTAGGTAGGTAGGTGTATTAGTTATAGCCTATGAGAGTTGGAGTAATTATTATAGGTACCTAGGAAAGAGACATTCAATTATGTACCTACTGGAAGCTTTATGTTCTGGAAGGTTCCAGTAAAATTGGCTTCTAGTAACTATTGTCTTTGGGAGTATAAAGGGCTGCAAGCGGCTCGCAAGAGGCAGTCTTGATACGACGCGACGCTCAGCTGTTGAACAAGAAAGACATTGTAAGTGAAGACCAACTGTGAAATAATGTAAAGTGCTAAACCACAAATGTGAATTGTTAAAAATAAATATAAATTGATAAATAAATCTAAGTGTAAAATAAATATCCATGAAAGAAGACCAGTTTTTTTTTAATTTAAAGACTTTTTGAACCCTAAAAACACAACAATACATTTGGCAATGGCGATGTAAAGGTCCTGCACTCAGAATATAGGTACAAAAAACATTTTTTTAGTATCGTTACAATTTTAGTATATGTACCGCCGAAGCAAGTACAACAGACAACTAAATGCCTTAGAAACAATAGAAATCTATAATCGTAAACAAAATGGCCATGACATAAATATACAAATCCCTCCAGTTTCCCCTTTACTAAATACCCCTTTCCGCACCTTTTATAGCCTTGACACCTAAACCATTATCCGGAATTGACATTTGTTATTTTAGATCTGTTAGTTGTCGTTTCGTTGGGCAGTTGTCCCCTAAAAATGCTCTCAAAATTAAATTAAATTAGGCTGATTTATTTGGTGAGCGCTGTTTTTGTGTGTATCACACCTCAAGAGCCCTCTGCGAGCTTGGTCGTCGCTGTAGAAAGCGCCAATTCTCAAGCAAGACCCAATTGTTGTAAGGCTGGATGGACCTTTTGACGACCAAAGGTTTATGAATTTTTCAACCCAGCGAAGAGCGAATTTGAAAATATAAATGGTAAATTTTTTGTGCTCCGCCGGGATTCGAACCCACGACCTTCCAGTTACGAGTCCGAAGTGTTACCACCTGGACTACGGACCAGTCAAAAGAGGGCTTTGTTCAAAATTCAGCATCTCTTGGTTCTTTTCTTTAGAAAGCGACATACACATAGGGACGGTTTTTGGCATGTCTTGCACTAGGAAAACTCATTTATGTGAAAAACTCGTTTCGTTTTAATGGAAAAAAAGAACTAATCGTGTGCCTCATCGCTTTGCCACAATTTCACTTGAAGTCTGGGTTTCCGATCTTCCAAGGAGAGGCTGCTTCTCATTTCTAATGAAGGCTGAGTAAACCTTGCTGGGATTTTGTTTTTGGGATTGAAGTAAATACCTATAATTTCTGAAACAAACGGTTGGGATCGTACCTTAGCCCTCTGGCATGTAACGCAAGCATTCTACCAATCGTTGCAGTAAATAGTGTCCAAAGGACTGATCCTAAGTTGGACATTTTCTTTCTGTCTGCACAGTCATTGAAAAAGAGGATTTTGAATCTTGCAGGATTTGAATTTCATTTTTGAATCTCATTTCTAATTTCTTTAATCATTCTCAATTCCTATTTTGTTTTTATTGCTTATTAATCATCATTGACGTGTTTGGTGTGCGCATTGTATTTCTACTCCCTTCCCTTTCTCCTGACCTTTCTTTCCTTATCCCATCATGAGGACGAGATTTATTTATTATTTATTATTTATTTTTATTTTTATTCTGTTTTGATTTGTGTATTTCTTTTTTTTTGGTTTTGGATGCTGCTTCTTTTTGTTTTTCTTTACTTTTTATTTATTTACCTGGCATGATTTGTAATTTAAAATATTAATTTGTAGAATACAGTAATAGGCGACATGAATTGTAAAAAATATTTTATATATATACAAAATTATATTCAATGCTGTTGTATTCTTGTTTAAACAATAAAAAAAAAAAAAAAAAAAAAAAAAAAAAAAAAAAAAAAAAAAAAAAAAAAACTTAGCTTTCGACTGGACCTCTGTTTTTTAGGTTTACGCTGCGTTTATTTATTATTTTTAAGCCTGTGCGGGATACTCCCTAGATTCAAGAGACTCTAGGGGTCTATGACACTTGTTCTAGTGCCGCAGAGGTGTTAGTGATGTGGCAGTTGTCTTTATCTGGTTGCAGGGCCGTTAGCTGTCGCGTTGCTTTGTTTTGAGACACTGAGAGGAAATGGCGATTGATATTGGATTTGAAAAGGGTTAGGTTTAATTGGGATGGAAACACAGATTCATGAACGTTAAGTTTTATACCAGTGGATATAGAATCTGATGGTCTGTAACTGTAACTGTAACTCTGTCGCCATTCCGCTAGGGGTGGCCAGAGCCTCTTCAGAGCTGCCTCCATTTTTTCCTATCCTTACATACCTCTTTCAATTCATTCATATCCATCACCTTTTTCATGCATTTTCTTCTTTTACGCTCACTTTGTATATCCCATTCTTTCACAATCTCATTAATCTGATCACTCCATACTTTTCTCGGTCGTCTCTTCCCTCTTTTTCCTTTCACACTTTCTTTGTATACATACTTTGTCAGTCTATCATCATTCATTCTTTCCACATGCCCAAACCGTCTCATCACATTCTTTTGTACCTTAACTTTCACATCCTCTTTCAAATTACATTATTTTTTTACCCATTCATTCCTAACTCTATCCCTCTGATGGTCCATTTGACTAAATATGTAGTCTGTGGACTTGGTGGTTGGGATATTGAAAAATAAATTAAATTTGATGTACCTTGTCGTGATGATCGGACACTTCGTGTTACGTATGTAGAGGCTGGTCAGGTCTTTTACCTCGTAGATCCAATTTCAGATTAGTCCCTTGTTAGGTGGATTATTATTATTTACGTAAACATGCGATTTTTTTTGGTACAACACGCCAGTAATAATGCAAAAGTAAAACATGAGGTAATATTTTTTGTAGTCCGTTCATCCATAATCTACGTACATAATAATTATAATAGTATTACGATGATTTATTTGGTGAGCGCTGTTTTTGTGTGTATCACACCGAAGGTTGTGGATTCGGATCCCGGCGGAGCACAAAAAATATACCATTTATATTTCGAATGTGCTCTTCGCTGAGTTGAAAAATTCATAAATCTTTACCAAAGACCGGCCGCTGAAAGGTCCATCCAACCTTACAACAACTGGGTCTTGCTTGAGAATTGGCGCTTTCTACAACGACGACCAAGCTCGCAGAGGGCTCTTGAGGTGTGATACACACAAAAACAGCGCTCACCAAATAAATCATCCTAATTTTATTATAACTTTCAGTTGGGGTGTTTATTTGTATAAATGTTTTTGCTATTTAATTGAAATATTATATGAATGCTCCCGCGCCACACCCTCTCATCTGGCGCTATCATTATTTTCAGTTATCATCCATATTACCTATTCTAGTTGTTAACATGAGACATGTTTTAATGAGGTAAAAGGTTCTGCCCATTCTGTATGAAGATTTATTTAAACAAGACTAACAAACTATTCTCCCATAGTGTTGTTTGCTTGTATTTTGTACACACATAATAGTCTTTTTCTTCAGTTTTAATCATAGTATTTGTTTTCATAAATCGCCACCTTAAATGTCATCATCATCTTCTAAAGGCAGTGCCTTGTTGTATCAGCCATCTGTCTCTGTCTGTTGCCATCCTCTTGAGATGTGAATAGGAGGAGACATCCATGAGTCGCTTCAAATCCTTGAAGTATGAAGTTCTTGGGCGAGCTCTTGTGCGTTGTCGTAAGATTTTGCCTTCAAAGATGTTGCTGAGAATGGTGCTGTGTCTGATTGAGTGCCCTATTAGCTTGGTTTTCCCATTTAAAATATGATTTATCAGCTCTCTTCTTTCTTCTACGTCCCGCAACACCTTTTCGTTGGACTTCTTTTCCACCCATGATGTCTTGGACATTTTCCTCCATGTCCACATCTCGAATGCCTCCAGGCGGTGTTTCTCGTATTTTTGGATGGTCCAGGTTTCGCTACCATACAGTAAAGTGCTCCAAATAAAACTTTCATGAATTTCTTTCTTGTTTCCATTTTTAAATGATTGTTTGTAAAAATCACTAAAGCAGCACTTATTCAGTTGTACATTTAAGGTTTGTATTTACAAAGTGCTGCTTTAGTGATTTGACAAATTGTGGATTCAACATTTTATTGTGTGTAATTTCTTATAGGAAAAGAACTTATTATAAGGAAGTACCGATGAAAATGTTAAAATCTACAGGATTTTCACTTTTTTTATCCTTTTTTTATGACCGGTCCGTAGTTCAGTGGTAACACTTCGGACTCTGAATGGGAAGGTTGTGGGTTCGATTCCTGGCGGAGCACAAAAAATATATCATTTATATTTTCAAATTTGCTCTTCGCTGGGTTGAAAAATTCATAAAACCTTTACCAATGACCGGTCACCAAAGGCCATCCAGCCTTACAGCAACTGGGTCTTGCTTGAGAATTGGCGCTTTGTAGAGATGACGATCAAGCTCGTAAAAAAGGCGATAGCTCAATTGGTAGAATGCTTGCATTCCATGCCGAGAGCAAGGGTTCTATCTCAAAGGCTTACTTTACTAAGGGACTATGTTTGTAATGGCAATTTATAACATTTTATCCATGAAAAAAACATTTTTATTTCTTTCTATTGCAGCTTTGTTTGTCTAGCTCACAGTATAATTATTTTAGGGTTATAAACCGCACAGACTAACTAAATTAAAAATTCACGTACAAGAAACACCAGCTGAATAAAGCGCTGTTTATGTGTCCCGAGTCGTAAATTTGCATGACAAATTATTTTCGCAATAAATCGAGTTTCGCATGAAGTGGTCCAGCGGCTGACTGCACTCTCTCTCTGTGTTTCTCTACCTCTTGTTATCTCTATGCGACCCTATAACTCTATTATAATATATTCCTGATTATTGTATACAAGCATTGTTTATAAATGTAATACAAAAATTGTTTATAAATTTTATTTTGTTTTTATTTCTCTCCATATCTCTTTACCTTTATTTCTCTACTCCTCTCTTTACCGTTATTTATTATTCTTCTGTTTACCTTTGCTTCTCTATTCCTCTCTCTACCGGTATTTCTCTATTCCTCTCTTTACCTTTATTTCTCTATTCTTCTCTTTAATTCCTATTCCTAACTGTCCCTTTGTTTCTCTCTTTACTTTTATATGTCTATCCCTCTCTTAACCTTTCTTTCTCTATTCCTCTCTTTCCCTTTATTTCTCTACTCCTATTTATTTATTTATTAACCCTTATTCCTCTCTATTTCTGTATTTCTGAGTAATTATACAATCACCAGTACGTGTTCACCTGCAGCACACGAGTGCATGCAACTTTGGTACTTATCAACACTGAAATTAAAGCTTGCAGTGCTTATTTTCCCCTGCTGCAGGTTTGCTATCACGATTCGTCCTTTTTGTTAAAACTAATTCTTCAAAAGAGGAGAGTCAAAAAGATTTTTTTTTTTAACATTGAATAAAACTGTAATCAAACATAGAATGCAGTATTCTTTACAGTTGTTCGTAGACTTTTTCCACTTATCCTCGAGCTACCTGGTAAAATCATTAATTAATACACCCAGACTGACCACCCATTCTCTAAAAATGATTGATTCACGTTGCCAATGTCACCCAGTTTCAGAAAAGGTCGGCAAGACTTGAGATGAGTTTTTTTTATGTTCTAGGTCCACATGCGGCATGTGTAAGCGCGAACTTATGCGTGCCTGCTCTTTGAATGCATGTAATATATCGATAAATTAAAGGTATAAGTGAATAAGTGACTTGGGCTTCTCAGACAAATGTACCTTTTTTTCTACTTTCTACGAGAGAAAACGCCAAAAAAGTGTGAAAATCCTGTAGTTAGAAATTTTGCATCGGCACTTCTTTAAAATGAATTAATTTGCTATGAGAAGTTACACACAATATTTTTTTTATCCACAATTTCTCAAATCGGTAAATCAGAACTTATTCAGCTTAACCCTAAAGGTGGCGATGTGTTTGCAACTTAGATCAAATAATAAAAAAGTTACCAACTATAGAAGAAGGGAAAGCGCCTTTTAAGTGAATACTCACGAAAAGGTGTTTTATAAATAAGTATATTATCATAATTATTATTAACCGTGTTAAATTTGACATTGTAGAGCTTTCACAATACTCGGCTTTGGTTCCCGCGAGAGCAGCCCCGGCTCCCACAGACAATGGGCGCAACTTAAACTGGCGGCTGTTTAAACTTTGCCGCCGTTCCCAACAGAGAAACTGATAGTACATTGTGCAAGTTGCCCCAACTGATACGCCACGCTCGTGTGACGGAATTATGCGAGAAAGTTTCAGCGCTTTAGCTCATCTCTGCTCTAAACAATTATTCCTGCTGCAGAAATGAACGTTTATGTTTCTTCTTCTTTTGGTGACACTTCTATCAATGATCGGCGATCATCTTGTAACCCTTCGCGAATTATTCATTCTTTGGAAATTTCTTCTAATCTAATCTAATCTAATCTAAGTTGCAAAGATATGTTACATTGGAGATTCCCATTACATGCATTCTCACAACCAGACACGTACAAGTTCGCGCTTGCACATGCCTCATGTGAACCTACAACATAAAAACCAAATCTCAAATGGACATACGCCCTGCAACTCTTGCCGTCCTTCCATGAAACCGGGGTGACATTGGCAAAGTGAACCATTTTTACAGCATGGGTGGTCAGCTGCATACCAACCTATAAGTCAAGGAGCATACACGACAAATTACAGTTTTTAAATCAAAAAATAATAATACTCGTATATATGGACATCAAAAAAACTAAAACATAAAACAAAATTCACTTTAATAAACCCTAGCCACCAACATTACAGATCAACCGCCATTTCTTTCTGTCCTTACATACTTCTTTCATTTCCTCCAGAGTCATAACCTTCTTCATACAGGCTCTTCTTTTATTACGACTCCGGATATTCAATTCATTCGCAATTTCGGATATTTGGTCCATCCATACCTTAGTTCAAGTACAAATTAAACGTGAAAATAAACAGTGTTTTTAATTCATCAAAAAATTATAAAATTAAACAATATGAATTTTCACAGTGTAAATACACAAACAATACAAAATTTAACAAATTAAACGAAAAATAAAACAACTTTTGATCGAAGACAAAAGGCAATTCCATTATTTTTCTTCAATTTCCTTTTTAAAATAAACTCTCAAGGAACAGTAAATATAAGTACTGTACCAGTAAATAACAAAGTCGTTTCAAACTTCATCAATCATTTAAAATAAGTTGGATTTGTAATTTGGAAACGTCCATTTTATGATGACTTTTATGTTACTTTTTTTCGTCGTTCAACTTTCCAATTTCGTCCATCTGTCAGTTTTATTTTAATGAGTTTGTACCCTGCCTGAGTCTGTATTTCATCCCCTTTCATCCATCCATCCCACCGAGAGCTGCCTTCTAATAAACGTCACTTCTTCATCCAGTTAGCGTCAATAAAGTGAAATGTTCTCTCATTACGCCAAATAAAGCTTTCGGGAAAATCTCAGTCTTACAGGAAAATCGATCAACACATTATAAAGAATACCTGAAAAGGTTTTTTTAGTTTATTTTACTTACCTATTTGCAAATTGAAGGCTTATGTCTATTTGAGATTATGTTTGTACATATTCAGCATGTGTCTGATTGGAGGGATGCATTAATCTATAATCTAAGTTGCAAAGACATATTAACATTTAAATTTCATAATAAATGCATGCCCACAAGCAGGCACATGCGAATTCGCGCTTACACATGCTGCATGTGTACACACAAAATAAACCAAACCTTACATGTATATAAACTCTGCAACTCCTACCGCCTTTTCCTGAACCCGGGTTGGAATTGGCAAAATGGAAAACCATTCAATGCACATTAAAACAGAAAGTCAATGAATGAATAGTGCAGAAGACATTTTATAGTATAAATTTAAAATCCACATCCTAAATTGCTGATCAACCGCCATTTTTTCAGTTAAAAAAACTACACAACCTCTAAGTTAAATTACTTTTGTTTTAAATATAGAGTATAAAAAAGAACCGTTCTTAGTGACGCTTACTTTAAAATAAATAAAGTCCTTTATTTGATAGAAGTATATCTATTTTCATATATAGCCCATGTACAGTACTCGGGATGTGTTCCCCTTTGATGTTTTATATGAAGCCGTTCCTGGAGTTCCCCAAAGCACCTCCCATATTCCTCGAACTCTTTATTCTGTGAACCGGACAAAACGTGATCAATGCCTCTCAAATACGCCAAGTACAAACACATTACTCTCTAACTCTGCCGTAACGTTTTACAAAAATCTCTTTAATCTAATACATTCTCTAGAAGCGGGTATTTCAGTTTTTGTAGATTTTCAGTGAAGGCTGTGTTTTGGGTTTTCAGGTAAAGGTTTGTACTTGATATACTGTGGGGAACGTTCCACAAATCGTTTTCCCTATCTGAGCATATTACACTCAGTCACGGACCTGGAATTTACCGATATCTGTCTTTCGAAATTATGTTACTTCTTTTTGAAGAAAAAGAAAAATGGCAATCTGTTTTGAACAAAGAGTAGAGAACAATATAGATTTTAGATTTGATTTAAAGTCGTATGACATATTTGTAAAATTACTTAAAATAAACCATATAACCGGATATTTATACGAACTGTTAGTTAGAGTATAGAGTAGAGAGTTCTCGACGTTTCGTTGGCTTCTTATCCAACATCCTTAGGAGACACATCCTTGTTGGGCGAAGTCCATCAGTGAGTTCATCCTTGCCCTCCGCCGAACAAGGATATGGCTCCTGTTGGAATAAAAATATTGACAATTAAATTTAATATTAAATGTATGCCCACAGATATAAACGTATAAGTTCTTGCTTACTAATGCTGCATGTGTACTAACGATTCAAAAATCAAACCTCAAATGAACATAAGCCCTGCAACTTTTGCCGTCCTTCCCTGCAACAGGGGTGACATTGGCAAAGCGTGCGAATGATTGGAGTTTAAACGCTAATGGTGTTTCTCGCAAATCCATGGCTCAGTCGCTACCTATTGAATTGAATTGTTGAATAAAAGTTAATTTTCCCTACAAAAAAACGATAGTCCATGGGTCAACTATGGATCAACGTGTCGTGAATAACCCTGTAAGTTTTTTTACCTGGTACATAGTATGTTATGTAAGAAGTGCGCTGAGCGATGGGTTTTCTCCTTGGAAGGTTCTGCCTGTAGTTTATTCCTTTATATTGTAATATGTTCAAGATCCTGAATAGAATGTTCTGGATTATGAAAAAGGGTATTCAAGTTTTTCCTACAATTTTTGCCGAGCATTGTTATTTTTTTTTCATAAAAAAAAAACTACAAAAATTGAATAGGTTTTTCTTATGTTTTCATATTTTCAATACCCGAAAGCTTTTTGCATTTTGTATAAGAACAAGTAAACATAAATAGTCAGCCTCATACCAACCTATAATTCAAGAATCGACGTGCAAATGTAAAAAACCGAAAAAAAATTGAAGCTTATTCGTGTGCCTCATATTTGCAAATATTACCTATTTTTGAGCATCATAAGTCTGTCCTAATTAATACCTGAATTCTGTCCCATTCGTGTTGTGACCATTACAATTCTGTCCTATTCCATACCTGAATTCTGTCCCATTCGTTTTGTGACCATTACAATTCTGTCCTATTCCATACCTGAATTCTGTCCCATTCGTTTTGTGACCATTACAATTCTGTCCTATTCCATACCTGAATTCTGTCCCATTCGTTTTGTGACCATTACAATTCTGTCCTATTCCATACCTGAATTCTGTCCCATTCGTTTTGTGACCATCTCAAATCTGTCCTATTCCATATCTAAATTCTGTCCCATTCGTTTTGTGACCATCTCAAATCTGTCCTATTCCATACCTGAATTCTGTCCCATTCGTTTTGTGATCATCTCAAATCTGTCCTATTCATACCTGAATTCTGTCACATTCGTTTTGTGACCATCTCAAATCTGTCCTATTCCATACCTGAATTTTGTCACATTCGCTGTGCGAGCATTACAATTCTGTCCTTTTTAATACATGAGTTCCGTCCTATTTTTTTGTGTGAGAATAACAAGTCTGTCCTATTCAATACCTGATTCCTGTGTCCTTCATTGTATGTGCAATACTACTCTGTCCTATTCAATACCCGAATTTTGTCCCATTCGTTGTGCGAGCATTATTTTCCCATTAACCTTGACTGCGGAATAAAACACGCAATTCTCCGATATAAAAGGAGCACTCTTAAAATAGCAGCAATTTAACCTGCGATCTGTCAACCTTACATTTCAAATGTATATTTATTTCTCACAATACACTTGAATAATAATAAATATACATTTATAAATGCTGGCTACCATTGGGGGGCAATTAGTGAGCAAAAAAATCCAATACGAGCAAGGTTTTCCTTGACAACTTGTGTTTTCCACGAGTGTATGAAGCATTCTTGCCAGTTGAAAACAAAAATGAGGCGAAATCTAAAATAGACGCCTCAACTCATTGGTTTTCAACCTTTTTGGATCAAGGACAAGTCAATAGCTCCGGCAGATAGCTGAGATAGTAGAATGCTTGATAGAGAGCTAGGGTTCAACCCCCACCATTGATCCCAGGAATGATTTTATTTAAGGTGTTTTTATTTGAAACGAAAATACCGGCAAAGTTTTCTCAACCTAAAAAATAAATGAGAACCGACGCCATCAGAAGCTGTGAAACCCTCACAAAAATCAGTGGTTGGTGTAAGTTCGGCTTACTAATCTAATCTAATTTTCAATTTGGGTTTTGAAATAATCAACGGAACGAGAAATCATTTCTGCCACTCTCTGCGGGATTCGAACCTGAGCTCTCGGCATGGAATGCAAGCGCTCTACCAACTGAACTATCGACCGGATTGAACGATGATGATGATCATGACCGTATAGTGGCCCAGAACCAAGACTCTCACGGACCAAATGTTCAGAATCACTTCTCTAGCGAAATGGCAACCCTCAACTCGAGTGCATCCAGTTTTCAGTCGAGCGACTTTCTCTTTCTTCCAGCATTTTTCGCTGATAATGGCGCGTACATTTCTGCAAAACAGAGCGAGATGAATGCAGTTTAAAGTCGCGCCGTTTATTGTGGTTGGGTAAATGTGGGCGACTTGTAGCGCGATGGGACAGACTTGTAAACTGAATGGGACAAGAATCGTGCCTTGAATAGGACAGTTAGCTGGCTTTCGTTATCTCGCGGGTCGAGAACTTGCACTATTTAAAGTGTTGAGTAATTGCACCTTGTCCCAGAGAATACACATTTCAAATGTTGTACATTTTTTTGAATAAAAAGAAAGCACAAAAAGTTTGTCCTTTGAATTGTGGAGTGCATTTTATGGTGTGCTTTTCACAAATGATTTTTGTTACTCGATCTTTCCTTTGTTGTCTGTTTCTTGCACTTTATGTCTAGGATTTATTTTTTGAATGCGTCAAATGGTGCGGAATGAAATCGTTTAGAATTGACGTTGACAAAGCTATTAAGTTTTGGAATAAATTCAAAGTGCAACCCTCTTAGGAAATGTAGTTTCTGTTGGCAATTTATTTAGTACTTTGAAAGATAAAATGTGCATATTTTTTAAATATTTTATTGAATATTCATTGCTTCATTGCGCACGACACATTGAAAATGGAGGAAAAAATGTGACAACACTAGATCGGGAAGACACTTAAGCGATATGCAATCTGTCAGCTGGGAAACGGTCACTTCAACTGAAGTGGTTGGCGTAAGGTCGGCCCCCTTACCTATAAAAATTAAAAAAAGGGTCCACTCGCCTCATGCGCCACGTTTCAGGAGATCTCAATTATGTTAACCTCTTCCTCAGCCTTCCCCATTCCGCTCCTGGACGTAGGTCTCATCCAATCCTCTCCATTTCTTTCTATTCACTTGATGTTCAGCTCATAGAACAATTAACTTATTATGTTATAGAAATAAGTTTTATAAAAAAAAAAAAAAATGTACTAAAAAAAAAAAACAAAATGTACTAAAAAATGTCCAGCCACCTCAGTTGGGGTCTCCCCACTCCCTGCTTGGACATCCTGGGTCAAATGTACTAAAAAAAAAAAACAAAATGTACTAAAAAAAAAAAAAAAATGTCCAGCCACCTCAGTTGGGGTCTCCCCACTCCCTGCTTGGACATCCTGGGTCGCCACTGGACGATCCTATTCAGTCACCTGTCATGGTCCTGCCTTGCGACGTGACCACTGACTAGCCCAGCGCCACTTTAAGCAGGCTACTCGCTGTATAACATCAGTGACACTAGTGCGTCTACGGATCTCTTGATGAAATGATTTCAATATATCTACACATATTAAGTAAAATTTCCATAAATGTAAAAACAAAAAATAGAATTATTCCATGGCTATAAAAGTATCATTAAGTACTGCGGAACAACATTAGTAATATTATTTACAATGGCAGGTAATTTCCCTTGGTTCTGTATATTTAGTTGTACTTTATCCCTCAAGTATGATAGCGCCATCAATAACCCTGGAAAACACAATAAGGAATTGGCTTTCTTTCAAATTTTAAACTACGTCGTTCCGTACACTGTGTGTCCTTGTACTCCGCGCGCTACGTACAAGTTTTGAGTACCTGCCATTAGAAACAGGGCTACCAAATCATACGTATTGTAACATACGTGGGTTCTGTTTAATAAAAACTTCGGTAATTTATTTTGCGCGATTCATTTATTACATTTACATACGGGTTACATTTTCACAGCTTGGTACAACGTCTGATATACTTCTCCAGCTACATGGGATTTGGGTCTTTGATTTATAGTAAAAATAAAGATCATTCTCGAATCATGGTGAATCGTTTGTTGCTAGATTTTGCCAGAACATTCGATTCAACTGAACTCGAACAAATTATTATCCGTATAAGAACCTAATACCTTTTTTTATTTCTAGAGAGCTTTGTACAGGCACTAACACAAACAATCCACAACACACAACCTTTTATTCGTAGTAGTACTTTGGGCAACGGAAATTAGCCCCAAATAATGATTTACAGAGCGCCGTTTCGTAGCTCTTCTCACTACGGGGACGCTCTTTGTCTTCATAGCCTTTTTAAAAGATTCAGCTCATTTCCTCAATAGTTCCATCTACGCTTCATGTATATTATTATGAACGTCTACATTTACTGCTACGCCGCACCTGAGGTTGAGAAATTACACTATATGTGTAGTTTAGTTGCGTCTTGCACTTGCACACCCCTATGTTCAGTGGACACCCTCTACGCTCCATGTATATTATTATGAACGTCTACATTTACCGCTACGCCGCACCTGAGTTCCAGAAATTACGTTTCGACGTAAATTGATCAGAGTTTAAATTACCGTGTTTAGCTGGGAATTTATTTGTTTTTTAATGGAGGGTTTTGTACCTCCCTAGGTACCTATTGCTCGCTTACAGTTTGCGATTATCCTAATGTAGGTAATGTGCCATTTACATAATATCTCAAGCCCTACAAACATTATGTTTATTAAGAAGTAAATGTAATGTGTACAATGACGGTGAATGTTCGAGTATCGGTTGATTTTATGTATGATATATTTAAATATCATTTCTTTATATATTACATCTTTTTAAGCGCCTTTGTAGTGACACATTGTCATAAAAGGCGCTATTTAAATTCTGTGTTTATTATTATTATTATTATCTTTATCTGTGATATCTTTAGCTATCGTATCTTTTAATTTCATATCTTTGTCTATTAAATCTTATCTATCATATATTTATCTATCATATCTTTATCTACCATATATTTCTCTATCATAATATTTTTATCTACCATTTATTTCTCTATCATATCTTTATCTTTTATATCTTTATTCATCATAAGTTTATCTATCATATATTTATCTACCGTTTATTTCTCTATCATATCTTTATTCAGCATTAGTTTATCTATCATATCTTTATCTATCATATATTTATCTATCATATCTTTATCTACCATATATTTCTCTATCATATCTTTATATACCATATATTTATCTATCATATCTTTATCTACCATTTATTTCTCTATCATATCTTTATCTATCATATCTTTATTCATAATAAGTTTATCTATCATAAATTTATCTACCGTATATTTCTCTATCATATCTTTATCTATCATATCTTTATTCAGCATTAGTTTATCTATCATATCTTTATCTACCATTTATTTCTCTATCATATCTTCATCTGCCATAAAATTTTTCTGGCATTAATTGACCAATTTTCCAGATTAAATATAGCTTATAAGAATTAGGTCCGCCCGTAAATCGGCTTAGAAAATTTTGTCTGTTAACCGGCCGGGTTGCTAGGGCAAAGGCACAGAAATATTTTGTTAGTGGTTACTAATTATGGCTTTCCCACAAGAGACTGACGTTTGCTCGATGAAGAAAAAGTTCCAAATTCAAAACAACTCCGACCTCATTTGTAGCTCAAACTCACAAAATGACAAAATTTGTAACATTTTATTTATTTATTTTCGACTTCACTTTGACCAACAATATATTGAAAAATTCTATAAATACATTTTATTACACATGTTTTGATTTCAGGAAAAAGTCATATTTTGGAATATAGAAAACAAAGCTCGTGCAGGACAAGGTCGGGCGTAAATGGAATCAATTTGCAAATCTCGCTTCGTTGCGAATATTAATATTATATCGAGGCACGTTTATTGGAAATTCACGTTGGGCGAAGTTGAACAAAAAAAAAACGTTATTAATTTTCGATTTGAATTGTGTATTGTTTGTATCACTTCCATGACAGTTTATGGAAAGTAATGATTTACCATATAAATTATGTATTATCTGTTATTTTTTCATATTTCGATACCTTAAAGGTGAACCTGAATGAGTGACATATTAAACTAACATGGGTTTCTCAGATAAATGCAGATATTCTTCTATTTTCTACGAGAGAAAACATGAAAATCCTATACTTTTTCATGAGCATTGCCTTATAATTAGTTTACTTTCTTTGAGAAGTTACTCCCAATAAAATGTTTTATCCACAATTTCTCAAATCAGTGAATTAGCACGATATGTTAATTATATTATTGTAGTCCACTGCTTAGACTATTGCAAAAAGTATTCCTTGACTTATAGGTTGGTATGAGGCTGACCACCCATACTGTAAAAAATGGTTCACTTTGCCAATGTCACCCCTGTTTCAGGGAATGTCGGCAAGAGTTGCAGGGCTTATGTTCATTTGAGGTTTGGATTTTATTTGTAAGTACACAATCAGCATTTGTAAGCGCGAACTACAAGTGTTTGTTTGTAAGCATACATCTGAGAGCTTTGAATGATAAATATCCTTGCAACTTAGATTATTATTAGATTATTATTATGCAGCAAGATGTTAAAATAATAAGTTAGTTTACTTCTACAATGAGATAAAAAAATCCCTACAAATAGCTTAAATATTTGTGCCTTGCAACACCGTTATTTTGAATTTCGAACACACACGCCATAGACTTTTTAAATATCAACTAAAACAAAATGAGCAGCATAAACAATTTTAATAATGCTGCCCGCGCGTAAATAGGAATAGACAATATTGTGTCATCGACCGGCCGGGTTGCTAGAGAAAAGGCATTTAAATATTTTGTTATTGGATACTAAGGCGGAAGAAAAATTACGTTTGTTGAAAGTTCCTAATTAAGTAAAATGTTCCGACTACATTCTTCTTGTTACTTACAAGAAATAAACAAAACGATAAAAATTGTGTTTTATAGCGTTCAATTATAAATTCAGGAGTCGCTCTCAATATTTTTTTAAAAATATTTTCCTTCTAAATTATTACACCATAAAGTATTGAAATCTAAATGACTTTCTCCCGTTTTCATGCAGATTTTTGGGCGGCAACACGTAGCCAAATTACTTCAATAAAAAAAATATATTTCAAATCGAGATTTTTTCATGTTTTTTAAATTAAAAAAGAGATTACTTTTTTCATGTGAAAAGCATAAAAGAAATACGTGAGTAATTTTCGAAATGGAACAATTTTTTTATTACTTCCGTTCCTTGACAAATAGGTTGGTATGAGGCTGATAACCCATGCTGAAAAAACATGGTTTCTCTTTTGCCAATGACACCTCGGTTTCAGAGAAAGGCTACAGGAGTTGCAAAGTTGTATGCTTATTGGTTTATTTTGTGTGTACAGATACAGTATTTATAAACGTGAATCTACATGTGCATGCTTGTGTTCATACATTAAATATTAACCTAAGATGTCAATATATCTTAGCAACTTTGATTAAAGATTGCTATAGACTTACTTTTTTCAGAAATAAACATACGTTTTTACTTTTTGTTAGTAAGCGAAAAGCGGAAGTTTATTTTTTTGCAAAAAAAAAATGTCGTATTTACATTTACAGCGCTCTTTCTGCGTACGTACGTACTTTTTGTTTGTGTTTTCTTATACATTATGCATTTAAATTTATTTGTCATCGCTTTTTGGCGGAATATTTTCGCCGCCTTTTTTGCAAGTTTGAAAAATTTAACACTAACTTTTTGTGGAATTTCCGTGAAGAGGAATAACTTTTGATGAAGTATTCAAAATGAGTTTTTTCATATTGAAAAAAATATTTTCATATTATTTAGAAAGTACAGCATGTCTAATTTTGTATTTTTCTCATTGTTTCAGGTATGTCCAACACAGCGTATGAAAATATGAACATTCAACCCTGTAAAATAGTGCGTAGTAAAAGTAGAGAATTGAGTAAGTAATGAATGGATTGTTAACAATAAATTTCACCAATATTATTTAAGGATATTTTTGTCGCCTACGCTACGCAACTAAGCTACACATACAGAGCAACTTTATTCCCAAAAGGATTTCACATGTGGCGAGTGGAATCTATTTATAATATGTACATATACAATATGTTTTTCATATTCAATCCTACTACATATCTACGGTCAAAAGGCAGTAAAAGCGACATTTTCGGCAAAAATGAGTTGGGAATGCTATCCTACTTGAAATTTTCCGCTCTTTCTAATGCGCTCACTCCCATAGCTCTACGATGATTTATGTGTTGTTTATGCCCAAGCAAACAACTGAGATTTCGAAGTATGGTTTTGGTGTAACAGACAAGATTTTGGCATTTTTTGTCCTAAAGGCGCTTGTGACTTAAAAAAATCGTACAACATCGTATAACCACATTAATAGAAATGCCAATAAATACCTTTATTTTTTTAAATTTTAAAGCTGTTTTGATTTTAACGATATGATAAAAAAAGTAAAACGTTATGCCATTTTTCTGTAATCACAAACTTTAAACTGCTCTCCTGAACAATTTATGTCGCTACTGCCTTTTAACCGTCGATATCTGAAATTGCAAGTTGCAATGAAATATTAAAATTTAAGACTCTTAATTATAATAATTGCATACCTTCAAGCAGACACGTGTCTTGTTGTCTTGTCTTGTCTTGTATCCTGCCGCCATTCCTCTAGGGGTGGCCGGTACCTCCACACAAGTGCCTCCACTTGACTCTGTCCCTGCATACTTCTTTCATCTCATCTAATTTCATCACTCTTTTCATGCATGCTCTTCTCTTGTTTCCACTCTGTAAATTCCATTCATTCGCAATCTCACTTATCTGATCAATCCATTCTTTTCTAGGTCTTCCCCTTCCACGCTTACCTATTACATTCCCTTTATACACTCTTTTTGTCAGTCGGTCTTCATTCATCCTTTCACGTGTGTGTGTAAATACTCGTTTTCACATGCTGCATACCACTGGAGAGTTCTGAATTCTGTACTCAACAAAACATTGCGTAAATCTCATCCGAAACCGAGGTGGTATTTTTACAGCGAACCAAGCTTATACAGCATGAGGGTTTAGCCTTATACTAATCTATTAGTCAATTTTATTGGCAAATAATGTTCGTTTTTCGCAATAACGTGTTTCCGGGGCACGTGCACGCTTGACGTGACGCGGTGTTGCCACGTGAATGCTGTTTCTGTTAAGCACGCTCACATTATGCGCCGATATTTTTATCTCCCCAAGTATATAAGGTTTATATAAGTATAGATGTATCAGGTTTCACGTAATCTCACGTTTATAACAGATTTATTGAATAGGAGTTGTAGGCTTAGACCTCGTTCCCACCTGTCGGGTGTCGGATCCGTATATTAATCAGAGGTTCCAGTGGCAGAACATTATGTATGGAGCTAATCACACTTGTCGGATACCGATTTTGTCCGAAATGTTCTGTCACTGGAACCTCCGATTAATATACGGATCCGACACCCGACAAGTGGGAACGGGCTCTTACACGGCCGGCTGATGATGCTAGAGAGTTGCTATCCGGGATCTATTGCCGTACACACTTTCATCAAGATCATCATCATCATTTCACTTTTACGCTTAAGAAGCCCATCGTTGACATCGTAGGTTCCAGCTCCCACAGACCACGGCAACAGAAAAATGGTTCAGGGAAGGGTTTTTTGCTTTCAGGGAAGGTCGGCAAGAGTCACAGGGCTTATGTTCATTTGAGATTGGGTTTTTATGTTCTAAGTCCTCGTGCGGCATGTGTAAGCAAAAACTTAATCGCTTCTGCTAATGGGAATATATTAATGCCTTAAAGGTAAAACTGAATAAGTAACATATTAGACCGACAAGCGTTTCTCAGATGAATGTCCTTTTTCCTATTTTCTACAAGACAAACAAAACAACGGTGTGAAAATCTTGTAATTTGTAATTTTGTCATGAGCACTTCCTTATAATTAGTTCACTTACTGAAATAAGTTACCCACGATAAAATTGTAACCCACGATTTGTTAAATAAGTGAATCAGTACTTGTTCCTTTGATATATCTTTGGAACTACATTAGAGATTCTTATTGAATGTATGTCCAAAATATATTTAAAAAAAACTCGTTGTAATGTTTCAAGTATCAAGGGGCAGATAACCGTTAATTCGTCATTTTGTTTTCTGCACAATCTAATGTTGCTTGCTATTTGCATGCTCCCACAACCGGAACCTCGACATTTCTTAATGCCAGTCCAGAGCGAGAAATTACCGTGTGCGTTGGCGCATTAGCGCAAGGAAAAACTAAATTTCACTCGGGCGCTGGGAGATTGTAATCGGGCGAGGGAGTCATGAAAAGCCTTGTAATTTACAGTTAACATGAAAGCAAATCGATGGTTGAAAGAGGAATAGACTCAAGAGCATTCTGGACAATTTTGTAAAGCACATATCGCTGCCTTAGTTCTTGTTTATCGTATACGCCATTGAGAAAATTTCACATAAGCAATGTATGCATGTGTACTGGACCAATGTGTCTTATGAAAACAAGAAATTTATTTAAAAAATATTTAAAACAACTTTCACATTATCGAGTTTTACGGTTTTTCTTAGCTCAGATTGTGTAGAATTTGATTCATAAGACAACTGCATGAAAAAGTCATATTTGACAAGATTGGCGTATACGATAAACAAGAACTGGGGGAGCGATATTGTGATCCGTTGAGTACGGGCTGGCCTATTGGTGAAACGTAATATCTATAAACTTAGTTGCGAAGATATTGTAGTGTTTTTGGGTTCAAAAAGTCTCTAAATTAAAACATACAGGTCTTCTTTCAGGATCTTTATTTGCAATTAATTTTTTTTTACTTTTTATATTTATTTTTAACACTTTTGGTTACACAAATTTATTTTCACAGTTCAGTATCGCTTACACTCTTCAAATCAAAGGCAACTATCTCACTGACTTAGTGCACTCAACATTACGCCTTCACAGACAGAAGTCTCTAGGAGCTAATTTTGCCAGTACACTCGCGAACATTCTACCACCTTCAAGAGTACAAAAGGATCACTTAATTTCTAGATTTCTTAAGCCTATAATTATTGACACCTACGTTGTACACCTATATTAATCTGCTTTTGACATTAAACTATAATAACTATCACTACCTACGATGTACACCTATATTAATCTACTATTTACATAACAATATAATAACATTAAAAAATCAAATTAAATGCATGCTTACAAATAGACACGTGTAAATTCGCACTTGCGCAAGCATATGAATTTGCAAATTTAAATGGTCTCAATCTCGGCGGTACGCAGTGGCATACTTTTACCCACCTTGATGTATGGAAGCGAGGCCTGGACGGTGAATGAAAGTGAAATTAGTAAAGTCCATACTGTTGAAATGGACTTTCTAAGAAGTATGATTGGGAAAAAACGGAGTGACAGGGTGAGGAATGATTTTGTAAGAGAAGAATGTGGTGCAAGAGAAAGTGTGAAAGTGAAGATTAAAAGAAGTTTGTTAAGATGGTTTGGACATATGGAGAGAATGAATTAGGAAAGACTGACGAAGAAATTATATGTTGGTAGAATAGATGGATGTCGTGGTAGAGGAAGACCGAGAAAGGTATGGATGGACCAAATATCCGAAATTGCGAATGAATGGAATATCCAGAGTCATAATAAAAGAAGAGCTTGTATGAAGAAGGTTATGACTCAGGAGGAAATGAAAGAAGTATGTAAGGATAGAAAGAAATGGCGGTTGATCTGTGATGTTGGCGGCTGGGGTTTGTTAAAGTAAAATTGGTTTTGTGATTTAGTTTTTTATGTCAATGTATATATTGTTATTTTATTGATTTTAAAAATGTAATTTGTCATGTATGTTCCTTGACTTATAGGTTGTTATGCGGCTGACCACCCATACTGTAAAAAAATTGGTTCACTTTGCCAATGTCACCCCTGTTTCAGGGAAGGACGGCAAGAGTTGCAAGGCTTATGTTCATTTGAGATTGGGTTTTTATATTGTAGGTCCACATGCGGCATGTGTTAGCGCGAAATTATACATATCTGCTTGTGGGAATGCATTTAATATAAATCTTAAATGATATATATCTTTGCAGCTTAGATTAGATTAGATTAGATTAGATCATGCCAACCACAAGGCACAAGAAAAAATACAAAACAAGCGATAAATTAAGAAATCTATGGAATATACATAAACAGTGTGAGCATTAAAATAATCCTGTATTTTGAATGTTATTCTTTGATCTGTGTCTCTCACAGGGAAAGTCCATTTTATACAATTATTTTTCAATTTAAAAAAGAATTATAATTTATTTTAAACATTGATTTATTATGAGATAGTATATACCAGGGGTCGGCAACCTTTTGTTCTAAAAGGACCAAATATTTTACGTGGAATTTAGTGCGGGCCGCACTTGGGCAGTGGTGGATCTAACGGTCAGCATTTTAGCACATGCTGACTACCCCCCACCCTTCCCCCCCTCCCCTCCCCGCCGCGTCATGCATCGTAAACATTAATAAATTGTAAATATAGAAGGTAAATAATACTTTTATAGAAGGTAAGAAAAACATAATGTTTATATTCACAGATTGAGCATTTATTTCATCTCAAGAACTTTTGACATTGTTACGTCATTTTCAGGAAGGCACTGTTTTTCAGTTTCATTAATTCACTTTAATTTTAACAGTATAATGCATTCAGCCCATACCGACCTAAAAGTCACTAAAAGAGAACAATAAGTCAATGTGATTTTTCTGTAAAAAGCAAAGGCAGCCAGAAGCACTATTTTAGTTGTTTAAAAATTCAAATGGAAAATAACAGAGTTTTAATTCAGGATAAAAGAAAAACAGCTTTGTTTTCGATAACTTGAGTATATATATTTTATACCACAAGCGGTTTCGCAAACATCCGTTTGCATCGTCAGGTGGTATAAAATATGTATATATACTCAAGTAACCGAAGACAAAACAGTTTTTATTTTATCCTTAATGATGAACGATTACAAAGTTAATGCCTCTACAATCAATAAAAGAGTTTTAATTCACTTATTATTTTTATTTTTTCTCAATCATTTTCGCCTAATGAGGCATATTCAGGAGGAAAATGGTTACAAATCTATTTTATTTATTATTTTACTTATTTCCGTGCGTTTTTTTACACTTTCGTTGTTCGGTCGCATAAATTTCCCAGCAAGGGCATGCCGTGAGCATTACAAGTATAAATAGTTGCATATCCCCAGCTGGATCACGTCTCGTCAGCTGGGCAGAAGTGTTTTAATTCAAATGGAGGTTTGTTGAATGACCGCGTGTCGTGCTGCGCGCCCGACACGCACCTTTTGCCACCTGCCACCCCGATTCCAAATGGGGGCGGCAAAAGTAGCCTGCGTTGTTGTCTTGGACGTAAACGTGACCTCGCGGGAAGGAGTTCTAGGGCAAAGGGCGGGGTCAAACACACCTTCGATATTATTGTGTCTAGCGTTTTATACAAACCAAATTAACGGACAATTTTCGTAGGCTTTTTCTGATGAAATATCTTCTCTTATTCCTCCTCCGCTCGTGGTGTAACTCCTGCCACCTTTCCCTGAAACCGGGATGTGAATAAAGTTGGTATGGTAAAAGATAATAATGCTTTGTTACTGGTTGCTACCAACCCTAGTCACCTAGATTTGTGACATCATTCCACACAGAGATATGTGTAGTTTCATTACTCGAAGAATACCATGGGTGTTTTGTAAAAAAACAATTGTTGAACATAACGACGCTTAAGAAAAATCATTATCATTCAAAAAGTGTAGGATTAAATAGAGGTAACTAAATTCTGGAAGAGACAACATTCCTTGACTGATAGGTTGATATGAGGTTGACCACCCATAGTGTAAAAAATGGTTCACTTTGCCAATGTCACCCCTGTTTCAGGGAAGACCGGCAAGAGTTGCAGGGCTTATGTTCATTTGAGATTGGGTTTTTTATATTGTAGGTCCACATGCGGCATGTGTGAGAGCGAAATTATGCGTGTCTGCTTGTGGGAATGCATTTAATATGAGTCTCAAATGATACATATCTTTGCAGCTTAGATTTAGATTAAGACAACAGCATTTGGTTGTAAAAATAAATTTAAAACCGCCATAAATTTTGTTGAACTTGTCATCGGCAGTTTTTTCAACTAAACAAATTTAATGGATATTTTGTTTTCAGTTTTTTGAGGTACAATTTAGTACAAAGCTTTCATATTTATTAAAGAACGTAGCAAAATTATCCTTTTCGAACAAATTAACTAAGGCTTCTGTGCTTTGTAAATAAAACTCTAAGCGAAAATGTCAAAACAAACCTTTGAAGTTCACAAAATGTCTGCTAGGGTTTTTAGTGATGCCAACATCACGCAACAATAGACAACAAAATAATTAATTTATAATATGTTCTACTAGGTTAATGCTTCGAAATTTTGTTTAATACCACCTACCAAGAAATCTTGTTTTGGTGAAATTTTAAAATTAGAACATAAATGTTGTAAGCACGCGATAACATTTTCCCCATTTATAAAATACGGTAGGTAGGTAAATAATTTTAATCCTTTTTTAACAAATTTACAAATGGGCTTACATTTCAAATGGAAGTTTGAACATTTGTACGGATTATTCAGCTTGTCATGATATTTTTTAGGTATTTTATGATTTAATACGACTCAACTTAAGCCGGGTAGGATTACAAATGTTTTCGTATCCTGTGTGTTTACTCGGCGTTCAGCCTACAGCTTAATTCAGACGGGTAGTCCCGAAAAGTGAGTGATTATTGTCCTCAAGTGTACAGTACCCTGAGTATGAGTTGCAAAACATGAGTACAGTAAAGTTTACGGAAAGTATTAAAGAGTGATTTCCCCCAAAATCTGCCGTTTTTATTTGTTTGAACTTGATTTTCTTCATCACTGTAACTGTTTTGCTAAGAACGCACGGAAGGTCCGCACGTGAATTGAAACAGACAAATTGTGTCGTCACCAAGCCGGGCTGCTAAGGAAAATGCATGCAAATATTTTGTTATTGTTTGGTAAGGACGACAGTCCCAAACAAGACTGACGTTAGCTCGCCGAGAAAAAAGTTCCAAATTAAAAAAAATGTTACGACCTCTTTTTTTGTAAATAAAAAAGATGAATAAAATCAACGACAAATATTTGTATTATAGAATACTGAATAAGTGCTGAGTCACTGATTTGAGTAATTGTGTATAAAACATTTTATTGTGAGTAACTTCTCATAGTAAGTGAACTAATTATAAAGAAGTGCTCATGACACACTACTGAACTACAGGATTTTCACACTTTTCTGTTGTAGAAAATAGGAAAAAAGTGCATTCATCTGAGAAACCTATGCTAGCTTTGTATGTCACTCATTTAGTTTTACCTTTAAGGTGTCGATATCAAATTCTGATATCCTGAAAAAAATCTCTTGCAATATTACTAAGCCAATGCGATAGCAGCAAAAGCACACACTCTCCTACTAATGCATCAGTACTCGACCAGTGTGAACGTTATTATTGCACACTCGCTACATTCCCATACTCTTGTCACACTTACACACACTCGCCACATTTCTACACACTGACACATACTCGCCACATTTCTACACACTGACACATACTCGTCACATTTCTACACACTGAGCCTAACAGAACGGTGATCCGATTAGCTCAGAAGCCACTTTCTCCTGAAATAACTGCGGAAATTATTCTCACTGCCACCCTCCTAGCTCCTGGAAATGTTTTACTCTTGTACAACATATTTAATATTTACTCGTCACATACCACAAACATAATGTACGGCCTTGTTCAGTAGACTTATTACATAAAAAATCAGGCTTAAACCTATTTTTTCCATGGAAAAACGACTTTAATTTCTTTTATGATTTAGGGAGCTACTGTTTATGAGCACATTTTGCATCAGGGACATATTGATGTGTTTTTAAACTACTGGTTAATTATTAATATGCCCCTGCAACACGAGTAATGAGTCGACAAAAATCCAGTGTAAGCATGCACTTTTCACATAATTCGAAATTAGTTTTTTATTGCGGGAAAATGTCACAGGTCTGTGTGACTAGGGTTCCAACTATCTACGAGGCTGTGTGACACACATTTTTGTGTTTAGAATTTGTGCCGAGTCCATTGAGACGTCACCCCATTTCTTGCTCAACGAAAAGCTAACCAAAAAGTATGTTAATTTTTGCTAAATAAAGTCCCTAGTTTTGTAAGCCTGTGACGTCTCTCGGCAGAGATTTTTTTTTAATTTGAAGACTATTAAAATTGTTTTTCAAAACCAATGAAATGAATCAATTAGTGAGGTTAAGAAAATCCTCTAAATACAGAGCTTCATGGGTTTCATGCTTAATTGTAATACACCTTTTTTCCAATTCTGTCAAATTTTCGTTTTTTTGTTTCATTGAAATTCAGTTTCGTGAATTTTCAGAAAATATTTTCACAAATTACACATCTTCCCCAGAAATTTTCCCTGATTGTCTGCACACACAAATTTCCCAACGGAATTTATATAATATTTTCAAATAATATACTTACCAGCGTACAATGTATTTTATGAAGGTAATGTTGGTAGCCATGTTGCTTTGTTTCATTTCATTTTGCATTGTGTGTTTGTTCTCTATTTTATCGAACTCGCGCTGTGATTGGTCGGCCGCTGGCTTGGCCCTGGATTGTTATTTTAAAACGAATTGATTTATCGCAGTTTCGAGTTATAATGACACTTTGATATTGGATTCCATGCGACGCCCGAATAATTTTAATCAAATTCAAATATCGCACCAAATGATACGACCCCGATTCTGAACCCGAAATATTATTATAGGTACTTGCCAAAAAAGTGAGATTCGAAAGCCAAAATAATGTTTGCAAGTTTGCTGAATAGGCAAAGTTAAAATACAGCAAAACGCTTCTATTCAACCGTGTCAAACAAGAATTTATTATCAACTTGGCTTTTATACTAAAACATTTTTATTATTCTCGATACCAACCTTGCTAAGCAGTGCGCGTTATTGATTTTTCAGTATGGTATCACTGAACCATGATAGCCAACATTGAACGCTAAATTATGTTTTTGAAAATGGAATACCGTTATTATTTTTTATACTATAGAAATGGCTGTTGGTAAAAACTATGGAAGGGATTATAATAAATTTTCTCTTTGTAACTTACACCAATTAATCATTCATATTTTGTCAAAAAAAAATAATTTTAAAACGTTATGTATTTATATCAACAATATTTTCACATTTTTTCAGCGATCAAATAAATCTTTTATTTAGTCCATTCGATACTTTAAAAAAATATATATTACAAATTCTCGCACCCTAATTTTCAAACCGAAAATTCCACCACCCTTACCTGTTGCAGTTCTTGTTTCTTTTTGTACAGCTCTGTAACACAGTGAGTCTATGAAAAAAAATACGTATCCAAAAATAAACCATAAATCTGTTAACAAAGGATTTACACTCTATTTAAACCTAGAATATTCACATAAGAATAAACATTATTCATTCCATCACGACGTTTGAAGAATGATTCAAACATTTGTTATTTCGCAAGCGATTTTCACGTAGCTCCTTCTGTATCTGGAGGGTTGAAATGGCAGGCATTTAGCGGAATAAATGATACAGAAACGGCTACATTATTCATCTGAGAGCCCAATAATGTTGGTGGGTGAATGTGGCGAGGCACCCGAATGCGGTTCGGGCGATAATCGTTGATGGACGGCCAACGCTCGAATATTGAACGGAATAAAACGTGCGCTGCTCTCGCGAACATGGTTCTGTTGCGGCCGCGAACACGATGATCCTAATTATTAGTCTATGGACAGGGAAGACCGGAGACGTTCTTTTTTTGAAAATTCAAAATATTGATTCGCACAGATTTAATTTTTTAGAAGCATAAAATAGATAAATCTTTTTGACAATATAACCTATCAAGTGGTCTTTCAAAATTTCAAACCCAATGCTATTTGGGTTTTACATTATAAATGTTTTTTTGATGTGCTTTACTTTATTGTATGTACAGTTTATATCTTTGAGTAACAGATGTTATAGTCAATGGTCTATATGGAATTATCGATTATGAAATTTTCAAAAGTCATCAGCGAAATTATACATGTCTGCTTGTGGGAATGCGTTTAATATGAATCTTAAATAATATATACCTTTGCAGCTTAGATTTAGATTTTAGATCAGCAAAATCGGTTAGTACCAATATGGTTTGTGAATGTATTTACTCACAATACTTCACTGTAAAATAAAATGTAAAACTAGTGAACCTAATATGCGTTGATTGAAGACATTTCTTGAGCATTAGCTTAAATTGAACATTTAGTTTAAATTCAACATCATATCAAACACGTTAAAAGTAGGCTTGTAGGCTCTAGAACGAGAATGTTATGATATAATCTAATAAATGATAACGTCGTTTAAATGAAATATACCTAAACTTCGGCTGACATCTTATTACGGGACTATTCTTAGACATTTCAGTCGTCGGTTGAGCCCACGCTTTGACAAACAAATGATGCATTTGTATGAAGACCTGTCAATCCAAGATGTCCACAAGTGAACAGCTGATTTGAGTCGTATAACTGCAAACGCCGTCATCTCCAAATTTTATGATTTTTGAGATAATTATTGAATTTGATTCTGCGTAGTGTAACAAATCATTTGCTGTGTGCAATGTGATGAAAACCTCACTTAATCCTTCGTAATTTAAATTGAAAAATTATGATTTCGTGCAAACGCCGTCATCTCCAACTGGTTCCAAATTGCGTTCAAAACACAAGTTTATTCTTCTCAAAATCATCGCGTAAGGAGTTGACGGCGTTTGCATTTATACGACTCATTTGTCTTCATACAAATATTACCAAATTCGTTAGGTAAGAATGACCGTGGCGATGAAACTTTCAGTCCAGGCATCATTAGTTAGTCAAATCGTGGAATCAACAGACGACTAAAATGTCTAAGAATGGCCCCGTTAGAGATCTATCTTACTCGAATGAAAGATGTTCACGTTAAACTTGAAATTATCACGATGATATTATATAAAGCTTCATAAGACAAGACGTCTGGAGCTGAAATGGCCTGCATTAGCTTTATCTGTCACATCTCGTTGTTCTGTCATTGATGATTAATGCCATTTTGAGGTTATGGCGCACGCCGCTGTCAAAATGGCCGCACATTTGGTTTGGCAAGCCGCACACACTGGCATACTTAGCTATAACAATATGTTTTAATGATTAATTCACGCCGACTGATGGATGGAACATTTGGCGAAATGTGCTGGATTATTTATTTGATCTCGTCGATTTGAAAGCGCTGTGATTCTGTGCTCTCCACTCCGAATAGACGACATGTCGTTGAAGCTTTATCAATATAAATGCCTACCTAATAAAACAAGTCTACATTATTTTTTTGAAATACTATTTGTATTGTTTTTCTGTACAATGGAGTCAGAATTTTGATTTCAGATTTAAAAAAAAACACTTGACGGGTTGACGTCACAGATCTACGTGACTAGGGTCCTTAGCAATAAAATACCAAATGCAGAATGCTATTTGGATAGTCACCTGGCTGTGTGACATCACAATGTTTTCTCCGTTTTTGAATTTTTGCCGACCAAACTTGTGAATTGTATTAAAAATTTCTTGAACATTGTTGTTATAGGCTGATATAATTATTTTTAAGCTATCCTAGTGATCGAAGCACGTTTATTCGTACAAGATGTTTTGTAATTTAATTTTTATTAATTTTCATTTAAGCTTATAATGCTGTAAAAGCTTGGTTCACTTTTGCCAATGCCCCTCGTTTCAGGGGAAGGCAGCAGAAGTTGCAAATTTTATGTTCATTTTAGCTTTGGTTTATTCATAAATTCCGTGATCTGTGGTTTATTCCGTGTGTAGGTACACATGCAGCATGTGTAACCGCGAACTTAAATATGCCTGCATGTCTAATCTAATCTAATCTAAGTTGCAAAGATATGTTACATTGGAGATTCACATTACATGCATTTTCACAACCAGACACGAACAAGTTCGTGCTTGCACATGCCTCATGTGAACCTACAACATAAAAACCAGATCTCAAATGGACATACACCCTGCAACCCTTGCCGTCCTTCCCTGAAACAGGGGTGACATTGGCAAAGTGAAGTGTGAGCATGTATTAAAATGAGACTTTGATATCAATATATTGATAATAGGACTTTATTAGGTTGTTCACCTGTCTCGTTTAGGAGAAGGCTTTTAAGAATCTCAAACGAGTTTTAGAATTTGAAGAATCAAGTTGAGAACTGTCTGAGATTTTGACAAGATAGATAATTCCGAAGCCTTTTCTTACCATATTTGAGGGGAAGTAAAAACAAAAAAAAATGGTGCCTTATAAAATTATCACACCCCATTATTTTGTAAGCAATCAATAGACTCCTTTGTTTTCTTTGCACAAAAAATGGAAGCTGTAAAAGTTTGTTCCTGGTGAGTAATTATAAAATGGATCCTTGTAAACAAGGAAGTTTCCTGAAAATGATTGATGATCACTTTACAAGATTCAGCTGCGAGGTAGCAACAATTTCTTAAGTTAGCACTACGCAGTGCTGGGCAGAGGTACAGCCTCATTCATTAGATGGTTTAAACTTAAGGCGTGTTATAAAGCTAAATCTGCCGTTTTTGTTTCTTACACTTTATGGTCTTAGCAAAATAGTTACTGTAATAAAATAAATCAATCATGTTTATTAATTTTTTATTTTAATTATAAAGCTTGAACAAAATATATAACTTAAGAATTGCCCCCACAAAAAAATATTTAAAAAAACGCGTTTTTTTACATTTTTAGCTTTTTTTTCGTGTGTGCTGTATTTTGGATTTTTTTTTTGCTTTTTAATTACAGAACTATACATTGTTTAGGTTCCGTACTCAACATTTTTTTTTAAATGTCAATAGTTTTTGAGTAAATATGGAAAAACTGAAACTACTTAATGAATTAAATTTTAATTAAATCAAAGAACATTATTTTCGATTTTGATATTAAAAAAAAGTTAATTGTTTTCCTGGATGTTCAAAATTTTTTTTTAAATTTCTTATGAATATTTCTTTTAGTAGAAGTCTGAACAGTAGAAAAAATGTGACGTCATCCCATCTTGTTGCAAAACGAGAAAGATAAATATTTTTTTTCAGTTTCATCAAGATCATCTTAATTATTTCACATTCATGTTGAATGCCTTACGTAGACATGGGCGAAACATCCGGAAGCTTCAACTCCCACAGACCACGGCAACAGATCCCGGAAGAAGAGCAACTATGCAATATCGATAAATTTTGTTACCGAGGATCCTAGTAGACCCGTGACGTCACCTCGCTGAGGAATATTTTAAGTTTATCTCACTCCATTACATTGACGTTGTCAATATAACTTAAATTTAAAGTAACACTTCTTGATTATTTGATTCAATTAATAATCAACGCAATGATTTATCTCGCCACGTTGGCAGCACAGATCCGAATCCGTGATTTTGATCCGGATCCCAGAAGGGATCAATTAATCATGTTTGCGCGGCCGCGATGCGAGCTAATGTGGTCAATTAACGTCCCTGATATAAACGCCGCCTCTAATTAACATCTGGTGCCCATTTGCGGTGAAATGTGTTGTCTTAATTGGCGGCAAAGCGCCATTATTCATGAAAAATACTTGCGCACATTGTCTATGGTCCGTATTCCATTTTTGAATTTTTAAAGTGCGGCCAACAATTCGATATGATGTAAAAATGATTGATTGTTTTTTTAAATGAAAATAAGATATATTTAAGAGATGAAACAGTATTATAAATATGAAATAGTCTTCGGCGGGCAGACGCCAACAATGTAGGTGACTAGGTCCCTAGAAACTCATAATGAAATAGTGTTTAGCGCCTTCCCTAGCAACCAGGCCGGGCGACGTCACCCTAGTTTGGGCTATTCCATGAAGCAAAGCAATATTATATTTATTTTTTCAATTTAAATATTTTTGAAAATAAAGTAGGCTATGGCTATCGTCACTGTTTTATTTTAAATACCTAACCATGGCTGACAACTTCACTTTATTATTTAAAAAAAAATACATTACCTACTCCTTACATTGTTCAGGTTTTACGGAAAATAAACTTGTAGTTTACAATCAATAATTACTTAAGTAGAAAAGCAATTGTTTGTTAGTAAATTTACAAAAACACATGCGCAGATGATAGTAATTTATATTATTGTTTTTTTTATTCGAAAACAATGATTAGGCACTTATTATTTTACGACGTTTATTTATCGCTTCTGTTTTTACTGCTAAATAAAAAACAATAACTCGATTATCTTGTTCTGGATACACTTTTACGAGTTTTATCCTTATTTTCACGAATTCCAGCATTTCAGATGTTTATTTTTTAAGTTTTTATTACAAGGCTTTCTTTGCTTCTTTATCCAGAGCATAGAATTTTATTATCCAGCGTTCTTAATTGATAATTTCATCCCATTTCGAATAAAGCTTTTATTTTGGGAGTCAGTTTAACGCCTTTTTCACACTGCTCGAATGAAGTCCGGTTTGTCTATGGTTTCGGATGGAATAGGAAACTGTGTGGGAGCTTTCATACATCCCTATACACTACTAGACTTCTGTGGCATGAAGTATAAAATATTGCGTAAGTTCACCTGTAATCAATAATCTAAATTGATATATTGAAGTGTTTTTGGGTTCGGATAGTCTCTAAATAAAAACATACTGGTCTTCTTTCTGGATATTTATTTTCACTTAATTTATTTTACAATTTATATTATTTATTTTTAACACTTTTAGCAACTCAAATTTATTTTCGCAGTTCAGCACCTCACACACTCTTCAATCAAAGGCGACTATCTAACTGCCCTCTTGTATCCAACATTGCGCCTTATATACTTCACAGACGGAAGTCTCTAGGGACCAATTTGCCAGCAAACTCTCGAACGTTCTACCGGCTTCAAGAGTACAAAGGATTATTTCTAGATTTCTTAAGCCTATAATAATTATTGCTACCTACGATGTACACCTTTATTAATCTACTATTTACATAACAATATTAACATTGAAAATTCAAATTAAAGGCATGCCCACAAACAGACTCGTGTAAGTTCGCGCTTAGAAATGCTGCATGTGTACTTACAAATTAAAATCCAAGCCTCAAATGAACATAAACCCTGCAACTTTTGCCGACCTTTCCTGAAACAGAGGTGACATTGGCAAAATAAACAAATTTTTACAGGTCAGCGTCATACTAATCTATTAGTCAAGGGAAAATCTCTGACACTGTTACAGAATTGACAAGACAAAAACCATAGCGAAATGAGGATGAGTTCCGACAAAGAGGTACAATTACTAATTAGTTAATAACAAAGGCGAAGCAGCAGGAATCTGAACATTGACCAAACTATAAGAATTGCTTTATTTTCTTATTTAATACTGAAAGTTACTGAATTAATATACAGGCTTGTATCGATCTTTCTCTTCATTATGAATAAATGTTGACTCCGCTAAGTGAGTCGTTATTCGCGGCTTGAATGCAGAATAATTAAATCCCCGCCATCACTTCCTGCAGCTTGCATTTTCAATCTCAATTATGTATTTATGTGCAGTATTATTATTCTTAATCTGAGACTGCGTTCAGACCAGCACAGTTGACTATTGAGTCGACGCTAATGACGAATACAAAAAATGTGTTCCCTCCAAGCCGGCTCTAGGATCCAAGCAAATTAATATTTGGGTATTGATTCCTTGATTTACAGGTTGGTATGAGGCTGACAAACCATACTGTAAAAATGGTTCGTTTTGTCAATGTCACCCTTGTTTCAGGGATTTTAATATGTAAGTGCACATCCAGCATTTGTAAGCACGAACGCACACGTGTCTGTTTGTGGGCATACACTTAATATGAAGTTTAAATATAAATATAATATCTTTGCAACTTAAGATTATAGAATATAGAAGTGCACTTAGGAAAATCCAATTTGGAACTCCTTTCTGCCTCTATGAGATTTAGAAACGATATTCTAAATTTGAATATTTATAAAAAGCGAAACGCCACAGGTGCGCAAACAATAACAAAATATCGGTTTGCCTTTTTTTTGTAACCTGGCTGTGTGGTGTGAAAACTTTTTGTCAAAGCCAAGTCTGTCAAAGCCAAGTCTGCCTTAACCCCTCGACCATCCCAGCGATGATGAAGATAGTAACTTGCCTATAGCCTATGCCTGAAATCTCTTTAAGGCAACTTACCATTTCGCTGCCTTAGTTCTTGTTTATCGTATACGCCATTGAGAAAATTTTACATGAGCACTGTTTGCATGTGTACTGGACCAATGTGTCTTATGAAAACAAGAAATTTATTTAAAAAATATTTAAAAGAACTCTCACATTATCGAGTTTTATGGTTTTCCTTAGCTCAGATTGTGTAGAATTTGATTCATAAGACAACTGCATGAAAAAGTCATATTTGACAAGATTGGCGTATACGATAAACGAGAACTGGGGGAGCGATTTATCAATTAATATATATTTAGTACTGTCCCCGTCTGTGTTTGGCATGAGCCGCCATTGCCGAGATGCGGGCGCCCTCCATCGTGTGACAGTTCGCGGGGTTAGCAGATCTATAAATGAATAATCCCCACAAGTATATCATTATCTACCTACCAAATAAAAACATTTAAAGCACCTATAAACGTCACATTAAATGGGTGAGGATTTTTTCAATGTGGGCAACACATTAAGCCACGCCCCTCCCATTTGATAATTTGAATTTGGAACAGAACACAAATTGAATTAAAATTCGAATTATCTGAGAATAATGTCAGCATACGCTGCGAGTACATACTGTTTCATTTATGAATAAAATGTGAATAAGGAATCAAAATAAAAACATGTATTTTTTCAAATTCTTTGTAACTCGAATCACGTACATTCTAATAATGAATACCAATATAATAAATAATATTTTATCCCTTGACTTTTAGGTTGGTATGCGGCTGACCATCCATACTGTAAAAAATGTTATACTTTGATAATGTCACCCCTGTTTCAGTGAAGGTCGGCAAGAGTTGCAGGGCTTATGTACATATGAGATTGGGTTTTTATATTGTAGGTCCACATTCGGCATGTGTAAGCGTGAACTCACACTTGTCTGCTTGTGGGAATGCATGTTATATGAATCTTCAATGTTAACCCTACACTGCATACTGTTACATATTTGTAACATCACTTTAAAATCCTACTTTCACTGTGAAAAATATTTTTTTCTCACTTCAGTGCTATATTATCATATAGGCTACATCTCTCTGCCCACTGTGGTAAGGTTTAAACTTGCTCAACAAAAATATTGTGTGTGAATATGACTTCATTATTGTGATTTGACCAATGGGCTTGACAAAACATCTAAATACGTGCTGTGGACGCTCTTGCTTTTTATTTTTTTAAAGTGGTTTATTTACAGTTCACAGGGATAAAAACTATTTCTTATGACGAAACAAGGCCCATAAATGAGTATTTAAATATTTCTATATTAAATAGCGTCCGAAAATAATGTCTTATAGTACAATTTATGATTTTTGTGAAAATTGATTTTTCTACAAAAAAGTACAAAAAAAATGTTTTTTTTTACTATTTCTCCCATTATTTATGTGGGATAATACAGCCAAATACATATTTTTTTTGCATTTACAGAAAATCGTGCAGTGTAGGGTTAAGATATTTTTGCAACTTAGATTATAAAATACCAACGCAGGTTGAGAACGTAGGTAGATTCCTCAGTGAGTAGATTTTATTGTCTTTAATTAAACTCGAAGACGTAATAAGTGTGATTCAGTTGTGTGCAGAACTTTCTATTGAACGGACCTTTTAGTGTGTACAAAAATATTTTATTTTTAATATCATTGTTGTTACAATGACTTTCTTGTGAATTATTTTTATTAAATAGTAGACTTAAAGTGCAGATAAAAAATATTTCAAATGTTTGTGAATGTCTTAGAATTTTTGAGAATGACTACAATATGTAAGAGAAGGGACCCTTCTATAATCTATAATCTATAATCTAAGTTGCAAGGATATATTCATTTAAAGCTCTCAGATGTATGCCCACAACCAACAAGTGTAGTTCGCGCTTACAAATGCTGAATGTGTACTTACAAATAAAATCCAAACCTCAAATGAACATAAGCCCCACAACTTTTGCCGACCTTCCCTGAAACAGGGGTGACATTGGCAAAGTGAACCATTTTTTACAGTATGGGTGGTCAGCCTCATACCAACCTACAAGTCAAGGAATATGAATAATAAATTACATTTAAATATAAAAAAGAACAAAACCTTACAAAGAAATCTATACAAAAAAAGTCAAAAATTTCCTATGCAAAAAAAAAAATGTAGCAAATGAATACACCAACATTAGAAATCAACATTGCAGATTACCCTTGATCTTGATAATCTCAAATATGTCAAAGGTAATATTTTAATTAATGTAATTTTATATATTTTGTTATACCTACCCAGGGTTTTTTAAATTGTAATTTGTTTTCTGTTAGTTTTTGATGTGCATACATGTTATAATTTGTTGATATATGTATATATATTTTTTTATTATTTAATATAACACATTTTGAGTACATTTTTTTTTTAAATTATATCTATTACATAATAATTCAATAGTTTTATAAGCTGTACCTCACCAAAAAGAGGCAAAGCTCTTGTGTGTGGTGAGGGATTTACAATCAATTTAATCAATAGTAATAATAACGTTATTTAGTTTGCTTAGGCCCAAGCAAACAACTGCGTTTTCGAAGCATGGTTTTGATGTCACCTACAAGATTTTGGCCTTTTTTGTCCTAAAAGCGCATGTGACATAAAAAAATCGTAAAACATCGTTTAAACACATTAATAGAAATGCCAATAAGTGCCTTAATTTTTTTAATTTTAGAGCTGTTTTGATTTTGACGACATCTAAATCTAAATCTAAGCTGCAAAGATATGTATCATTTAAGATTCATTTAAATGCATTCCCACAAGCAGACATGCATAATTTCGCGCTTACACATGCCGCATGTGGACCTACAATATAAAAAACCCAATCTCAAATGAACATAAGCCCTGCAACTCTTGCCGACCTTCCCTGAAGCAGGGGTGACATTGGCAAAGAGAACCATTTTTTACAGTATGGGTGGTCAGTCGCATACCAACCTATCAGTCAAGGAAATGATATCAGGAAAAAAACATGATACAAAAATAAAAAGTTATGGCCATTTTTCTGCAATCTCAAATTTTAAACTGCTCTCCTGAACAATTTGGTTTGTGTCGCTACCTTCAAACTGCCGATATGCAGACCGCATTCAGTTTGAGCCTCAATGACTTGAAATGTAACTTCAATGAAACGTTGAGACATTAAAAGTGCTCCCCATCACGGTTCGTAAAGTCCATAATACACTTGTAATGTTGATATGATAATTGCGTTACTGAGGTCAGGTTACTTCAGTGACATGATGTCTCCAGGTCACAGGGTGGCTGGCTGGTTGATTAGCCACATTGGGGTCAAGTGGGATCAACTGCTACACCACGGAGCCACCTTCCTCATGTGCGCGGGGCCAGGAGGTCAACACTGTCGCCGGCACCTCATCTGCATAGATAAATCATAACAATTATAATTCTCGATGCGGCCCACAGCTCAGTTGATAGAGTGTTTGCATTCCGTGCCGAGAGTACGGGTTCGAATCCCACTCTGGGTGCTAGGAATGATTTCACTTTTCGGTGTTGGAAAAGCTATTTAACTGGAACTATGTACTGCTAAAATTCCATTCGAGATGGTCGGTATCTTCGCAGATGCATTTTCACTTATGTAAATCTAATAGTCAAGAGAGTATGCGGTTACTTGGGAACTGTAACTCTTGAGATAAATAATAATGAATAACTTATATAAGAACTGTAACTTATAATATGTAACTTAACTTTCCTGTAACATGGCGAGCCATCTCACCAGGGTTTTAAATACCGGTAAGGTTCACTCAACATCACAAGAAATGAGTAACAACCCCTTCGGTAGCTGGAAAACCTCCACTTTAAATAAAGTGGTTGACGTACAGCCGGCCGCTTACCTGTAAAAATAAACAGGTTCACTCGCCATATGCGACCTTCGGGGATAACGCGGCAAGAAGTTACACCATATGTGTAGCTTAGTTGTGTTTGCATTGCGTTGCAATTGAGAAAGGTTCTAATTACTAATTGCCTTTTTTTCTTCTTTTCAGGTAAGAATCTTCATTTACCGGTCCGGTTATAATGCAGAAATCAAAGTACTCACACAAAGGTAGGAAAATTAAAAGAATAATTTATTAAGATTTACGGGTCCAATTTAATAACAATTTCGGTTAATTTAATTCACACAATTTATTTTAAGATAACGTTCACATTTGGTTCGACAGAGTTAACCTTTGTACTGTATTTCTCGCCAGCTCCGATACAAGTCTGCGCTACAGACAGCACTTCAGTCAATTTCAAATGAGTTAATTTAAAGGAAAGGGAGAAAATATTTATTCTGAAATGTATTTTCCTATACCCTAAGCACGCGCCTGTAATATAATAAAAGAGCGCAGGCAATTCTAGGAAACATAGATGGCGCGTTACATCCTGGTTGTTTTGAACAAGGAAAGACAAGGAAGAGGAAGACCGAGCGTAAGCAGCGATCAAATTCAACTATCTAATTAGTCGCTACGAGTGAATGCATGTTGCTCCAAACGGTTAGCCCCGGGCAAGACACTATCTGCATATTGTAATTCACTGTATCTCGCTAAATGTACGCTATGGTGAGTCTTGTTTAATGTAATCTCGAGTAGTACAGTGGAGCAAATGTTATGTCACTTGAATTATTGTACAGTGGGGAGATTTTAACATATCTTTCTGACCGGTCCGTAGTTCAGTGGTAACACTTCGGACTCTGAATGGGAAGGTTGTAGGTTCGATTCCCGGCGGAGCACAAAAAATAAACCATTTATATTTTCAAATTTGCTTTTCGCTGGGTTGAAAAATTCATAAAACCTTTACCAATGACCGGTCACCAAAGGTCCATCCAGCCTTACAGCAACTGGGTCTTGCTTGAGAATTGGCGCTTTGTAGCGACGACGATCAAGCACGTAAAAAGGTCGATAGCTCAATTGGCAGAATGCTTGCATTCCATGCCGAGAGCAAGGGTTCGATCTCAAAGGTTTACTCAGCCTACACAAGAAATGAGAACTAGCCCTCCCGGAAGCTGGGAAATCCCCACTTCAACTGAAAGTGGTTGGTGTGAGGCCGGCCCTCTTACCTGTAAAAAATAAATAGGTCCCGAAGCGCTACATGCGACCCCTTCGGGGAAACGTAGGCAAGAAGTTACACTTTATGTGTAGCTTAGTTGCGTTTACTTATTCCTCTACAATAGGTTGATAAAGCTGGCCAGCAATACTGTAAAACACGGTTTACATGGCCACTGTCACCTCTACAAGAATTATAAACACGTAATCAGAAGGTCTTGGGTTTGATTCCCGGTGGAGAACAAATATGACGAAAAAATGTCGGTGTTATGGCCGAGGGGGCCGAGTTGGCTGATTTTTCTAGCGTGTTTTTGAAGAGGACAACGTTGGTTCGATCCCCGCCTGGGTCATTTGACCACAACTTTGACCCTGATTCAACAGATGTTATTGGGTAATTATTAATTAATAAATTGATTAAAATAAACAATAATGAATTATTGATTGATGATTTTAATACCTGTTTCTGGCCAGGCAAAATAAGTTAGGGAATTGCATTCTTCTTCACAAATCTATTTAAAATAAAAAAAAGATATATTTCAATATTCTAAATATGCTCCTTGCTGGGTTGAAAAATTCAAAGACCGTTCACCCAAAGTCTATCCAGCCTTACAGCAACTGGGTCTTGTTTTTGTAATTGTTTTGCAAAGGGCACTTGAGGTGTGATTCACACAGAAACAAGTTTCGCCAATAAATCATGGTAATATATGTAGTATTTTTTGAAATCCATTTTTTACCATGAGTTGCGTATCTATGTGCCTGTATGGGGTTCTCGCCCCTGCCCTATAATTTAGAATTTGAAATGATTCAATATACTTATTTTTTAAGTTCACTTGGTACTCAAACTATGTACATTTCGAAACCATTTCCCCAACGAAATTGATGTAAATCTAATTCTGAGGCACGCGAGCATTGGTATGAGGCGGACCAACCATCCTGTAAAAAATGATTCACTTCGCCAATGCCACCGCTGTTTCAGGAAAGGTCGGCAAAAGTTGCAGGGCTTATGTTCATTTGAGATGGGTTCTTATAATGTAGGTCCACATGCGGCATGTGTTAGCGCGAAATTATACATGTCTGCTGGTGGGAATGCATTTGATATAAATCTTAAATGGTATTGTTATGTAAATATGAAATATAAATATTTAAAATAAGTAGGTATTAGTTATAGGAATTCTGCATTGTATTGTCTGGGTAGGAATCATTGAATAAAATACGTGAAGCATCGAGAAATAATAATTACTATGCCTTTCTGGAACTGTCTAGCAAATATAGGTCTAGATTGTACTGTTTTAAAGAGTATAAGAAGGGTGTGAGTTGCTTGCAGAGCGAGTAGTATCGTACGAGATTTACAAACACATAGAACTAACTTGATCAGTGAACAGAAACCAAGTGGAATAGTCGAGAAAGCTTTGTGAAAATAATTTATTTAAAAGTGTAAAATAAACAACTGTATAAGAAGACCTGTGTATTTTAATTTGAATGACTTTTGAACCCTAATTTCGTAACAGTATATATCCTTGCAGCTTAGATTAGATTAGATTAGAAGAACTGTTTGTGGACATGCATTTAAAATAAATTTAAATATAATTGTATCTTTGCAACTTAGATTATAGATTCTGAGAATAATTGTCTCTTATAAAGACTTCACTGTAGGATTTAGACAATACAAGTGAGAGACGAGAGGCGCTTAAATGCTTTTGTTCTAGAATTATCCAGAATTAAATATGCAGAATCGTCAGTTAGTATTATCCATTAATTATTCTGACGCGGTTAATAATTTCTCACAAAGAGATATTAAGTTTGTCACTAAAAATACCTCGATTTCTTTTTATTTTGTGAAATCCATTGTTTCGTCAAAGTATCCATAATTAAACTTAAAAAGATTTATTGACATTTAAGGCTCATATTTAATGCATTCTAACAAGCAGGCACATGTTAGATCGCGCTTGCTTACACATGCTGCATGTGCACAAAATAAACCAAACCTCACATGTGCATAAATCTTGCAACTCATGCCGCTTTTTCCTGAAAAGAACCTTCAATTCCTCAGCCAAGAGATCCGCCTTGCTCCTGTTTCCTTTCTAAGCCACACAAATTGATTTATTTGTGTTTGGCGAGCGTTTCATACAAAATTTCCACCGAATTTTATTTTGAAATCATTTAAAATTCATTTGCAGAGTCTGGCGTAATCCTAGACGAAGGAGATTTTAATAAATGATGACGTCACGGGGCTGTAAATTCTCAGAATAAGTAACGAGCTGTTGGAGAGAGAGGCAAGAAATATGGAAGACCGGGAGATTAATTTAAATCCTTTTTTATTAAATCCAATTATTTATAATTTTCCCGCCAACACGGCCATTATTCTTCTTTTGTACCTGATAGGCGCGCGGCAGAGCTTATTCAGATACTTCTAAAAGTACCTGATACTTTGATTCAGATACTTCTTAAAATATCTGATACGTTGATTCAGACACTTCTAAAAGTATTTGAACAAGGACAAAAAGGATTGACTATAGGTATGTTTTTAAAACAAATCCTGTGTTAAAAACTTATTGTGAAACTTTTTAAATGAATCTATGGTATTTTTATTTATTACTGTGATGTATTTTGGGGATGTTTATTGTGGATGGGGGATATCAATCAGACGAACAGATGAGTCTTGGTTTCAATGTGATGTAATTATTATTCCATTTCAGTGTTTACAAGGCGAGAGACAAAACCAGACTGCTCAGTGAAGCAATAATAATCTCTAATAATATTATATTACAATAATACATTACCTTATATATGATATTACCTACTCTAAATAATCATATCATAATTATACATTACACCTCCCTCACTAAATGACGAATCTACATTACATTATATCATACTTATCATACTTATCATTATAACATATTATATCAATAAAAATTATATCTTATACAATTTCATCTTCTTTCATCTTGGGTACCGCAGGCGGTTCTCCCCCCTCGGACGCAGGCGCTCCGACCATGGTTGGAACCTGGAAACACCCGAGTCATTAGAGATCTGTCCTGCCTCATCCAACAGCTGACCCAACCCCAGGTCATTGTCAGACTCATCCTCCCAAGACACCTTTCTTCCGGAAATCTGATCATGATGTCTTTTCCAAATCTGATTTCCAGCTTTTACCAAGTAAATCCTGTTTCCCAATGTTTTAAATATAATGCATGGAACCCACTTCCCTACATTTCTGAAATCCTTAGTCATTACCTTTTGTCCAATTCTGAATAGTCCTTTAATCTTTCTTCCCCTGTAATTCCTTTGTTGATTTTCCTGATTTCTCTTTTTAAAAACACATACCTTTCTCCCCGTCTTTTTAAATGATTTCTCCCCAGGCACTACTGTATCAAAAATGGATCTTATTTTTCTACCTATCATAAGCACGCTCGGCTCCATCCCTGTTGCTAATGATGGTGCATTTCTATGATCTACTAAAAATTCCAAAAGCTTATCTTCATAATCGTTAGGAAACATACCATTTTTCATAATTTTTTTTAAAAAACTTTTTGTTGTTTTTACCGTATTCTCCGCCAAACCGTTTGACGCTGGGTGATTTACTGCTGAAGTTAAATGCTTAATATTTAAATTTTTGCAAAACCTTTGAAAATCTACTGATGTAAATGCCGTACCATTATCCGTTACAATGCAACTTGGAATACCTAACACTGAAAATATTCTCTTCAACTCTCTAATTGTATGCCTTGCATCAATTTTATCAACTTTTACAGCATCTATCCAATTTGATGCTGCGTCTACTACGACTAAAAAATATTTTCCTGCTAGCGGCCCGAAAAAATCTAAATGTATCCTTTTCCAAATATGTTGTTCTACCGGCCAACTTTTCAACTCGACTTTATCTGGAGATCCCATATTTCTTGCACATTGTGTACATTCTCTCACTGTTTTCTCAATTTCTGTATTCATCCCTAACCAAAAAAAATAATTTCTAGCCAAAGTTTTCGTTTTTACAATTCCCATGTGAGATTTGTGAATAAACTTCAAAATATCTTCCCTTAATGCCAATGGTATTACCAATCTGTTTTCATAAAATAAACAATCATTTGATTCGCTTAACTTTTCTCTTAAAAACCACCATTTTACCAATCCATTTGTCATTTTGGATTTATTTGGCCACCCTGTTTTCAAATACTCCTTTATCTCACAAATGACCTTGTCATTACGAGATGCTTCCTTGATGCATTCTACATTTAAATTTGTTTCTACTGCAATACAGTTTAAAAATTCTCCTTCAACGTCCTCAATGTTTATCTCATTTATGATCTCAATATTATCTTCCCCCTCATTACCCGTACTACTCATTGGTAACCTCGACAAAAAATCTGCTTTATTATCCTTTGACGGAACATATTCAATAGTATAATCAAATCCTTGCAAAATTAATGCATATCTTTGTAATCTATTAGCTGCCAGTATAGGTATGTTTTTATGTTCACCCAAAATGTGAACCAATGGCTTGTTGTCGCAAACTAGAATAAACTGCCTCCCATAAATATATTGAAAAAACTTTTTTAATGCGAATATAATAGCACATGCCTCTTTATCTAAAATAGAATATTTTTTCTCTGTATTCGACAAAGTTCTACTCGCATACGCAATTGGTCTTTCTAATCCGTTCTCGTATTGATGACAAATTATCGCCGATAGACCTTGGTCACTTGCGTCAGTAATTACCTTCACCGGTAACTCTGGATTATAATGTACCAGAATCCTATCGGAGACTAAAATAGCTTTTACTTTATCGAAAGCTAATTGACATTCTTTTGTCCAGCTAAATTTTGCTCCTTTTTCTAATAGTTTGTACAACGGCTGCAAAACGCTAGCTAAATCTCTTATAAAAATTCTATAATAATTTATTGCACCTAAAAAAGAGCGTACCTCCGATATGTCACTTGGAGTTTTCAAGTTTTTTATAGCTTCAACTTTATGTTGAAGTGGTTTCACACCATCCCTCGATATTTGAAATCCCAAATATTCAACTTCTGTCAACCCAAATTCACATTTTTGTAAATTAACACTAAATCCACTACGTTCTAAACGCTTAATTACCTCTTCCGTTGCCTTCTCCAATTCTTGCAATGTATTCCCATAAATTAACAAATCATCCATAAATGCTATCGCATCCAACCCTTGAATTGCCGAATATAAAGCTCTGCTAAATATCGCTGGTGACGTCGTGAGACCAAAAGGAAGTACCTTGTACCTAAATAACCCAAATGGTGACGAAATCACACAAAGATTTCTCGACTCCTCCGACAACCTAATTTGAGAAAAAGCATTTCTCAAATCTAATTTTGCATAAAATTTTGCTCCATTTACTCTATTTATTAAATCTTCTACTCTAGGTAACGGGTACTTTATTTTTTTTAACATTGGATTCAAAGTATTTTTAAAATCGGCACATATTCTGATTTCATCATTTTTTTTTTTCACAATCACTATTGGACTTGCCATTTCACTAGTCTCTACTTTCTCAATAATACCTTCTTGTAACATGCGATCTATTTCTTTTTCTACCCTTATTCTCAAATTAAAAGGAATTGGCCTCGGGTTAACAAATTTTGCCTTAAAGTCTTTTATAACTTCTATCTCCGCTTCAAAATTTTTAAAAGTACCTGCTTTACTCTCAAAAACAGCTGGATATTTTTTTCTCATACTAGAAAAAAAATCTGCATTATAATTCGTATTATTATTTCCTACTGAATAAATATTATCGCTAACATTGAATGAATTTATTTTAAAAGTATTCAAAAAATTCCGACCTAATAAAGAAGACGACCCTTTATATACAACAATTATTTCTATGTACTCTTTACTTCCTTGATATTCTACTCTCATGTACTTACGACCTTTTACTTGTAGTTGAGTACCATCATAGCTTGATAATTTCAAATCACAATGTTCTAACTTAATATTTGAAAAATGTTCATTAAATATGTGCCAAGGAATAATAGTCACCCCAGAACCCGTATCTAAAATCATTTTTAGATCTGTATCATTTACCTTTACGTTTAAAAAAATGGGACCATCCATCTCATTAATGGCCATTATTGTATTTATTCTTCGAAACTTGCATTTATTTGCATAATGACCAGATTTGTTACATTTAAAGCATTTAATATTATTATTATTTTTATTTAAAAACTTGCATGCATTTTGTTTATGACCGAATTTACCACAGTTAAAGCATTTATAATTATTATTCCTATCACTTGAAATACTTGCATGTCTAAAAATATATTTCTTACTATCATTTGAATTATTTCGCTTGATTTCAGAATTTCGCTGTCCTATCCCTTGACTTCCGAGTTTCTGTGGAATCCCTCGAATTACACGAACTCATTAAATTTATACTTTCTGAATTGTTTTGACCACACAAATGTTCCATTGTTCTCGCTAATTCTACACATTAGATAATTTCAATTCCATTGCTTTTAAAAATATTCTCTGCTTTATTTTGTTCTGTCTGATACCTATTAAAAATATATCCTTCAAATTTGCCTCCAATCTATTCTCAAATTTACAGTCTACCGCAATTTTTTTCAATCTAGCTATATAATCCTTAATTGACTCGGTTTCGAGCTGTTTACATGAATAAAATGACTCCCTATACTCAAATATATTTTTTTTTACCCCACAATGACCCCCAATAATATCAATCAACTCCTCGAATTTTGCCTCCGAAATCTTTTTCGGAAAACATAGATCAGACACCGTCTGAAAAGTCTCCTTGGTGAGAGACGATAATAGAACAGCCCTTCTGCGTTCTTCAGTTAAAAACTTCTCATCATACAAAATGAGGACTTGGTCGAGCCGAAGTCTGAAGACATCCCAATCTCCAGTCCTATGGCAAAAAGGACTTAGACTCCTCCGTGTTCCCTCTATAGTCTGAAACGGCAGAAAGAAAGAAAACAAAAATCTTATCTGCTTCTGCGTCCGACAGTCCAGGAAACGCCTACGTGACCCTCAGAAAGTGGCTTCCACTCCCTGCAGCAGTCACCTCCAGGAAACCGACCCTCAAGGCTCCCAGCTCCTGCAGTACTCCCTGCAGCACTCCGCCCCAGTTGGATCCTCTCCTCTTGAAAAGAAAACCGCTGCAGTAACTCCCTGCAGCGATTCCTCTTGGCTCCGTGAGTTCTCTTCCTCTTGAAGAAAACCGCTCCTTCTCTTCAGACTTCTTCCAGTTCTCCCTGCAGCAACCTCGCCTCAGCTGGCTTCGTGATCCTCAGTCTTCAGATCCTTCTTCCTTCTCGAAGATTCCCACATGTTGCTCTTGCAACAATATTATTTTATTTCTTCCAAAAAAATTTTTTTATCCCGTTTTATATGGTTCTTCTTTATCCTGACTGCGCCACTGTGATGTATTTTGGGGATGTTTATTGTGGATGGGGGATATCAATCAGACGAACAGATGAGTCTTGGTTTCAATGTGATGTATTATTCCATTTCAGTGTTTACAAGGCGAGAGACAAAACCAGACTGCCCAGTGAAGCAATAATAATCTCTAATAATATTATATTACAATAATACATTACCTTATATATGATATTACCTACTCTAAATAATCATATCATAATTATACATTACAAGAAGTGACATTTTTATTATCATTTGCTGAAGTGCCGCAGAGGTGTGGGCATTGGTGAACTGGCGGTTGATATCCTATTCTTTTACAGCAAGGGTGCTAGCTGCGTAGAGTTGTTGTGTGTGTTGTATTGCTTCTATTTTGAGACACTGAAATGAAATGGCAATTGATAGAGCTACAAATGCCGATGCTCCGTCTCGTATAAATACCGGAGGCAAACCCCTGATGTCCGTCTACCTATCATGTATAATCTAATCAGAAAATATATATTTCCTTGACTTAAAGGTTGGTATGGGGCTGACCATCCATACTGTAAAAAATGGTTCACTTTGCCAATGTCACCCCTGTTTCAGGG